>VZTH01010011.1:352712-569966 GCA_013397815.1 Aleadryas rufinucha
CGCCGCGCCCCCCACGTCCCTCCCGCGGGGCTGAGGTGGCACCTGCGCGGGCAGGTGCGCGGGGCCGCCCTCCCGGCCGCTGCCCGGCGGCGCCTCGGCTCATGAATATTCGGGCCTCCCCCCNGATCGGGCATGGGGTCGGGGCTGCGCCTCCGCATTGCAAGGGCTGGCCGGAGGGGAGCGGGGAGAGAAGGCGCCGGAGTTCCCCCGGAGGCCGTGACACGGGGTGACCCCCGCCCGGCGCTCCCGGTGCCGCAGGTGTAGCGAGGCTCTCGCTGTTCCGCAGCGCTCCGGCCGCCCGCTCCCACCTCCCCGCTAGCCTTGCCCCTTCCAAAGGCTCTGGTCTCACAGGTGTCGGAGATTTCTTCCCTCTGCTTGTTTTCTTTTCCCTTGCGTTGTTTCCCTGCAGTTTAGGACTGGCTTTCAAGCCCCAAGTTTTAGAAACTTAGTTTTGTGAACTCTGTCTCAGTCCATTTTATATTATTTTCAAGCGTTTCAGTTGCTCTTATTTTTATATGGGGTTGCTGTTTATTTTATTTGTGAACATGTGTGTGAGACAGAGAGAAGAGAAAACTTCAGTGTTTGTTTTCTTAAAAAAAACCCAACCAACTGCTTGAGCCGTAACTTTGTGAGGAAATTGATTCTTTCCAGCAAATGTTACTTGACTTCGTTCACATTTACGTGTATGAATTGCAGAAAGTGACTGTAGGAAATGAATTGCTCCTTCTGTTACTTACCCAACGTACCTTGGTGTCCTGGTGGGAATACAGTGCTTTCTGGGGAAATTAACATGTAACACGCAACATTTTGATGAAGGGGAGTTATTTTCCTCCTCTTTACTTTCTAATGTAATTCAAGGTAATTGTCTCCTGTATAAGGATCTTTTCTTTAGACAAAGGTGGGAGCTTTTATTTCGTGGGAGATGTATTTGAACGCTGCCGGCAGTTCATCAGACAAAACGGGGTCGTTCTCTCGTTGGGTTCTACTGTGCCTTTCACCACTGGAGGGCTGCAGAGAACATTTTTGGAGAACAGTAGCCACAATGTGCCAGTAGTTGGTGGTTAAAAATAGGCATTTTAAGGTTATTTATATTGATACTCAAGTGCTTTAAGTTTTTGCTTATTACTTTATATACCTTGTTTCTTAAAATTGGCTCTTGTCAAAGACTCTAATGCAGTAATAATAAATGAAGTAAGATATCTTGGCGCTGTATGCGGTTAATACTTGATACACTTTTTTGTTTTTCCTGCACCTGTTCGGTAGAGGAAAGAAAAAAAGGGTTTCTTTCAGCGAGAACCTGGTGCTACTTTCTCCTTGCTCTCTGTTTTTCTACAATAAGCAAGTTTTAAGTCAAAAGGAATTTTGTGGATATCTCGCACACACAATTGCAAAGCTTGGTACTGTAATCAGTCTGGGCTTGTGGCTTGAAGGTGCATTCTGGTTGGAGACACAGGTAGGATGTGGTGTGTACAAAGCTCTTCAGGTGCCTTGAGCATCCTGTTGTATAGAGGATCAAAAAACCCAAAGATAACGATTTCAATTCTCATCCTATCTCATCTACTTCTCTGTGCTCTGCTGCTTCTCATTTTAAAAACAAAACCAACCCCCCTCCACCCCTACTCCTTTTTCCCACGTGTTTTTGAGGATGGGGAGAAGGATTACAGGAACAGTTCTGGTTCTCACTTTTCACTCAGTAGAAAATAACAATTTCTTTCACTAAATATCTCCAGGCTGCAAAAATTGTTTACTCTCAGTAAAAAGGGTGAACCCTCCCTCCCCCAAAAAAACCTCTCTAAAGTTTTCCAAGGACAAAGAAATATGAGGCAACATCAGAGTGTCTAGGAGGTGGTTAGTTACAGAACTTAATGTGTGTATTAAATATGTGCATGCAATTTGTTAGCTTTGTAGCAGGTTGTTGACACTGAGATTTCTATCATAGGGTTCAATAAAAATCACCATTTTGGACAGAAAAGTGTTTTCATTTAAGTATTTTCAGATAGCTTATTCAATAAGACAGAAGCCACTTTCTGGATTAATGGAATTGCATTAATAATGTCTGAAAATTGTCTGAACAGTCTCTTGTGGTCTTCAGTTATGGAAAATAGAATATGCTGAAGGATAAGGCTTTTTTTCCCCCCAACATATTAAAAATTCATAGGTCCATGTGGTCACAGGCAGGGTGCAATACAACCTGCAGCACTTTTTATTTCCACAAATCTCTGCATAAGGCTGATCTCTTAAATAATTCATTATCTTATTCTAGTATGTACTACTAAACTAGTCAGTGAAGTCCTGAAAGGGCTGTCATATCCAAATTTCTTGTGAGACCCAATTAATCAACCTCTTAAATTTCACTGTATTTGAACTTCATTATTACCATAAACAACATTTTAGTCTTAATTTTTAAGTACAGCTGAAAGCCTCTCAATGATCTGAATAACTAAGAATATTTGATTCCAATTAAATTAATTACATGGGCAAAACTTGAAGTCTTAGTCAGTGCAGACATTTCCAAATCAATGGAACATTGGGTCCCACTTGGCAGGTCTATGATGTGAATACATCAGATATGACTGTCAGCAGCAGAGAAACAACTAACCCGGGGGGACAGAGCCAGCATCTTCTGTGGAAGAGAAACCTTAAAGCCTGGGGGAAGAGAGGGAAGGAAAAGCTTTGAGCACATGCTAGACAGATCCTAGAGTCTGAAATTTTCTTCATCACAGTGTTTTCTTGTATTTCTTTTTATAGTAAGTAATCATGACATATTTCTCATTATCAGTTCATAGAACACATTTAAAAAAGAAAAAGAGCCTTATTTCAACCTCATCCAACATACATGAGAAGTAATGTTTGCAAAGTGCTTAGGTCAGAAGATGGGAGGTGAAGCAGCTGTGCTTTCTTTTGCTGGTGGTTCTTGTAGCTCACCAATAAACCCCAATAAAGACAGTAAATGATTTAATCTTTCTGTTCATCAATAAATGGTGTTAGGAATCCTTTTTTTTCCCAGAGTGTTTTGATTGAAAAGCAGTTCATGAAAACTGACTCTTGTCTCACAGGATAAAAGATTCGTCTGATTATGAAGTCTGGGTGTCAAGATAATGAAATGATTCAGAGGTCTCGAAAGACAGGAGTCAGTATTTGATAACAGCTTTAGTATTCAGGTATGTCAGCATAGAAGACTGACAACTATATTTAAATTGTCATTATGAAGTTAGAGAATGTTTGCCAGTCATAATCATATTGTTACCAATTTTAATTGCATTACTTGGAAGGCTACCAAAACTGGGAACTTAAGAGCTTCCAAAGCATATTTTAATTGTGAGCAGAGTGTGTGCCACTTAAAGAACACCCTCCAAGGTGCGTCTTCTGTCATTTTTGTCATCACACATTAAGTGGCTTGTGAGCAGAGTTTCATCCTTTTTTTTCCCCTGTGAAGTGACTGGTTTTGAATTGTGAGGGTTGTATCTGGAAACACCTTCTCCTGGCCAAACTGCACACAGTTTGTGTGGACCTCAGTTTTCCTTTTCCAGCTTTTAACGATTTGGAGGAGTGTGTGAAAGATGATTAGAAGCTCTCAGAGGAGTTGTCCCTTTGTTTTGTTTATTTACTGCTTAACTGGGAAAAAAATACTGATGATTTGATATCCCTGTGCATCCATTAGGCATTAAAAAGCAGAGTGTAAATTACTGGTTGTATTTATTTATAGCTTAGTGTGTGTTATGAAAAAGATTTTACTCCTAGGATTCCTGAAATTATAGTTTGATGGCACTGTTATTTAATACCTCTTAAAAACGTTAGAGGGTGGATTTTCTCATACACAGATTTTCTCTGTCAGATTGACAGGATGTTTTGGGAAATTAATTTCAGAGATCTAAATTTGGCTTCAAGTGCAGTTCCTTTCCTGTGTGCCTTTACCCTGTCCTCCTCTTGGTCCCTCTTTTGACTTAGTTGTTTCAAAGTGTTCTTTTTCATTTGTTTCCAAGAAGGTTGTGCTTACAGAAGGCAGCAGAGAGCTTGCCTGGCTCCCATAGAAGTGTACCAGTGGTGTAGCTAACACGTCATTTAGTGCAGAGAGCTTCCCTGCTGTGAAATGAGTAATGGCAAAGTGAAACTGCATTGTTTCTGTAGCAAGATAATTGCTGGTGTCAAGTGTAGTTCCCTGTTGTCTATACCCTGTTTTAGCAGATATGGCAAATACTCGAGTCCTGACATTTGAAATGTGTGTAATGTTGCTTAATGTTGTGTAAATGTAATTTTAAAAGACACATTTGAAAGCCCAATAGCAGTGAGATTTGGCCTGGCTTAAATTTAAGTTTGTCTGTGGGGAGGACCATAAATTAAGTGTAGCTCTTCTCAGAGACCCTTTTTTCCTCCCGTCTCTGGTGTCCTTAAGAAAGAACAGTTTGTAAATAATGGGTAGGAGGCATGTACCAAATGGGATCTTTGACTTCTCTGGCTTTCCCAGTGATTGTGCTCAAATAGTGATTCCTCAGTCTCTCAGATCTCTTATTCCTTTTGATTTATTAAGCAGAAATTAACAGGAAAAACTAATCTTCAAACCAGTTGCAATAATTTTAACAGGATAATTAGGACACAGCAACAGAGTTAGATGATACATTCCTTATTTGAGATTCAGCTGGACGAAAGCCTTAAGGTTTGGATGTTGCACTGCAAGTAGAACCTGGACCAGCTGGAGTTGATTCCAACAGAGAACAGGGAGATTGATGAGTTTAGAAAATGAGATTTGAAAATGCTGAAGCAGTTGTTGGCTGAATGAAAAGGAGTTGAGCAACATGCAAATGGTTTCCAGGGACATCAAAAGCTCCTGCAAAACAGAGGATAAAATCCTGTTCTCCATATTCTGGTGGGCAGGAAAGAAAGTGAACAGAAAGAGGAAACATTCTGGGTAGGCTTCAGGAAAAGCTGCTGTCATGACCTTTTAGTGCATTTGACTGGAGAGCTGTAACAACAAGTTGGAACTTGGAATAGTAGCGCATGGAGTGGACCAGATCTTTTGGTAGAGAGGAGAAAGGATGCAGTGACCTCCTAACATCATTCCACATCCTGAATTTCAAACTACCCAGTGTGTTTCTCTTTTCCCTGGGCACTTGCAGCTGGCCAAGACAGGGATGTTGGTTTCAGCTGTCCCTTGTTCTCCTTGGGTCTGACTTTTCCTGGGGTCTTCACCCAGCAACCCAGTGGGTGAGACTTGAAAACTGGCATAAATGCCCAACACAAATTCTAGGGCTTTGTTATGGATTTGAAGCCTGTTCTGGTTTATTTGAGACGTGGCACTCTTCTTTTTGTTTCCACAAATGCAGGTTTTGAGTAGTACCCTGGCAAGCCCACGATAAATTCTGTATTTGTACTTTTGGTAATTGCAGTGAGGTAGAGAGGAGGGTGGTGAGGAAGCTGGAATCTGAGTCTGTTAAACCTGAGAACTGGAGAACAGGTGAACCTAGTTTGAAAAGCAGGAGTTAAAATAATAAGTGTAAAATGAGAAAACAATTTGAAGAAGTGGGGAAAAAGAAGCCTAATATCAAACTTGAGAAACATTTTTTAGATCAGAAAGAAAATATTTTCTGACTAAATTTGAAGTTTGTGGTTTGATGCCTTTAGTCTTTCATCTATGAATTTTATGTTGTTATTATTTAAAAATAGAGAAATTGTCATGATTGGGAAAGGGAGTTCGTAAAAATAAGTTGGAAGGAATTTTGCGAGAGACGCTTGTGGCGTGATGTGAGGAGCTGTTAAATCTGTCACTGCACGTAGGGACAGGATTACTTGTCTGTCACTTTGTGGTACAATGTATCAAGCGCGTTCTGCAGCATCATGCACTTCCCCGTGCTCCCCGTCAGTGCCCGCAGAAAGGCGTAGCGGGATGTCTGGGCTATGATTTATGTGGTGTGCAGAAAACGTGGATGGAAAAGCGTGTGTGTGCGTGCTCTGTGTTTGCTTTAAACAGAGTGACATCTGTATCCATACAAACGTGCCTGCGTGCTTGGCTGGGGGGTGTAAGGAGCGTGCAAACCTGAAAGGAAGTGTCACCATTCCTTCTGCATTCCACATCTCGTGAGGCAGCAGCGCAAGGCTGGAGTGTGCCGGGATCCTGGGATGGGACGTGTGGACTTGCAGAGTGTGCTCTGATACAATTTTCAGAGTAAACCCTGCAACAGAAGGGTTTTCAATTGAAGGACAGAGCCTTCATTTCTGTGTTGTTTACATCTTCATGAACTCCGTTCATGTGAATTGGCTTCTTTCAAATGCCTGCGAAAATAGGGAGTGAGAACTCCTGGTTTCAGTTTTACATTAATTGGTTAAATTTTTCTGCTTTGAAGTGACTATTTCTGAACTCCGAGGGTTGTATCTGGATACATCTTCTCCTGGCCAAATTGCACATTTAAAAGTGACCTCAGTTTTCTTTAATTGGTTTTTAAACACCCAACTGCTATACCCAGTTGGTGAGAGTTGTGCACGCTCACTGGGGGGCTTTCAGCACAATCTACAGGATACCTGTAATGCTTCAGTGTTTTGTTTCCTTTCATGAGCTGCAAATTTACTTTATCAAGTAGGTTAATGAGTGGAATGTAACTATTTAAAATGTGTAAGTGTCGATTTCTAAAGTGCACGAAGACACATTGAACATAAGTGGGTTTCACCATCCCTGCCCTGAAATCCTGCTTAGGTGGAAGACGGATGATTCTTAAAATCCACCTTTTAAGAAATTACTTGAGTTTGTGTAAATCTCTTATGGTGCTTGGTGCTGAAGTATGCCTGATGCTGTTGGCTTTTTGGCATAGGCTGGCCATGTACAAGATGTTCAAACTTGACAGAAATTAAAGGGATTGTAAAAGTGGTTCAGGTTTTTTTGGGCTCTTATGGGACTGAGTAGCCTCAAGATACAGATGGAGTGTGAGTTGACCAATAGATTATTTAAGAGTACTGTGCTTGGAAAGACGATTTTTGCCTATTACCTAAAAGCAATTTTTAGAATAGAATAGAAGCGTATGTGCTGAATTACAATTCATTTTAACGTGGCTTCTCTCTGTATTGATTTTAAAGATGGCTCTGCATGGATTTGCAGTTTCCCAGCAGTTAATGCTGTTATTTAGATGTTTGGTCTTTGTACATGGAGTCTTGACCCTTGTTAAATCAATGTGAGATTTTCAGTGTATCTTGGTGGAATCGAAGTTTCATCCTTTGTGTGTTTTCCTAAAAATGTAAACAGTTATTTCAAAGCTTTTAATGTTGTTCTGCTAATAGTTGCCTTTATCCAAACAGGGGGAATGCTTGATTTATTCTCTTTCACCTTACGGCTTCCTGTGGTATAACTGCTTTCATCGAGTCAATAGAACAATTCTTGGTGGCTTTTGTTTGGTTGGTTTGTTTGATTTTTTTTGGGGTTGATTTTTTTTTTTGTTCTTTCCAAAGTGGTTTTTATTCAACTTAAAACTATTAAGTGAAGTGTTGGCCAAGATGGGTGTCCTGCAGGTTTAAGTGTGGTTATTCTTCACTGTGTTGCCTTTCAGAATACCTGTATTGCAGCAGTCCGTTTTGCCCATTGTCTGTATTCCAGCCCCATGATTCCTGTCTGTTACTGTTAAATGCTGTGAGTGTACTAAAGCCAAGCACTTGCACTTTCCCAAGGTTTCACTTGTACTCATTTTGTGGAGCTATTTTTTGTTGCTGTTTTAAATCAGATCAATCACTTGAAGTTCTGTGTCCCAAATATGGATAGTACTTGTCTGTTTTTCTAATAACAGTTATTAAGAATGACATTTAATTTACTACTACTTTACTTTGCATGTCTTAGGGCAATTAAAATGAAGTGGGACACCTTTTATTCTGTTTAATGAAAATTGCAATCAAATGTAAATATTAAGATTCTACTTTTTGATCAACATTCATGTAGCACTCATTTACTAGCACACTGGAGTAAGTAAAGTAGGTGAGAAAAAGTAGACTCTATTTTTTTGGGACTGATTTCCTCATCCCTTTTGACTTGTGTAGATTCTCCTCTCATTGAAATAGTATTAATAAGCATGTGTGTGTGTATGTGTTTCTATGTGTACTGCATGCGCCTCTGATCATTATCAGTTTATGAGGACTTCATGACTTGGTTTTGGTTCTTTCCCCCCTTAAACTCCAAGCTTCTGAAATCAAGCAGCTAAGAAAATACAGTCTTTTATCCCCTAAGAAGCCAGCAAAGCGTACCTTGAATGTGAGGGAGAAGTGCAAGGGTCATGCAGGTAAATCACAAAAACTCACAAAGGAAGTAATGAATGTTTCCCTCATAACCTGGTGGGTTGTTTTTGTCTTACACCGGGCTCTTGGAAATGCAATCGCAGTCTGGCTGTAGCTGGAAGGTATTATACCCTTTGCCTGTACAGGGTTGCAAATTTGCAGTAATTGGGTTGAATTTCTTGGTTGTGAGAGAATCTTGTAAAATATGGGTTGATGGAACAAAGTTAAAATAATTTGTGAGCTCTCACAGTTTTCTGTGTGATTGATGATGTTGGTTTCTGAAATTTGGTTTGGAGTTAGTTTCACAAGGGCTACTAGCACAGGTCAGTTTGTGACAGAATGCATTGGCAGTAATCTTTGAGGTGTTTCTGAAGAGACTGTACAGCAATTGTGTTGAAGGATGATTTTCCCTTTTTCTTATGAGAGCTACTTTAAAAATTCCTGGGCTACAGCTGAACAGATGGTATTTGCCATTATTGTCAGGCTTAGATCTTAAAAGTTCATTTTTTCTTCCTTAGTTAACAGAATTTTAAATTTGTGTTGAAAAATGAAAGCTAGAAAGATGTTAAATGTCTGATTTATACTGAACTGCCTTAAAATGTCAGCATTTTGACAGTGGTCTTTAAACCTGGCAAAGGTGGACTCAAACTCTTGATGTGGTGTCATAAAGGGGAAAGCACTGGCTACTGAAGCCAGTTGTAGTTGGTTTCTATCTTTTCCTTCCTCAGAAAAAGCATAAAGACCATGTGTGTATAAAATGATCAAAGTGCAGTCATTTCAGTGTTTTACTGAAGCAAAAAGCACGAGATTAGGCAGAGCTATTGAGATGAAATAATTTGAAGAGTAATATTTTGAGGCTTATTTTGGGAAACCGATTTCCTTTTTTGTTTCCTCTGCATTCCTCCTTTAATGGTGCTCTGTGGTGTTGTGGGATCTGTGGGCCTATTCCAATGGCTGCAAAAAATAATCAAGAAAAACATGTCTATTTTCAGTAGGCTTGTATTACCATTCAGCTGTCCATCTAAATTTGTAAGGATTCACAAATCAAAAAGAACTGGAGATGCTTGTGAAGATCAGCAAAAATATCTGAGAGAGAGTATTTTTGGTGGAAACAACATGACCTCAAAAGAATGTCAGTCTGTTTGTTGGGTATTTGACTTTCTAATAATAAAAGATGTAATGATATTTTGTCCAATATGTTCCTTTTTTTAAAATAACTTAAATCTGTGTAGATTTGAATATAATTCTTGCAGGTTTCAAAATGTCAGTCTTGGTAAATAAATAATAATCGCTTCAAACTAATTTGTAAGTTGCAAACTTTAATTGTTCTCTGCATGCTTCCAAATGTTGATAAATACTTTTAAAGTCTGAGTACTTGAAAGCCTCTTAAATCACTGTTGGCACCTGCTGCTGTTGGGCTTTGTGGGCTGCAGGTCTGCCCTGAGTGCAGGGTAACTCAGTGGTTATGGCTGGTAGGAAGCAGCATTTGGGGTGAATGAGGACCCAGCTGGCAACACAGTGTTCTGTGGCTGATTTCTGTGCTACACAAATGCCTTTCTGTGTTTTAAAGAACACTTCCTCTGACACAAGTGCACTCCTGTAGCCGGTCACGTTGGGTGCTTTGCCTTTCTGCAGGGGAGCATCCTTGGCTCGTGGAATGCACCCTGGCTGAGTGGGCAAGCAGGAAAACCTGGTGTTGGCATGGCTGCAGCCTGCACTGGTGTCTGCAGAACGCTTCCCTGGTGCCTGGGGGTGTGCAAACATACGGACAACATGTACACAAGTGTTCAGGGAGGAGGGACTGGTGTGATGGAGGAAAGCAAGGAATGAGCAAGGACAGTTCACTCAGAGAAGGGAATTGACTGTGCTACTGGAGGTGCCTTTATCTAGATAGTACTTTAATTTGAAATGTCTTAAAAGAGCTAGTTCCCTTATCAATTCAATGGAATATTTACTTCCTCCCCCCCACCCCGCTCATCCTGCAAAATACAAACTTGTCTTGTTTTCCTGTCTCAAAGAGTTCTTTTATATATTTTTTAATGTACAGTGGAGTTTACTAGGGGATAAATCCTAAAATGCTGTAATGATTTCTTAAACCCTCCATTTGAACATGAAGAGCTAAATCCATGCATGATTTAGCTTAACCTTCTTTGGAAAGACTTGAAGCTGAACAATATAAATGCTTTCTGTACAGAATGAGGCTGTGTACTTATTTTGTACAATAGAGAGCATTTAGTTGCAGCAAGATCAACAGAGGAGGAAAAATAGTTTGGTATTTTGATAAGCAAAATGGTTGGCAAATCAAATTCTGAGGTTTCTAAGGCTTCAGTGCTTTCAGCACTGCAAACCCTAACAGAGGGAAAGAGCTCTGAGCCACGAGCCTTCTCCAAAGATTCAGACTGATGGGAAAGCTTTGAAATTCTGTAAACTTTTGGGTATGTGGCCTTGACTGTGTTTCAGGAAGCAGTTCTCATTGAAACCACAAATTCTAGAAATAAATTAGGGCAAGGGAATAAGGTCTGTTATAGAAATTTAATTATAGACCAGCTTCTGTTTCTTTGGAAGCTAGTAAAACCCAATATATTTTTGCAAGACTTGCCAATATTGGCAGATTAGTGGATTTAGTGAAACCTTGAGAATAGCTGAAGGGTAGACTGGGACATAGAAGGAAAATTAATTTTAGTCTGTATTTAAGTTCACCACTTTCTATACTAAAATACCCTCTTCAAAATGCTGACTGCAGCATAATTGTAAAGGAGTTTTGAGATTTTTGAGTTTATCTTTGCAAAATGTTTCCTGGGTATCTTTTTGCAGATCTTGTCTAACCCAGTTCTTTTAGGCTGACTGCACATTAGAGAATTATCTTCTATTTCACATAAGCAGTTACTCTGATATAATTTATGACCTCCTGACCTTTTCACTTTTCTGCTGCAATGATTATAATGACTGTGTTGAACAAAGGAGGAAATTGAAGGCCAAATACACAGGGGAGTTGAATCACCCAGGACCTGGAGAAGTCTGGTATAATCTGTGGAAAGGGAGCTGATTGCAGTCTTTTCCTGTGTATAATGTGCAGATCTCTTTCTCAGCTATTGTTGCACGCACAGTAGGAGAAATTTGATGATGGAGAGGCGAGGCAAGCAAGGAAATGCACAGTGTAACTCTTAGAAAAACAGCACCAGTGGGATGCTACTTATGAATTATTTTGCATTATTCCTGGGCAGCACTAATAGCTGTGTTAGTCCCTCCTCACATAGGGAGGAAAGGGATAGGAGCACGTGGGACATTATATGCTATTCTTGCTTTCTTTGCCTCATAAGAAATGTAGCACCTTCTAAGGCTCCAAAGGCTGGGGAACTGAACTGAAGGACTTTGTGGTTACAAAGAAAAAGAGTGTTTTTCCTGGTTGGCTTGTAATACTTCAGCTGGTTTCATGTTTGTTATTACAAGTTAAATTTCAAGTCTCAGATCTATATATAAAATTTAGTAAGAACTTTCTAAAGTCGGCAATATTCTCATGATGCATACTGGTGTATATAGTGAGTCTGTCAAAATTCAGCACCCTGTGATCTCTGAGATCTGGAAAGCAGAAAGAAAATGAAATAGAACCTTTATCCTTTCACATTCTTAGGCATGTAGAAATTAATGTCTTGTAAGGTAGGGCTTTGCTCCTTACTTTGTGCTTGTTGCAGGAAGTTGATCTGAAATGTGGAAGAACTGATACTATAATTTCTGTAGTAATAAGTGCTGTTACATTTGGTGTTCCCATTATTAACTGGAAATGATTGCCACCAGCTTTGTATGACCCGTCAGGTGAGTAACTTGCTTTGGCTAAACTTTGGAGTGGATGCAACAAGACTTTGAGAGTGACTTCTGCCCTTCAAAGGGAAGGTTCTGCATAGACTTTCCAAGATACCTGGCTCAGAACAACAATTGTACCTACCTTGGGAGGGTAATGAGTTCCCCGTGGTCCTCAAAAAAAATGGACTGCTCAAATTGCTCCAGAGCTGCAGCATTACATGCTCACATTGGTATTTTTTCTCCAAGATGTGTTTGATGGAGAGTGCACATGATCGTTGCATTGCAGAAAGGGAATGGAGATGTCGTTGCCAGCTCATGGATCCAAATGGGTTCTGTAAGAGCGTGACCCTGAGAAGTTGCTGCGCTGTTCACTGCAGCGATTTAGCTGGAAGCACTTTTGCTGCAGGGGAATTTCCATGCAGTATTTATTTTACAGAAATTGGAGAAAAAGTGTGCTCGTTTTAATGAAGTATTATTCTGAAGTATTCTTGTATTTCAGGGGCACATCAGCTCACATGGAAATCAAGGGATCATTCTCCTAAATACAGGAAAGTTGAGTCAGTCCATGAGTGCAGACCCTTGGTAATCTGCAAGTTTGCACACAGGAGTTGTGAGAATGTGAGAGAAATTGTGTTGACCGTATTTCATAGCCTTTGTACAAAGTAATATTTCACGTTTTTGTGACCTGAAATAGAAACATAGTAGGTAACATGCTTGAAAACTCAACAATCATGTGGCATATCATGCTCCTTTGTGCTGGCAGAAATTATGGAGAAGATTTTCCAGTGATTTGCAATACTTTGCCTGGATATGTGTGTGATAAAGTGAGACTTCTGCATGACCAGTAAAACACCTGACTGCTGCTGAGATTAATATGTTCTGTTAACACTACAGACTTTGTCTGGGCAGGAGGAAAAAGAGTGCTTTTGATTTTAAAATAAGTTTTCACCAGCTGCTGACCGGGTTAACTGGATGTTACTTATGAATTGCTGTGGATGCTATGTTTACCATGCAGCTGCAGATACGTTATTTTCAAATATTACAGAAAATAACATTCCACGGGAAATTTGCGTCTTGTCTTCCTAGCTTTTATAGCAGGAATTACATGAGGTTTGACCATTCTTCCTCTCTATTCAGACCTGGCTTCAATGTGACCAGTACCAGTGGTTTGGGTTTTCTTTTTCTTTTTTTTTCATTCATAGTGGAGATACTGACTTTGTCCTTACTGTACTAAGGCTATAAACTCCTTTTATATATGCTGATAGTTCACTTTTTCTGCTGTAATTCTTGAACTAACTGCCTTTTGTGAATTTGGGCTTGGTATTTCAAAAGCATCTAGGTATTAAAATCTTCAAGTTGTGGGAATTGTTCCAGAATGTAAACAGGTACCTTTGTAGAACTAGTTCAAATTCCAGGAAAGTTCACTGTGTTCTTTCTTTCCTTTGCCTTTATAATAAGGGCAAATAGATTTTAATTTCTTTTGAGTTTTTGTTAAGGGTATTAACTTTTGGATGGGATAATACTGCTGAAGTGCTTCATTTGCATGACAAATTACTAGAATGCAGTATTGATCGCTATTCATGAGCATCAACATTCACTGAATAGCTTGGAAAGCTAATTAAAAATTATAATTGACTTTATTCCTCTTTCTCCTGTTAATGTTTCCCTTTCCTGTCAAATTGTAAAGTTGAGTTGTGTGTTCAGTTTTTAAAAATAACCTGTCTTCAGCACAGTCGAGAGACCTTTGCAGCCTGTTCTGAATTGTTCAGATGCAAAGTATGGGTAAGTGGGGCTTCTTGATACCCTCTTTGTAACTTGGGTAAGTTAAAGAGAGAGCGTTTGCATATTTCATGGCCTCTTAAGATTAGACAGTAAAATTTTAGTTTAACAATTTTAGAGAACTAGAAAAGAACAAAAATGTTGATTTATTAAAAAAATACATATGTCAATATTGTTAATCTCTTTAAAAATCTTGCCTTGAGCAAATTGCTACTGGACCAAGTGATGTAGTTACTACTGATGTGCTGAGAAGTGTCTTTATTGCGTTAGTTTTAGCCACTGTTCAGTTTAACCCACGTTCTGTAGTGTGCAGGAGAAGATGACACAAATTATGATGTTGTCCCTCTTTCTGAAGCCTTTGAGGTGAAGCTAGGAGAGTGTACTAGAAAGTCTTGCCTTGTGCTTGGGGCTCAGATTTTCCCTGTGTTTCTGGAAAATGCTGTTTAGCCCACCCAGACCTTTTGACCTTCTCTTTTTCTTAAGGTGCTGACAACCTGGGCAAGTTATCAACTTAATTGCAAGTCCTTTCAGTCAGGGAGATAATTCTTGGATTGGAGTTCAGAGAAACTCAGCCAAGTATTTTGCACAGGACACCACTGTTGCCTTTCCTAACTCATACCAGTGAATTTTTGATTGCATCCTATGAGAAATATTTAATATCGTGGGGCAATTGATAAGGATATTAAAACTCAGCAGAATTTATTAAAATAGCTTTTACAGGTAGGAAAAATATTATTAAAAGACTAAGAAGGCGGTTGATTTGCTCAACACTCCGAGCATAAGATGCATACTATTTGATGGACAGGGCTGTTTCTCAGCATGGTACTTCTCAAGAGAAGATGGATTTTAAGTCTCATCACCAATACATCTGAGTACAGCTGATAACAGGATAAAGTTCATTGCATGTGCTTTTTGCAGTTCCTTGTGTTGTACTCAAACTTCTCATACAAAATGTTGTGCCAGCAACTGAGGGAAATTACTTAGTCCAAGGTTAGGCTTACTTTAGGTGTATAGGTGGTTAGAGTTTAAATTTATTTGTCAAGTAATTTGTAAAAACTCTACCCTAAAGAAGGATTTTTTATGCTGTTAGCTCTTTTTAATTGCATTTGGAGCACTAATTCATGAAAATGTTCCCCATTTGAAGTTGACTTCTTGAAGAGAAGTGTAATATGATCTGAGCACTTCAACAAATCTTAAAAATGACTTTAAAAATATCATGTATCCTTGCTACATGCCTTGTGTTATTTAGATGTATGTACCCTGCATATTCTGAATAAATGATTGCATATGGAGTTCAACTGTTCCATTTCCATTTTAGGGGTAGATTTTATGGATCTGTAGAACAATTGATTGATTAGCTTTAGGCTACTGTTTCTGTGAATGAGAATGGTGCATTTGTTAACTTCTTAAATATTTAATTTGTAAATTTTTGCAGGCAAGACCTGTGAACAGTTGAAGCGTGGAAAATACAAAAATGTTTTATGCATTTCTTAATGACTTGGTGAAAAAGTCATGTTTTTGGACTTCAGTTTAATGTCTGTCTTTTTTGTTCTGTAATCAGATGTCTTTTTGGGATTGATATGCATCAGATTCTAATCCCTTTAATTATGCTAACTAATGTCTTTTCCTACTTTTTTCCTTCATTGAAGTCAGCAGGGTGGCTTGTGAATGAAGTTGAAAGTAAAGAGATCAAAACTGTGCTTTCAGTTGGTAAATGGTAGCAGTGCATATTCTGCAGATCAAGATTAGTGTCCAAGGCAGTACAAAACTATATGTTCTGTATTTTTCAAGGAGCTTATAAACCCATATTTCACACTGAGATGCCTTTGTATTAGGATTTGCCACAAAATATGGCAGTGGAAAGAAAGAAGGCTCTGGGCTAAGACATCACTTGTGAGACACCACGGATTTGCTCTTCGTGCTTCCCTCTTGGCTCTGTGAGATTCCATGGACAGGATTTGGCTTGAAGTTTATTTTCCTTTGCTGCTTATTCTTCGTGAAAGAGGCATGATGCATTTTCTATTTTAAATGCTGCTCTCTGTTGAGCGATGAGGCACATTCTGTGATTATCAGCCTATCACCTGTTCTGTGCTCCCACCTGTTCTGTGCTCCCAAGCCAGATCTTTCCACTGTGTGTAGCGGAGTGAGGAACAAGGTGGAGTGCAAGGAAAGCAAGCAGTGCATGCTGTTTGTATGAGCCAGAAAATGGCTTTATCTGGCTCCTTTTGTTCTTGTGAATGGGCAAAATGATCTCTGAATTCTGTCATAAACCAGCTAGGTGGTGGTGATAGAACCACCATTGCCATTCAGTCTCAGCTCTGCTGTTAAAGCAAATGTGAAACAAGTACCTTGGTTTTGAGTAGTGTGCTGAAAATGTGTTTCCCACTAAAGGGAAGAAAACATCTTCCACAGCCCAAATGCCCTATCCCAAAAGGTTTAGTTAGCTTGGAGGTACTCAGACTAGCTGGTTCTTTTCTTGATTTCAATTTTCTTTCCTCTTGTGATCTTACAATTTGTAGCTGTCCTTAATGGCACACACACAGCTCCCTTGGAAGTGCAGTAACTCAACTGCATTTTTACCCAGGATGTGGAGTCTGTGGCAGCAATACTGGCATCGTGGGCTTTTTAGTCCCAGGCTACAGTTCTTTCCATCCTTTCCCTCAGGGCTTTGTACTATTCCTGAGAAAGAGTTTACCAATTTTTTTATTTTTTCAATGTTTTGGTTGTATTGTTTGTGGTGGTTTTGTTTGTCTGTTTGGTGGTTTTTGTTGTTGTGTGTATTTTGTTTTGGGTTTTTGTGGAGTTCTTTGTTGTTGTTTTTCCTTTGCTGACTCTGGTAGCTTTTAAAGAATTATTTTCCCCTTGTGTTATGTTTTATTGAAACTTAGCTATGATAAAGCTGATTTATTTATTTGATCTCCTCAAGGAGAGAGTGTGTGTAGCTTGAGTTCTGTCCTGGGCCAGAGCTGGCTGTTCTATCCACCAGCAGCCAGGGGTTAATGGGTACCAGTTGCAGCTTTTCTGCAGTGGTCTCCAGAGCCTGTGCCTCTTCCCAGGCTTGGACAAAGCTGGGGCTGAAAGTTGTGTTTGCTGCCTGTTCAAGGGTTTGAGCAGCACCCTGCCTCGTTGTTCTCCACGTGGTCCAAAGGATGGAGCTTCTCCTGGAGCGCACGTTTGTGCAGCGTGTGTGTTTCAGGGCTGAGGATGCTCTTGGTCTGTGTTCAGCAAAGCAAAGGGCCTCTGTCAGCTCCCTCAGAGTGTCATAGCAACCACTGGCTAATACAGCAAGGTATGTGCACTCTGTCTGTGACCAGAACTGGGGAGGAAGCTGTTAATTAGGGCAATCAACAGGGCAGTCCTGTGTGTGAGTGATTTCCCAGCCCCTGAGAGTGGTGCATTCAGCACTGTGTTGTTTTCTCCAGGCTTACACGTCTTTCTGGTTTGCAGGATTTTTAAAGAAGGTTTTTCATTATTCTCAGCATCCCCATGCCATCTGAGGAATGTGAGGTTTTTGGTTAGGCTCTGATACCAATAGTGGCACTTTGTTCCTTAAACTAAATGACAGTATGACTGTGTGTGTTTCAGGGATAGTTGAAAACCACGGTGAATACTGCTGGTAATTATGGATTTGTGAGTTGCTGTTGCAGTGTACATCAAGCTGGCATTCTTTCATGTTTGCCTGCTATCCCCTTATAGTGTCATTAAGGTATGTGAGCCTTCGTGGCACAGCAGGGCCCCATTTGGTGACAGGGATGCCTTGTCATTACCGAGGCAGGGATATGCAGGTTACCATGCAGTGATGATGCCCTGGCTGGAAATTGCCCTTCAGGGCTTTAAAAATATTTTTCTTAGGGTGTTGCTAGTTTTCCTGTCACCCCAATTTATTTTTTAAGTTTCTCCTCTGGCAAAAGCACTAAAGGAGCCTCAGAAAACAGAGATAGGAGAAAAGCTTGCTGGCTAATTTTTTTTACTTTTTTCCAGACAGAATACTTGGCTCTTATCTCTGCTTTCCATTTGTGTAGGTTTTTAGTTTAGCATTTCTAGCTACTGTAAAATAAGGATGTTATTTTTAATAGGTGTGAAATTATAGATAAGAATGGTTTGAAAGTGGGGAAAAAGCCACCCACCAAACCCCCAAAGCAACCCTGTATTGTAATACAGATGCTATTTATATTTGCATTTGGTGTATTTAGCATAACTAAAGCCAGACTCTTGGCCTTGATTCTGAATGAAACATAATTTTATTTTACTTTATTGGCTAGGGAAAGTTAAGAATTGTTTGGTTTTTTTTATTATTCTCCTTAAAAATTCTATATGAATTAGGTTTTAGGCTGCATAAAGTGTGTAACTACTCTGATTTTTCTCGCTAATGGAATAATGGTCATCTCTCTTCTTAGATGGTCTCCTGAGATTCTGTAGGTCACACAGTAACATAATAAAATCAAACACAGACATGTTATTTGTTAAACTATACACCATGAATAGCAAATGAGGTCTGAAGTGACTCTTTGGTCTCTCTCGTATTTTATTTTACTGCTGACTTTGTTCTTGTGGTTTTTGGGGGTTTTTTAAAATATCATGAAATATTAATATAGAAAAAGCAGTATGTGACAAACTACTGCTCAGATGGAAGTGCTATGTTGTTGTATAAAGAGTAGCTGACAGATAAAACATTAATTATAATCTAATTGTTTGCATTCATGTACAAAGAAAAGGGAATCAGAATAATGTCTCCAATCTTTTACCTCCCTTTGTCCTTTTGTGCAATCAGGATTAGTGGGAAACATGTCATAAGGTGAAAAAGGGGACCTAAGATAATGTGTGAGCCTTTAAGGAATAATTTCTTACATTCATTTTTTACTTCATAAGATTCACGGGGGAATTATAAAACCATGAGTGTAACAACAGGGACTCTTCCTTATTTGAGAAGAGGTCTCAGAACAAAATTAAGACAAAGCTTTAGTATTCATAAGAATAAAATTAAATCAATTCATATTTTTACTAATTTAGAAGATGTTCCCCATCTTGGCTGTTTATCCTTGTCAAAATGTATTATAAATTTCATTTGAAAGTAAATCTCTTTTAATGGGATGAAGCTTTTCCTTGCAGGAGAAAGCATCTCTCAGCAGCACATTCTTTTGTGGTTTCTTTGTCTAAGTCTGTGAACAGACCATTTTTACCTTAAATTACAGCGCATACCACTGATTGCTCTCTTTGTAGGTCCTCCTGTGCCATTTACTGTGCAGGGTTTTATATAGCAGTTAGAAGACACAATGAAGAAGGCTGTGGTTCTTTTCAGACTTATACAGGGCATCTCTTCTATCTTACATACTTTAATATCAGCAGAATCTTTGTTCCATTTAGACAATTATTCTGCAGTCAGAATGCTACTGTTGCATTTAACTTGCATTAACTATGAATAGATAGTACTAAACAAAAAGCCAAGGTAATTTTGAAGAACCTTCTGATGCTATAAATATAATCAAGACTGGCAGTGGTTTAACCAATGGGTATCATGTTTACATGGGCCTTCTTTTAGATGGCTTTTAAAATGGTTTGATGGATTCTGGTAAGAGCTTCCTGTATTTCTGACAGTTTTCTATCAAGTCAATGTCATCACAGTTCAAATAACTACTCAAGAAGAGGCCTAAATTGTAACAAATAACCAAAGTCAGCCAACTTGACTGCAGTATATGAATAAAAAGAGAAAGCTGCTGTTCCTCTTTCCAGTCATTTGCCCATAGCTCCCGCTTCATTTTAGGGCCTGTAAGATGTGCTAGTTTTGATTAAACTGCTGGTGGTGTAGTTTTGTGTTTTTTTTTTTTTTTATTGCAGTCAGCAAAGAAGTTTTACTGCTGAGCAAATTAGTCATTTGCACGAGTAAGAAAAAAGCAAATTCAGTTAAGAAAAAATTTACAGGCGTTAGTGCTGGGCTAGAATTAGATTCACTCTCAGACACCACCACGAGGTAATAAGGCTGTGGTGATACTCAACAGCAATTGTATGTTTAATCAACAAAGCTTCCTGTCTGAGCATTAATATAAATGTAGTGAGAAGTCTGTTGCTCTTAAATGTAAAGATCTGAATCAAAGATTGCATTTAATCTGTGGGAAAGATACTTTTTCCTCTGTAAAGAAATTACTTTGCGAAGGTTCTAATTCCCTATTTTTGCTGCTTCATGTGTTTGTGGCTGTGGAACAAGAAGCTGGGGGGGTTCAGTTCACAGTCGTGTTGTCCATGCTGGATGTAAAAACAATTTGTGTGTCAGAGAGGAATAAGGGTCAGTATTTGTTCTCTTGGCGGTCACTGTAGCTATTCCTTGAAAAGATCCTGAACAGGTTTATTTTCCATCACTGTTTAGCTCTGCTGGTGTCCACGTTCCAACGCTGTTAACACAAAGCTGTACACTTGCACTGCATTTGGGGGTGCTTTCAGATGAGTTTTGTGGGATGGAGTTCCTGTGAATCTCCTCTTACCTCTGTCCTTTTCTCACCATGCCATAGGTGCTTTCAGTGTTGTGGGGGCAGTCTGTGAGCACTGTGACCTTGCCATGAGAGCTCCCTTTGCTGGTCATGACTGGCCATACCTCAGTGTTGCAACAGCACCTGTGTATTCCTGTTGCACATTTTACAGAATATCTCTTCTGTTTATTCTTTCAGCAGTCTAAATGTACTTACTATGCAAGGGATCTTCCTTTCCTCCTTTCACATGTCTGGTAAAAGTGTTGCATGAAGCTCTTTTTGCACTCGATGCAAGAGTGTGAGTTGTTGATCTGGGTGTTGTCAGGGTTCTCCAAGCAGCTCTGTGGACCTGCCCATTGTGTCAGCTGGGGCCCTCTGTAAGTATAAGGATCAAACACAGATATTTCTTCATCTGGCCAGGATCCTGAAGGGAGGGGAGGATGGAAGTAATATCCCATTGATTTCTGCCTGGGCAGCTCTGTCTTTCGCATGCTAACATTGCTCATTGCCTGAGAATTTGTAGTGACACCTGGAGTTTGATGCAGATATTGATGTTAATGCAGCAGCTTCCGAGGCATAATTAGGATGATAAATGGGATAATTCCATGGTTGGATTCTTCTGCCACACGCTGTGCCATGGAGCTGAAGCTTAGCTTGCAGCCCACCGGGAGGTGAAGCATTGCTTTTGACTGAACGCAGTGTGAAATGTTCAGTCAGTGTTCCAATCTAAATAATGCTTTTAATAAAAGTAAATGTCTTTGGTAATCAATATTCCCATGTAATTGTTTAGCTGCTTTCCCAGTATGAATCTGTGTACTATAGGTGCTCTTTTGCTTAACAAGCTGCAGTCAGTGAGCCGTTTCTTGCAGTATAAGAGGTTTCTGAGGAGGGGTGGGAGCAGAGGCAACTGCAATTGAGTTTTGACAAATAGAAGCTTTAGTAGTAAGAGTAAAGCACAAAATATCAGGTGCATCTCTCCCTAAATTGTGAAAATCTTAGTGCCTTAGTGACTATATACTATTTCACTTAGATTGAAAATTGGTGTTGATACTGTTAAGCTTTTACAGTCTTGTGGAATTTGATGGTATAATTTAAACCTGCAGCTGTTGTTTGCCTCATGTCAGAGTGAAAAAGATTAATCTTCATTTGTATCAAGCCCTGCAATTATCTAGAGGTACAGTGTGTTCTATAGTATATAATCTGATATAGCAGAGGATTAGTTGTAGTCTTCATTCAAGCAAAACTTGCAGTTTCTGAAGGGAGAGTTTAATTTCAGGAAGGATGTTTGTCATGAATCAGAACAGAAAGTTCTGTATCAGAAATGCTCCTCAATTTCATGCCAGTAAGTTCAAGCACTGCTGTAAAATAGCAACAGATTATCATTGTCCTCTGTGTGGAGATGAGCTAAGGTGTAAATACAAAGTATGCAGCGGTGCAAAGATACTAAAGATAGTAGGAAAGAGAAATGAAATTTGTGGGAGTGTGGTTTCATAATAGGAAGGAAAAAAAGAATTTGCTCCCTCCACTGAGTGTATTTCCACTCTGTAGTTAGCCCAGATGACTTGCACTTGAATTGAAATGGTTTAGGTAGAATAGGCAATGTCTGAGCAGAGGCCTATTGTATGTCTGTGGTTTCTGTGTTTTTATGCTGATTTCTTGGGGCTCAGGCCTTCTGCATATGCCAATCTTAGTTCAAGAAACTGTAAATTGCCTCGTAGTTTTTCATGGGATTATTTATGCTTTTGGCTGGTCCTTGTGCAGCACCCGACACAGCTGGGTCTTCATTCTTCCAAAATACATTTTTCTGGCAGTGGTATTAAACAAACAATTACTGCTACTACTTGTTCTCTGCAGCTGTGAACCAGTATTGCCAAATAGTGTTGATGCAGTTGTGCTCTTGATGCTGATGTCTATAAAGGCAGAGTTAAGGAGTCCAAGTCCATGAAATGGACAGTGAAGATGAGATGAGCTCAGTTGGTGCTAATGACAGCGTGGGTGCAATCCCTTCATGGGCCATTCATTCATGTGAGAGTTGGACTCCATGATCCTTGTGGTTCCCTTCCAACTCAGAATATTCTGTGAAACCAGACACAGCTCTTCTGTGCAATCAGAATATTTACTGGGGGAAAGTAAAAATCTTGATAACTGTGTAACAATCAGTGACTAAATCAGTCAGGAAGTTTTCCAGTGAGTTAAAATTTCTACTAAGTGGATATGAGTAATTACAGCTTTACCATTTTGGTGTGGATTCTGAAAGCAGGAACATGGATGCTGTTGTACATGGATACACAGCCAAAGGAAAACATATGTCTATCTTTTGAACGTCTGGAAAACTCAGAGTAAAACTGTTGCTGTCTGAGATTTTTGTTAGACCTGGTTTACTGATCCAAACTAACTGGGGTTTTTTTTGGTACCGAATAATTTATTTCTTTCTATTGTAAAAAGTAATTTCAGCCTGTTTCAGGAGTTGAGGAATCAAAATTTAATTTTGGTGTGAAGCAGGGTCTGCAGATTTCCAGTTTGCTTCTGAAAAGCTGTACGTACACATCAGCCTGTAAGTCATAAATAGATTTCTCCAGAAATACTAAGGACATTGAGGTGCTTTGCAGACTTGCAGTTTTCATAATGTCAAACTTTATTTAGTATTATTGGACTTTACAGAAGCTTAGGTAACAGCTACAACTGTAAGTGACGTTCTTTGGAGACAAAGTTAATAAAGGCTTAAACTGATTTGGTTATTTCAGGGTTTCTCTTTGTCTCATGGTTCTCCTTTTCTCACTGGTGAACTGGCATGGGCTTCTCTTTCCCTCCCTGGTCAGATAGTTGTTGGAAAGGGTGAATGTTGTTCTTAAAACCTTGCTAAAACAGAGTAGAAGGGTAACCACAAAAGACTTAAAATTTAATCATCTCCAAATAAAATGTTCATGAAATTAAATACTGTTTCTAGTCATTTGAAATAATGGAGGCCGTCCATGGTCAGGTGTAGTAGGAAAAGCCCCCAGAAAGTATTGAGAAGCAATTAATTAACTTTAAGGACTAAGTGATATTTTTGAATTTTGATCCAGCTCTTCCTGCTTTATCTCTGCTTTGTGAGTAGAACAGTACTTCTTTCTGAGGATTAATTAATAATAGTGCGTGGTAGGTCCAAATAACCCATGGCTGGAGTTCTTTTGACCTCTTGGGCAATGTATTGATCTGAAATGACTTTGCCATGATGTGATCAAAAGGAATAAAAGAACATAAGAATTGAAGTTAACAAAAGCTCTACAAAGTCATTGTAATGTGAACCGAGCAGAACTTTGTCTGAAAACATCAAGGTAAGGTTTTATTCCGGTGAAGAATGGTTGTCTTGGCTTTTCAGGTCAATCTAAGGTTTTGGAAGTTTTTGCCCAAGAGATTTACTTTAATTTTATAGTATATTGGAGTGGAGAGAGAATGGAAGTAGTTTAGCAGTTCTGTTACATACATTTGTGTTGTCTTTCAGGTGTAATCTCATAGCAGTCTACTTTTACAGTGTGTTTATGTACATGTGTACGCACAGTCAGCACTTCTGTTTTGAACTGAGTCTATGCAGGTGCTGTTGCAGTCATCTGGGGTGGCTTTGAACACAATTGTTTAACACTCGAGTATCTTGCATGTACACATGCTATATGTGGTCATACACAGCTGTGCATGTGAAAAGTATGGCAGAGGTATTTCTAGAGAATGCATATTTTCCTGGCTGAAGGATTTTTCTTTATTGATCTGCTGTGTCATGAGTAAATAAGTTTAAGTAGGGTAGAAGGCTTTTAACCAATTCATCAGTGCAAGTAACTAATTTTATATGAAGAAGGAATAAGCTCTTGCAGTGCAAAAGGGTTGTAATAGAGGAAAAATGTAACTGTAACTCTTAGTTCCCAGTTTGTGTGTGAAATCTATTACTTTGCAGTGCTCAGTGTAGCACATCCCTCTACATGTAATGCTGCAGGATCAAATGGGTGCTTTTCTCAGCAGATAGCTTCCTCCATGGCAAAACAGTGTCCTGCTAAGAGGTCAATGATTATTTGAGTTCCTTTTTTCTGAGGGTGGAGTTGAATGTGTGCTAACCTAATTGGAAAGGTTTAACTCTGTGTTTGAGCCTGAAGTGCAGGCCTGGCAGTGCAGCAGTGAGTGTGCTGATACACATTCAGTATTTGACTGGTCTGGTCCTGCAGGCTGGAACAGTCACTGCTTGCTAGGCTGGGTGCTTGTTGGATTTGCCCATGGAAGCCAGGATTTCTGAAGTGAGGAGGTCTATCCAGCTGAGAACTTGAGTGTTGTATTCAGTGTTGCTCTCCTGCCTTTCTGCTGGCTTTTATTGCAGATCCTGGAATTACTGCCTTGCCTGCTGAGCTTTTTGCAGCCAAAACTGCATGTGGCATGCCGTCCTAGGCAGCACACTGTAGCAGGAACCCATTTTATGAACTTGAGCTGCCTAGAAATTGTCTCTAAGCTATTTCTCTAATCAATATTTATAAAGAGGGGAAGGCTCATCTAGAGAAGATGGAACAAATTTTTCTTTTTGACAGCTAAAGTAAGTGGAGTTGGATCCTGGCTTAAGTCTAGATTATGAAATAGTGAGTTTTGAAAAATCTTGATCTTGCCTAGTATGTTACTGCTGCAGAAACAACTGGGTAGGTTTTCGGTAATTAATTATTCCGATTGATTTTTTTCTGAGAGGGAAGGAGAACTTAGTTCACATGCACTGCTTGTTTATAATTTATAATCAAGGGCTAACAAATTGGAGTACTCTAGGTAAGAGATTGCCTGAGAAAACACATGAATTATAATGTGGAAATATTTTCATATAATGTTGATAAATATTTTCTTTAAATGAGAAAAAATTCAGTTTATTTCAACTTTGGTGGCATAAGATGATAACTTGATACAGAATATTTATTTGCCACCAGAAATGATCTTTGGGAAGAGAAGTGAATGCCACATTTTGTAAAGTGCTACTGTTTGGTATTTGTGCTACATCTGGTACTGCTGTCAGTGGTGAAATTAACTGTTTCTCATTCTTTCTTGAGAGGAAACTAAATTTTTTTACCTTGATTTGCAATATAAGAGCAGCACGAGTGACCTAAACTGGAGAGCCATGGTTTTGACCTTTACAGCCACATGAAGAAATTTGTGACTGCAGCTTTGATAGCTGAGCTGAATAAATAACTCCAGATATGAAAGACTGCAGCATTCCCTGCGAAGAAAGGACAGAAGGAGCCTGTTCAAAGACTGGAGTGAGTGTTGGAGATCACTCCAGCAGGAGAAGAGCCTGTGAGCCAACACCACTGTTCTGACCTCCCAGTCTATTTACAAGCAGCCCATATCATTATTTGCTGTTTTATTTTCTGTATTCCATCAACAGGTTTAAGTGTTAATAAGAGTATAATTTACAAATCTTGACTGTTATAATTACTCAGCAGAACAGGAGACTGAAATAAGCCTTCAGGGTGCTTGTGGCTTTTGTGACAGAATTCAGTCACTAAGGCAGAGTCGTGGTCTTTTGCTGAAAAGATACCAGTGGAAATTATTTCTGTAATTTTGGTTAAAATTTTAAAGCTTAAAGGTTTTAAAGTCATTCTTTTAATTTAAGAATATTTTTAAGAATCTGATGACATTTTCTGTAAGGGGCTGAACACAGGATATATCAGTGCTGTTAGTTTGGGTATATCTGACCTATTATTTCTTGTCACACCACTGCAACTCATGAAGGGGCTATAACCTGGTGAGGACAAATGATGAGTATTACTCTGCAAACTTTGATTTCAGAGGAGATGGAGTTAATTTTTGTGTAGATTGCCCAGATGTCCTTTAGCTTTCTCTTCTGGTTTTGTGGTTCCTTAAGGAAGAAGCATAACTATTGTTATGTAAGTTGCAGGAGGGAAAATGAGCTTTTTGGAAGATTGCTGGATTAGTCCTTACAGCCCCTGTCACCACTAAACCTCCATGCTAGGACAAAACTTGTAGTTCTGATACTTGTAGAGCATCACTGATAGTTATACCACAGCTCTTGTTTCATCCAGTGTCTTCTGTTTTTACTGGGTGATGCAGAAGGAAAAACTCAAATGGCTTTCTTGACTCAAGGGAAAAAGCACAACTATTAAATGTATTAATGTTACCAGGATGAATTGTATAAAATTGAATTCAGTCTTTAATTTAGAATGGTTTTTATGATCATCATTAAGATGGGAATGACACTAGCAGAACTGACTCTTCAGCTCTTTTGCTGCAAGGTGGTGATTTATCAAGGGGTTGGCTGTTCAGTCATGCACTGGGTGCCTCTCAGTTTCATGAGTGGTTCCCTAGCCCAGCTGGGGAGGCCATCCCTAATCTTTGTACTGAGTGGTTTTTTAGGAGAACATTTCTTTCAGTTAGAATTGTTACACTAAGTTGCTGGAGTTAAACTTTTTATTAAAGAGTTGTATCGCGAAGGACTTAGAAATATCAATTTAATCGTTTGGTACGTACTGTTCTTCTGAAAAATATTGGTGGAGGAACATGACCCGTTAATTGTGAAAAGTGGCCTGAAGAGGAAGAGCTTCCAAAGAACTGAACAGTGGTACCAGTGCCTGTCCTTTTGAATTTGCACAGGGTGTTTCACTCCTAAATACGCTTAGATGGTGTTTGGATTTCAATTACAGGTATCTGGGAATTGAAACTTGAATCTGAAGTGATCTGAAGGACTTGCTTTCATTTCTCAAGTGTTTGATTTCAGTGTTAGTTGACACCTGATATGATTGGTCTTACGAGGGAGCAGAGTTATTGCAATAGTCTTTTGTAAATTTTGGGCATTGTGTGTTGATACTGACTCTTTTAAAACCTAGAACAGACCAGGGCCAGCTTAAAATGTGATGGCAATTGTGGAATATTGGATCTTCAGAGAGCCAGGTCTGTTGTGAGGGATGCTGAACTACAAGGAGAACTTGCCTAGGTGAGGAAGAGACTGAGTAACCCTGCCCTGATTTATTTTACTAATCTAGAGAGGTTCACAGCTCTATTTTGAGTTGGTCAACTTAAGGTAGGCATGAGGTGGGAGATGGAGTTGAAACTTAAATTGAATTCGATTTTGTTGCCCCTCTATATATAGTGTTGGAAAAACTATGGACCGTCTGTTTCACTTCCTAAAGCAGGAATGAGCCCTTCCTTCTGCTCAGGTAGCTGAAGCCATTTGTGTGTTTCAGAAAGAAGTGGTGTCATATCTTGCATTGGCAGGGATTGATGGGGAGAGGAGGACAGAGAAGGCTGGAAATAAATCTTGTGTATACAAACCTTACATTGAATACACTGGGAGCGTACAGTCAGTGAAACTGAGATAAATCCTTTCTCACTTTTTGGTCTGTAAGAAAATACGAGGTTTACATGTTTGTTAATTCTGAATGCAAGATCTGCATTTCTGAGGGGGAAAATGCTTTATTTAAAATAATCCACCAGTGTTCAGTTCAAAAACCTCATTTACCCCCCCAATGAAAAGTTTTCTGAATTTCTAATTAATATTTGTTTCTAATTTGATGGATTTTGAAACAAATCAGTCTAAACTGTCTTTCTGAAAGGTTTTTTTTGGTAAGTGTTCTCTGTGTTTTGCTTCAGCACAAGATTTTAACTTCTAGGTGTTAATGCTTTTTGCATGATGAAAGATTTAACAGAGGTGAAAGATAAATGCTCACTACAAGCTTTATTATTTATTATATGATGGCAGAAGAAAAGCCTTTTCATAAGGTTATCCCTGCCTAAGGAGTTAAGTTAATGTTGAGTGTAGCCTTATTAGGAATTCTTTTGAAATGTAGCATAAAACTGCATATTAACTATGGTTATTTGGTATTCCTGCCAGAGTGATGTGGAAAAGTATAAAGGATTTATTATAATTCACCATTATATATGTGTTAGTTGCTAGACACTGAAACCCCTGTTCACAAATGGCTCCCTAAATTTCAGACTTTCATCATTATTTTAATACCTGAGGTGTCTCCCTGTCTTTGGAAAAAAATTTGACAAGTTAGGGAGAAGTACAGTACAAAAATAATAGAAATAAAAAGAAGAAAGAAAAATACCAGGAGCCTTGCTGTCACACAGCTCTGCCCTGGCCTTGCAGTCCTGGTATGAGAGGATCAGTATTTTTAGGAGCTTTTGGACTGCTCAGTTTTACCAGACAGGTCCAGCTGAGGCTTGCCAGGATCCCCTGCAAACAGTGAGAAACTCCCATGTGATGTCCGTCAGTGGCAATTCCAGCAGTGTGTGGGTGGGGACTCTGAAAAATGAGTAATTAACAGATAATGCCTCCCCCAGGAACATGCAATAGTTCAGAGACAAACAAAAAAGGAATTCAGACCATTGAATGAAGACTGGTTTTTGATGTTTATACCTTCCCAAGAACTCATGATCAAAAGGACCCTAAAACACTAAATTTGAGTTTAGTGAGAGTTATCTTAAAGCAAAATTGCATCCAGATATAACTTATAGGCACAATAGCACAGTCTAAAACATAAATACAGTGTGACAGTGTGTCCCTAAATCTACTTTGAAAGGGACAGTTCCTACTTTTTTCCTAGTTTTCAAAGTTTTAATCAGTTTTATTTTAATCAGGTACTTTAATCAGCCCCAATGCAGGGCATCACAATTGAATTGAGTTGGGTTTGAATGTTTCCTGCAAACAAATAGTGGAATTATGGAATTTGTTTTTGTCATAACACATGGGCTGACACCAGCACCTGACATTATGAAGTTGGTGTCCTCAAGGCTACTTTCCCTTCTGAAATGACAATGACTGTGAGGACTCTGTACCACGAGAATAAAAAAAAAAAAAGGAAAAAGATGTGAAATGAACTCCTTGTGTAAAATGAATTCAGTAATTGGTAGAACTTGTCAGTCACATATTTACCATATTTTGAACTGTCTACTAAAGTTTTTATTAATAACTTTTTTCTATTCTAGAATGGCACAGTCTTAACATTCTATTACTTTAGATTTCCTTTTCTGCTAGGGGAGCACGAGACATTAATGAAAAGTGATTGCCTTGCACTTGAATTCTAATTTAGATATGGAAAGAGACCTAAACGTTTAGTGAGGTTAGACAGACTAATAAAAGGAACACAGTCAGTTCACACTTTCAAATGGTGTTCTGGCATTTGCCAAATCAATTTTAATTACCTTCATAAAGATATCTGCTTTTTCTGAAGTGCAGTTTTGAGTCTTTTTAAGAGCAATTGGAGATGCAATTTGGCCGGATTTTATTTTGGTGCTGTTCAGTCAAGTTACGCTTTCTTCAAGAACAACATCCCCCAAGTTCATTAGGTGAGCTGATAAAAAAGTTTTTTCTGATGCTGCCTTGTATAATATGGATATTTTTTAATATCCTTTGAGACTGTAATCAAGTAGAGTACCCTCAGATAACTGGTGGAAAGATTTGTAAGCAAAATGAGCATTTGTTTTAACAGTCATCAGAGTGAAAAAGTCTGAGTGGGACACGTGAAATGACTAACAGAGGAAGTTGGCAAGGCTTTAATGGACAGGCATTTCTCTGCCTGTGATATAGTTTGATCATGTAATTAGGAGGTTTTTATTACTCTGCCAACTGCTGCAATCCAATTATGCTGCAGCAATCAGACTTGTTCTAATTTCTCACAACATCCACAGATGCAAAGGAAGCACCTCATTCATTCGGTTACTGCACAAGTGAACACAGGGACAGGTTCCTTTCAGAATTCCTGTGTGAGCTCTTTGTGCATGGTGGAGCTCCCTCCCGATGTAGCTGGAGAGAAATATTCTCTTTAAGCACATTTTGGAATAGATACCAAGGACACAGATACAAACTCTACCTTTTTATTTTTTTTTTCCCAGGGTTTCATTTTTTGATTAGTGATGAAATACCAACACCAGAGGTGTGAGTTCCTCTTCATGAGGAAGATTACTGTAGCGATGCTGTTTGACGGCTTGCCAGTTTTTCTTTTCCTACTCTTTCACATAGTTATGTAATTATTTTTTTCTCCACATTTTATCTCTTTTCAGTGACTGTGTGCATTTGAAATGTAATAGCTTGTTGTAGAAATGATTACAGGTGTCCACAATAGTTTGACTTTTGTGATTATTCTTTTCTGAATGTTGATGTGAAATAGGAAATATCCATTCTTTCAGCTGTAAAAAAAACCAAACCTGTTTCCCATTTTCATGTGATAATTTGTCCTCTAAAAAATTCCTTAAATTCAGTTTTTCAAGAGATGGAATTGACATCAGTCAATTTGTAGAATCCCCATCATAGTTACTTCTGTAGCTTTCTGAGGTGTCTCGTGGTTTGGGTTGTTTAGCAAATTGATATTTTTTTTTTAAATTTCTCTTTCTATAGCTTAGAGATGCTTGTCTTTTTGTCAAAATTAATGAAGTGAGATTTGAATGCCAAGCTGGTCATTCAGTGTTCTGTAGAAAAATCCCACCCTTCTGTGGCTGTTGTCTTGCTTGAAATAATGTGTAATGTGCTCTTTGTATCTGGTTTGGGTCCAGTGTGCTGCATGTTCTCTATCTATTTTCATATTTCAGTGAGAAGGGAGCCACTTCAGCCTGTCTGTGGACTGTAATATGGGATTTATGTTATCAGATAGGATGGTTCAGAAATGCAATGTATTGAGAGTTTCCCTATCTGAAATGGAATGCGGGGTTATATTGGGTATTGTAAAGGCTCCCTGAAAATAGATTTCATTGCTCATGCCTTCTGGTAGATTAGAAAATGGCTGAGAAAGAGATGAAGCATTTGCCCCAAGTCCTGTTTTTCAAGTAATTTTTGATTAGTTAATTTGTTTTGTGGTTATGTGATTTAAGAAATGTTTGTTTGCTTTTGATATTCTTTGTTTTAATTGTGCTCACCATGTAATGATGCAGTTGCTCTGTTCCAGCTGTGATTTCTGCAATCTCTTGCTGAGAACGTCATCTAGAATCTCTCAAAACCAAACCTGGGTGTTTTTGGTAGTGGCTGTCAATTCCTGCATCCTGTTTCCTAATAATTTAGTTGCACTGTGATTGAACTAGCAACAACCTGAAACTGTGATGGTTAAGAAGATATTCACTAGTCTGAGAATCGAATGAAGAACTGGTGAATAACAAAGTTCTGTAACTCTGCTGCCAATACACAAAGTTATCTGCTGTATTTGCCACTGATTTTCAGGTACAGTCTCAAACCTGCAACAGTAGCAAGGGAATCAGCAGAGAAGTAATTTCCAGGTAACACAGATGATAGGGGTTTCAGCTGAGGGATGACCCTGCATGAAAGGTAAAGAGCTTTGCAAGATTTATATCTTTAGCTCCTAATGGATGCTGCAGTATTTGGCTGGGTGTTTGTGTCATATTTTAATGGGGTAGCTTTATTAAGTGCATTTGTAATTGTCTATAATTTTGGGATTGAACTGCATTAGAGAATTAAATTCATGTTGCTGCTGCACCTTCAGTGTTAGTGTTCTATTACTTTGCTAAAAAACCTAATAATGCTTTTAGGGGATAAGCTCTGATATAATCATGCATTCAAGAACCACTTAGCTCCTTCTGATAGGGAGGGAAGGAGTGAAGCTGGTTTGAGTCAGGCTATGAAATAACTATTTCTCTATATTTTCTAAGAGTACTGGTTGCATGCAGAAGAATAGTGACTGATGGGTACTTGGTCCCATTTCCTGTCCTTGCACTCTGCTTTATGGTTATGTGAGGCCACTGAGGAGAATAATCTCCAGCAGAGCTCTGTGCAGAGGCAGTGAGCTGGTCAGCTGAGGAAGGAACCCCTGGCTCTTGGCAGCAGGCAGGTACCACTTACCTGGCCAGACAGGTTATCCCTGTCTCAGCTAACTGGGGGTGTTGTACTGGGTTTTTTCGTGGTTTGTTTTTGTGAAACCATGTCATTAAGGAAGGGCCCACTTATTCTGAAGCACTACTATGACAGAGTGCTACTGGGGTCAGGGTTAAAATAAGAAAATTAAAAGCAAGAATTTAAGGAAAAAGAAAAAATAGTTTTCTGATATAATCTGGATTCCTCTGCTTTAAACACAGAATCAGATTCCAAATATCTGCCATATAGAAATTCCTAGGTAGCTTAAACATAGTTAGAATTTTAGGTAGAAGAGCACAGTGAGTATTGATAACCGTTTTGAGGACCTAATACTGTACTTTTGTTTGTAGTGAGGTCTTACTCTCCCGAGGTGAGCCAAGGGCAGCTCTCCAGCAGCACCCCCAAGGTGTCCAGCTGCAGGTGGGGGCTCTGCCTCTGGTGTCTGGCTGGCTTTAGTCTCAGTTCAAGCCCTCTGGGATCACTGCAGAAACAATTTCTGGTCCTCAGGCCCGCCTGTTTCACTCATTAGATGGCTCTTAATTGCCCTCTCACTCCTTGCTGATGCAGATGTGATCTGTGCACGTGTGCAGACACTGGCTGTATTAGCCAGTGCTGCTGTCAGTTACATCCTTTGCTGGAGGGGCATTGCTTCTGCAGAACCTGAATGAAGTTTTCAGCAGACCTTTTGGTTAGTATAGGAAGAGAGGAGAGGGGATGAAATCTTAGTGAAACTTTCAAAGTGTATTATTTTCACACAGTCACCCTTATGTTACAGTAACTTCTTGAGTTAGAGGAAATTGATTCTGTGCATACCTGGATTTTTCACGTTGCTGTCTCATGCCTCTCCCTCAGTTCCTAGGGTTTGGCACATCACAAACATGGTGGTACCACTTTTGTTAATAAAATAGTTTTTTATTGCCTAAAAATGGTACATATTAAGGCTTTCTTAATTAAATAATTTGGGCAAATTTTTCGTTCCAGCATGAGTGAGGAGGGACTGATATTGTGTGGGAATTTTTTTAAGAGCAGCCTGGCTTTGTGTGCTGTCAGTGAACAATCTGAAACAACTGTAGACCCTTATTTTCCAAATAGAGCATGGCAGCTTACCTATTGGTGTATAAATTATGGTAGAGGGAATAATTCCCAGGAATATGAAAAGCTGTTGGGGTAAGGAGTCCAAGCCAATGCCACCAGCTGATTTGTTCTTACCCCAAACCAGGGGAAAACTGTGGTTCTTCATGTGTTTCAACTTTTAAACTTAGAAGAGCTTTAGAGTTTGGGATTTTTTGCACATGAAAACTTGTCCAAATGATTTCCTTAATGGACTCTTGTTCTGAAGTGCCTTTCAGATGAAGAAAGGTTTTTCTTTTTTTTTTTTTTTTCTGTGCCCAACTTTGCTGTTGTGGTGGGCATTGCTGTTGATGCCAGGGTTTGGAACATGCTTGTGCTGTACACACAGACCTGCTGCTGTGCTGTGGGAAGGATGTGTGCAATCAAACTGACTTCATGAAGGAATGGCCAGGGACAGAAATAAAGCAATGATCAGCTGGTACCTCCAGCCCTGAGATGTCTGTGCATTGTTTGTTTGCAAAGAAACCAAAATCTTAGAGAAATGATATCATTGGAGAGAAAGGCTGTGACTTCTTCCCTGAGCTCTGCAGGGCCTGTCTGTGACCTGCACACGTGCAAAGGCCAGAGGTACTGCACAACACCTGTGAACTCATGGGACAATAAATGCATCACCACATGCTACTGAACTATTTTGCCACGTACCAGTATGTTTGGGAGCTACAGTATTATGAACCTTGCTGGATTGTCACAGGAGGAATCAGGAGCAATTTTTTTCTGGAGGCTCTTTACCTTCAAATAAAATCATTTAAGACTGTTTAGTTAATACTGGCACAAGATATCATCAACATATAATTGTTTTCAAATACCAATAATCAGTGGTGAACATAGCTTTGTTAGATATGGGCTTTGCTTCTTTGTTTGCTCTGTTGTAGAATTAGGAGTAAACATAAATGAAGTGCATTATTTCAGAATCAATATTACTGTGGACTAGGCATGAAAAATAAATAGTATCTGGCTGCCAGGTGTTTGGATGGAGGACTGCAGCATGAGATGCAGGAACAAACAACAGGAACTCACTGTGTGTGCTCTGTGTGTGTATATAATTCTGAAAAATGTTTTAGATAAAACCTGAAACTAGAGTTTTGACAAATTAGGTTAATTATGAGACTTGTAGTCCATTTTCACAGCTGCAAACTTGTCATGTGCAAATTCAGGTCAGGTTGTTGAATTCCTTCTGTTTTGGGAAATACCCTTTCTGGCTTAGTCCATAAGTAGTTTTGAAAAGCTTTTTATTCTCCTGGAAAAGTAGATATTTTGTAATGAAATCTGAGATGGGACAATTTCAGTAGTAGATGAAGGATCCTCTACACTAAAAATATTTGGTACTTGGTGCTTTTTTTTTTTCTTGGCTATCATTGAAGTTGGAAACAGGTCCTTTGAAGAAATCAGTTTTAAAGCAGGGATAAAACATGAATGATGTGGACAGGAGACACAAAAAATGAAGAACCCTCATTTATGAGGACAGAAAAGTAATGGTGTAGTTTTGTAAATTGTTGTGTAAGAGAACAATAATTTGTGTGTTATCTTTAATGTCATATTTCATTGTGTCCCGGAATTAATAAGAAAAAGATATTTTGGAAAAATTATAAAATGTTTGCAGAGTTGTAAAAGAACTAAAGAGGGTTGCACAAACTGATGAAATTCTCAGAGCATGTTCAGTGTTCCTGAGCAGTCTTGTATACACAAAACTCAGCAATTAAGACTTGATAGATTTCTTGAGGCAAAAAAGCTGGGAGAAGTTATTAAGGAAAAATCACTTTGCACATTCCCTAACCCTATTTAAATAATATGCTGTACTTGCTAATTAATGGTATTTTGAACTGTGAACATGAATAGGTTTGGAAAAACCCCAACCCTGTGTAAAGTATTATTGGATTTGCATAGTGATTCTAATTGAATGGTTAATTAACAGTTGAGATTAAGTCATCCCAACATGAAGCAGCCTCGTCACTGTTGAAATGTATCAAGTAATAAAGATTATGTGCAATAGACACTTTTAGTCCTCTTAGACCACAAATCCATCTGTAAGCCAAGGTGATTCCTGTGGAAGCTGGGAAGAGAACATCTCCTGAGCAGTAGGTCCTGGTCTGATTCAGTACCTTTTCATGTGTAATGTTTGGGTACAGGGCACTGACTGCAGCTGAACCACAGAAATCTGAACCCAACCAGCTAGAAATAACAAACCCTTTTGTTTCCTTATCCAAATTTTGAAAGGTCTTCATTTACTGCTCTTGTAATTTTTGCGTGAGGGAGGTAAGGCTCATACCCCACTACTCATTGTCTCCAGAACGGGAAATCTTGCCTCGTTTGGGATTTCCTCAGGTGACCAACAGTGGCAGAAATTGAATTGCAGTCGTTAAATAAAAAAAGGCTTTATATTCCATGTCCTTAGAGAGCTTAGTCATTGAGCTGGCTTTGGTTGAAACAACACAATTAGATTGCTCTTGGCTTGTCCTTGTAAATTTATCACTGTCTTTACTGCATTTGCAATATTCTGCTACTAAAGTCCCTGAATATACACATGAAAAGAAGCTTTTCACACAGAATGAGAAATGTTAGCTTGGATTTTCAGAGAAAATATGCCAGCAAAGCCTTTTTTTTTTTAATGTGCTCTAAGTTAGTCTTTTTTCTGCCTAATTAACTTTATTAATATTAAAGACTACAAGCTGGTGTTCCCTTAATTCAGGGGATCTTAACTTTAATACTTATCTGGGGATGCAGAGAAAACATACGTTATCGTGTTCTGCCAATGCAAAGCAAGGGACCTGAAGTCCTGTATTTATCTCAGTCTTAGTAGGGCTTAAGAAAACAAGTTATCTGAGTTGTAAACCAGCTGAGAAAGAAACATTGGAAATTAGATCTGTTTCTAGTGAAAGGTAAATGAACAGATGACAGGGAAAAATTACTTCAAGTAGGTTTATCTTGTTTTTCTTTCGGCTCTTTGACATTTCTTCTGAGCAGAACACAAGCTGGACAAGTCAGCTCCCTTCCCAGGCTGGTGAGAGGCCCAGGAGCAGCTGATGTGGGTTGGGAAGATGCTGTTTTCTGCAGCAGCATCTGGCTTAGTGCCCCTGCAGCTGTGCTGCCCCGAGGGTCTCTGTGTGCTTGTTGCTGTCACTGTTGTTGCTGCAGCTCGTGCAGGATGTGGGCAGTGTCTGTAAGCTCGGGGGCAGCTCGAAACTCAGCTGGGATATCTGCCCACACAAGGATTGAACCCTTACATCCATCTTTGCAGCTGAGATGACATCTCGGTGCTTGAACGGTGTTTAGAATCTGAAAGCTGGTTTGGGTATTTTGAGGGCCAGGACTGATGCATTAAGAATCTCTCCTGTCCTGTTGCCATTATCCCTGGGATCCATTACCCTGTTTGCAGCTCTGTGTGTGAGGCCTCTTGGAATCTTGCAGGGCAGCTCAGGCAGCGCTGGGTGCCTGCTGGGAAGTTGTTCTATCAAGGTGCAGGTGCCTGTTCTGAAGTGAGGTTGGGAATTTCCACCTGAGCTGGAATCCTTGCAGTGATAGCAGCTGCAGACATACACTGGGATCACCCTGCTTGTGGTGGTTACACACTAATTTTAGTTATTATTCATGTGCTATTTGAGGGCATGTTTTCATACCACCTTTCTGTAAGGTCTATCTGAATAACTAATATACAGCACATGGGAGATTCGTATTGCAGAATACCTTCCAAGGTACTATGCAGCAATTTTTTTTTTAGATCTCTTTTTAAATCAGAAAAATGAAAAGTGATGCAAAGTATTCTGTAGATGGTTCATAAAGGACATACAGCTGTTGAGTACTTCATAAATATTTTTGAAGATTAATGTTTTGTTTACAGTTCTCAACTAAAATTTATTTTATTCCTTGGATGAAGAAAGAGAGGGCTGCACATCTGATGCAGCTTGGACAAAATAAAATGCTGGATATGAAAAGCAAGGTCATTGAAAGCCCTTTTTCTGAACTGAGAATAGTTAATGGCTTGTGTTCTGCACAAATTTTCTGTCACATTAGGATAAGAGGAAATGGCTTCAGGTTGAGCCAGGGGAGGTTTAGATTGGCTGTTAGGAACAGTTTCTTCACTGAAAGGGTTGTCAGCCTCTGGAGCAGTCTGCCCAGGGCAGTGGTGGAGTCCCCAGCCCTGGAGGGGTTTAAAAGCCACGTGGATGTGGCACTTGGGGCCGTGGGTTAGTGGTGGATTGGCGGTGCTGGGGTGACAGTTGGGCTCAATCTTTTTTTCCCAACCTAAACAATTGTCTGAACCTTGCTGCCTTCTCAGTCACAGAAGGACATCATGATTCCCTTTGAGAGGTCTCCCCTGCATTTTCCAGTCTGCTGCTGTTCCTCCTGTTCCCTGTGTCTCCCTCTCAATAACTGTGGCATTGCCACTGACCTGAGGCACCTAAACTGACAGTAATGCATGAGGAGAGGAAACTTGTGGGTTTTTTTCCTACATCTCATGGGGAAGTTATAAATGGGTAGGTGTGGTGCTCAGTTATTTGAATTTCTTCCCACTAATCCCAGACCTGCTTTCTTTTATTATTTTATTATTATTACACTTTTATTTATAAAGTTGTCTCATTCTCTCATAGGCAGCACTCTGTCAGCTGCTGATGCCTTTGAGGTAATGTCAGGTGTTTCTGGTATCTTTTCCTGGCTTACACTGTGCATCTGCCAACCTTTTCATAGCCACTCCTCTAAAAGGCATTCTTTATTTTCTTTTACCTATTTTTTCTATAATTTTCAATACATAGTATATGAAATTGAAATGCCAAGTTTTATAAAAAGCTTAAGTAAGTACTGGTGGAAAGGTGGACTAAATGTCAGAGTTTTTGGCAAATAACTGCTTCCCTGAGCATGCCAGGTTTCACTGAACTTGAATGCTCATCCAGGTTGCTGTTGTTTTGTTCTGAAACAATGCTTAGTTTATCCCCATTGTTTTAAACTTGTTTCTGCTATGAAATCTCACACATAGATGTGTGCTACTGTATTTGTCTCTATTAAAACTTTTAACCATAGGGAAGTGTAATTCAGTATATACTTGTTTTTTTACAACTCCTGAGAATTGTGCCTGCTGCCTCGGTCATAGCTGGATTAAACATTTCCTATCTTCATCCCAAAATGAGTGAGTTATTTGTTTATGCAAACTACAGAGGCTGAATGAGATCTCAGTGACCCAAGGACCAGAGCTTGTAGTTGTCTTGTGGCTGTTCAGAGGAAACACCATTTTTAGCTGTGTAACTACAGCAGAATCTTTCCAGCCCAAAGTAGTATATAGGCAGTTGGTATACCCTTCTGCCCCCTAAAACAGAAGTAATGCATTTTTTCCTTATGTGGAAGTGATTTTTATCCATTTGAGATGCTTATGTCCAGGTCAGTATTATTTGTTTTGTGCAAACATTCTCTTTTACTGTATGAAACTTTTTCTATACATCTGTTGCTTGCAACATGTCTAAGCCTTCCTTGAAGCTTGATGGATAATCCATTAGCATTCTTTTACTGTTTTGTGCTCTTTCTCCTTCAGAAAGTAAACCAACATCGTTTTATGTATCAGTTACTCCAAATGAAATGTCAGTTGTTCTCTTGGTTATTGACTGAACCTTTGCCAGTCCTTTTATTGTGTTTTAATAAGGATAGTGATTTGGATGGAGAAGCAGTCATGTCTCAACAGTCATGTTTCAAACTCTCATGAATAAAGCTTCAAAAATACCTCAGTGGGTCTGTGGTTGAAGTGGTTTTTTCAAGACATACAGCCAGGACAAGGCCGTCCCCTGTCTCTCTGCTGTCGGGATTCCATGTCTCTTTGTGATGTGTAAATAGCTGCAGCTTCTGCAGGGCACAGGTGGAGCTGGGTGGGTTTTAAAGAGTGGAATGAATTCAGTAAGAACATTGGTAAAGGTTTTGTCCCTTTGCTTTCTCCCCAGCCAGGTCTAGGATTTTCAGAATTTGGTCGTTGGTATCCTACTGCTCAGATCAGTGGTTGTTAACTCCAGTGGAAATAAAGTTGGGGTAATGTTTGGCTCTACTGAAAGAATCCTGTGCTCCTTGGAAATGCTTGGGATGCTGAATGGGAATGAATCACAGTGGTATGAGGGCTGGCCAGAATTGTTTCCTTGGCTGCATGAGAGCTTTATGCTAATTCTTTGTTACGGAGCATGATTTCATCTCCCAGGAAACACTCGTTTCCATTTTTCCCTTTTATCCTTTCTTATAATGTTTGCGCTTTAGGTATTTTAAGTGATCCAGCTGCAAAATTATAAGATTTTAACTTCTGTCTTCTGTTGAAATTGTACCAGCTTTCCTTCGGGTGACTTTCTTTAGCTGGCTTGCCCATACATTGTCTTCTCAAGATAGATTCTTTTAATTTTTCTCTCTTGCTTTTTCTTTTTAAATCAGAAAATTCTACTGGGTATATGATCTCTCTTGCCTCTGTGTGTAAACAAAGCACTTAATTTTTAATGTTAGCTTTATTAAATTGAAAGTAGTTAAGGGTTCTTATCCTTGGGTTTGCGGCTTTTTTTTTTAACCAAAAGTGTTATTCTAGGAATTCCAAAGTATACTTTCAAGAACATGTGGTCTGTCAATGGAGAGGTTTTGGTAGCCAAAGTGAGAGCAGAGTGAAGTGTGGCAATCTGTTTATTCTTAGCACTGGCTCTATGTGCATGGCTGCTCAGAGGGTAAGTGTAGGTCAGAGGAGCCCCTTGGGTGGGGATGTCACCTAAATCACCGCATGCCTCATGTCCTGAGCAGTATTTCAGTCAAATCTGAGAAGCTTTCACTCCAAATTAGAATTTTCTCTCATTTATTTGATCTAGAAGAGGCTTTTAAATAACTTCATCTGTTTTGTTTATGAGCATGTGAAAGAAGCATTTTTCTTACTGCATTTTCATTGTAAGACAAAAGTGCCTCTTTCAATTTGAAGTTTTGTGTGGAGGGGCTGGAGGAGGGGCAAGTATCCAATATGGATTTTTTTTTTGTTATACTTGAAGAAAAAAAGAATGCTAGAAACAAGCCCTAACCCACATAAAGTAATGCTTTTTGCAAAGAATAATAGAATTCTATGTTCCTAATTGCATTTGAAGCCTTGTATTTACACTTTTATCACCTGACTGTAAATGCATTATCTCCTTTGTTATGTATAATATCCTTGTATTTTATTTAAAATTTTGTTAACCATGGGCTCTGTAGCTCTTACTGTGTGAGGAGCATTTCCTACATGGTACTCTGTATTAAGAACCTGTTTGTATTACCAGTGATAGTTCTGAACATAAATCAGTGTTTCTTCTATTACATAATTACTCTTTTGTATTAATGTTTGCCTCTATGACCTTCTGACTTTCTGGTGTGTTACTGAATTTGCAGACTTACGTTCAATTATTGTTCATCTTTAAAAGAACAGATTAAAAAAAATGAGTTTAGTGACTTCCGAGCCAGCCTTTCTATTATCAATTAACTTGTCCTAAATACTCCCTGACCTGCTCCCAGCCATCTTGGGTGCCCTTAAACAGTGATAGAAACATTCTGCACAAGCCTGTTAAAGGCTAATTAATCTATTAACTTTCTGTCAGCTAGACTGAGGTTACTGTGCTCTGTAGGCAACTTCAGTCTTTCTTAAATGATTTTAAGGTTTCTGTTGTTTCATCTGCTACACTTCACACATTTTTATATTTCCATTTTTATTTAACAGTCTGATGGTTCTGTATTAAGTTCTTAGGGGCTTCCTTACATTATCTCCATTCCTATTTCCGTGTGCCATGGGCTATAGAACTTATATCTTGCTTTTGCTTTAGCTGCTTGAGTCTTACCTGCACACTGAGGATAAAAGTTGAGCACTCATTTGCATTTTTCTGTGCTTTGGTTTTCTTCTGTGCGTGCTCTTTCCTCTTTTTCAGCTCTATCCCACTGTTGTGCTATGAGGCTTGGAGCAGATATCCCGTTTGGAAGCCTTTTGAAGTTTTTCACGTGAATTTTGGAGAAAGGGTATAATTTGCTCTTCAAGTGTTTGAATGCCTTACTTGCACACTTGAAGGAGCTGAGGTGAGTTTCTCTGAATGGGACTTAGAATCTGCCTGAATGACTCAAACTCAATGGGGGACAGTTGTTATGGGAAGTGTTGGGTTTTGCTGCCTCCCTCTGTCCAGGCAGTTAAAGGGGCTCACCCTGGTAATGAGGATGCAGCATGAATTCCTCTGTCCTCAAATTCAATTTGAGTTCTCAGCTGCCCCACTATATCTAAGAGATGTACTCCAAAATACATCTTTTTTCTTTACCCAGGGGTATTGGGCCTGTCTATCCTAGCTGCCTGGGAAAACCACGTCATATCTGCTCAGTTAAAGAAGGCATCTATAGATCCCTTCATTAGAAACACTTGTCTCTCTCTTCCCCTCTCAGAGAGGGGGAGAGGAGCTGAAACTTGAAAGCATCTTCTCCAGTCAGAATAAATGGGTTTCATGTGGATTGTCAGTAACTGTGTATTTCCTCAAGAACTGGTAGCAGAAGCTTCCCAGCTTGGCCCTGGGGAAGAACAAGGGCTTGGACAGACCATGATTCCTGATGTTTCTCCTGGGGCCCACCATGGCCTCCCTCTTGCTCCTGAGGGAGCTCGGGTGTTCCTGTGTCAATCAAGAGACCCTTGAACTCTTTTAACCTCTTAGTGATCTTCTCTCCTGCAATTTTTCACAATTCAGAATAATCTTTACTTCTTAGTGCTCTTCACTTGTACATCTATTGGCAGTTTTGTCACTCTTTGGAATTACCTCTCAATAGAGGGGACAGAATGCTTTTAGACACCACCATTAGTATAAAACCATCGAGGGCTGAAGCATGGTGCCTCTTTGGAGACCTATTTTAAAATTAATTTCTTGAGCCTGCATGGATTCCAAAATGAAGTTTCTTCATGTGGAAATAAAAAGGCATAAATATGTATTTTTCCTTAAGATGTCATTATGAAGTCCATCATAACTTTTAGTGCTCAAATATCCTATCTTTAATTGCATTTGTGAAAATCCAACAGAGTAAACAAAAATTTAATTTACTTGTGCAATAGGAACATGATTAATGTGTATTATGATGGTACCTGGGGCAGAACATAACCTATTTTTTTTCCCCTCAAATTAAATTGATTCTTGATCAAGAGGATCTGAAAAAAATACAAATAAACCGTTTCATCACTGAAAAGAAAAAGCTGCGAAGGATTCTCTTGGATAAAATGATGTGATGTTAACTCATTTTTGAGACTATAGCTATCTTTCCAGTGTTGCTGGATAAGGAATTTGTACATTATGGCTGATAGCTACTGGATTCTGTTAATTTCTAGCAAAAGAACTTTGTCTGAATTGCCTGTTTTTTGTGTATATTCCTTCTTATTTATAAGTAGATGCAGTTCTTTCAAACACTTTGGTAATTTGGGGATATGAAAAGAAATCAAAAGGCCTTTCATGAAGTATTTTCTTTACAGATGGACAAGTTTTCCTTCTCTTCTGCTGGAAGTTAACAAGATTAAGTGAATAAACAGATGCATTGAACTGTTTTGCACAACTATAAAAAGCATATTCTTACACTTTCAAATATAATTTCTGTAAATACCTTATGAAAAAATATTTTGAATCATAAAAGGATTTATTAGCCCAGACTGGGATTTAGGGAGCAGTAATGCTCTTTAAAGATTAAGGTTTGTGATTTTTTTTTCCCTTATAATTCTGCTTTCATCCAATCAGGGATCTCATTCTCAATACTGCTGAAAAGGCATTGTATGCTTAACATAAAATATGATTTAATTGAGGGTAATCCTGCTTTTGTAATTGAAGATATGAGAATTTCCTGTTTATGAAAATAGTTGTTCCCTGAGTTTGGTTCATTTGAGTTTCAGTTCATGAAGTGTTCATCTGGTAAATATGAACAGAACTTAGTGGATGTCTTACTTTGCTGTGGGGCTTGCAGTGGGGAGCCCACATGGCTGTGCTGGAGAGAACTCATTTCCATGTGCATCCAGTACAGTGGGAATTGTCAAATATGCCATTCAGCTGTGTGCCAGGAACTCAGAATCTCTTTGGGGTAGTTGGGTAGGAAATTGGGTCTTGATATGGTCCAAAGAAAGAATTTAAAGATGGCAGCAAGTTGTAGAAGGTGACTGTACGAGAAAAATTGGGAGCTCCCTGGGGGTATGGTGGGTGGGGAAATGCTTTTCTCCTTCATACTGGAAATGTGACCTGTGCTTTTGTTTCTTACTCTGCTTATTTCCTTGTTGGAACTGAAACTGTGTCACCATAATGATTCCTTCAGTCCTTTGTTCATCCCCTTTGGGTGCAGTGTCGTGGTTTGCCCTTCTGCAGTGTGGGCACACTGAGCACGGACACAGATCATTAATGGGTCTTCAGCCTTTTTGTGGGTCACCCTTTGAAATTGTGCTGTGACTTGTCCACTCCCAGACTCTGTAAAAGATAAGAGGATAACAGAGCTGATAGAAAAGGACCTTGAAGCAGGTATGCTCTTGTATCTCTGTCATTTCTTGCTCAAGTGACTGCCAGGTCCTTCAGTCTGCTAAAATCAAGCACAAACGTCTATAGACGATAAGGGCAGGACCTCATTCAAGGATACCAGCTTTTCTTAAGGAGGAGGATTTAGGGTGATTGGGAGTAGGGAGAGATTCAGGCTTATGTCAGCAGGAAAGTTTCTCTGTTTCTGGGAGTAGGGAGAGAGGAGGCTGACAGCTGTGTAGCTGGAAGGACTGGAGGTGAGGCAGCAATGGGAAGCCAGCAGGAGGGAGGCAGAAGAAGGGCTCTTTGTAGCTGGAGAAATGTGGAAAGAAAAAATATTCATGGAAGGGATGGACCTCTGCCTTTCAGAGTGGGAGGACTAAAGAATGAAGGACACAGTTCAAGGTGGCATTAACTATCCTTGGAGTCTTCCAGGTGTATTGATGCCTTAGGTTTTAGCTTTTATATTTTTCAAATTCTGTATTCTCTGTATTCCTAGTGTGTAACACTGATCTGTCTTGCAGCCTCNACATGAAGTCACCATTAAAGCTGTAGAGAAAGAAGATTTATTTGCTGTACAGATGTGTAGGAAAGGTAGACCACTGGAAGATGATTGTTTGGAAGCTGCCAAGATCAGTGACAGCAACAGACTGACTTGAACTGGCTTTAATTCTAGCAGCTGTTTTGCAAGGTTTTGTTTCTAGTATTGGCATTAAAAGCAGACTGTGGATAATTATAAGAACAATTTTTTCTGCTGCTGCCAAATAACTAGAGAAACACAATTATATTAATGCTTTTAAGCACCTTTATATTGATACTATTTCATTTCCAGAAGGATGGTTTAAAGCCTGCTATGAGCAGTGGAATAGACAGCAGTGCTGTAAGAAGCTTCAGTTTTCTGTTTAGTAGACAGAAAATTACATTGTGAGTCAATTTTTTCATAGGCTACTGTGACTTGTGCATTATGTTGAGAGAAATACATGTGAATTTCCTGGAGACATGGCTTCTTTTAGCCATTATTTACTGATCAGAAGGGTGAGACAAAAGTAGCCAAGAACCACCATGCAAAGCACTACAATAACCTCTGTTATTAAAGAGCTTGCAAGACTGCAGTAAAAAACCCTGCTGGGTTCTGCTCTGAAAGCCTTTGTGACTATAGGGATGTGGCACTCATGGCATTCCAGAGTGAAGGCTCTGGTTTGTTCCTTTTCTCGATTTATTGCATTTTCTGTCTATTAATATCGGATTATTGTTTCTTTTGGTCTTTTTGACACTAATCATGGCAGTGGTATCTTTTGTTTCACAGCATCAGCCTTGTAGAAATCATGACCTGCTCTCCTGTAATCTAACCTAATGATCCCGTGGCAATGGCCAGTGTGCTCCTCTGAAACTTGCTTATACACTTCATAAGCTCTCCTGTTCATTCTAGCATTTCAAATCCAGCTTTTATTTGGCAAACTGACTTCTTGGCTCTGACATTGATAGCTCTCCTGGCTGTAAACAACTTCCAGCCCTGAGTTAAGGCTTGTACAAAAGAAGTAGACTATTAGAAGTAGACGATATAAAAATTGCTATTATTTTGCTTACATGTGAGTGACATGGGGCCCTGGCCTCTCAGTCCATGTTTTTCTGGTATTTTCTTATATGTCTCATGACAGTCTCTAAAAAGATTTTAAAATTATTGTCATTCTGGAGGGACACTGTAGATTTAATGCCATTAATAGAGAGTCTGGTTTTATTTCTCAGAGTGGATGTTCTTGACCAAACAGTTTATGATGTTCTTCAGTACAGAAGAGGATAGAATGAGTATAGTCAAGAATGCTATTTGGAGTGGAATCTGTACCATTTATTTGGCAATAGTGCTGAAATGCTGTGGAAGGAAAGCCTGAGCAGCGAATGAGCAGTGCCCCTGGAGCTGCAGGAGAGCTCCAAGCTGCCTCCTGCATGACTCACTGAGCCATGTGTGCAGTCAGGGGTGTGCTTGCCTGGGATGCCTCCTCCAGTCAGCTGCACCATTCAATGCTGGCAGGAGTTCCTCGGGGTGGGCTGAAGACCTAGAATAAACTGAAAGTAACTTTCCTTAATAGTTCAGGTCATGAATATTCATAGAAGTAAATGGCCTTTTTTTTTGTCACTACTGCATTAATTCTCAAAGTTAACACAGTGAAGTCACGAAGCTTTAAGACTGAGTTGAGTTGATTTGAAGAGAAGTTTTTGGATATGTGATAGGATAAATGTAGTTTGTGCACTGTTTAATTTTGTGGTTTGCAGGAGTGTGTGCAGAGTTGCTGTCCAGTGCTGACCTCAGTGTCTGCCCAGATAAACCCCAGTCTGTTTGGATGTGTGTGCTGTGTCCTGAAGTGCCAAAGGATTTCTTTCCTTGTATCTGATGTGGAGTAGTGAACCTGACACCAGTTAGATTAATTGAACGTGTACCATAATTAACTCATGATACTCTGTGTTTATTCACAGAAAAAGGTAATTAATCAGCAGGAATTTGGGTCTCTTAATTTAAACAGATGTCTGCTAAGACCCCCGGTGTCAGCCCTGGCAGGTTCAGCCCAAGAAGAGGACTGCTGTGAGGAGCACAGAGACTGATTGCAGGGGGCTGTGCCTGCTGGGAATGTCACTGAATCCTGACAAATGCTCCCTCTGGCCATCTGGATCCTGGCAAAAAAATGGGGAGAGATCAGGTGTAGCCAAGGACATCAGACAAAGGTGGCCTGGCAAAATAGCTGTTTCAAAAAAGTGTTGGAAGTCCTTCTTTAGTGGTAAGTTTGCACAACAAAAAGTAATTTATCAGTGATAAGGAAAGGCTCTATAGAGAAATTAAGGGAGAATGGCCATTATTTGACATTTTTTGCTAAAGCCTCTTAGTTCAATTGGTCCCCCTGTGTGTAAACACAGGGCCCATATGTCCTCTGCCAGAACTTCCTTTTGCTCCTTTGTTGTTCTGCACTGTGCAGTTTCTAGATAGGAAATGCATTTCATTGAAGTGGTATGACTGGTTTTCATAAAGCAGCTTGGGAATCTGTGGGATGGAAAGGTGTGATCTGTCTTAATCATTGTTTTTCCTGTGTGTGTTGGATTTTTGCAGTGTAACTGTACTTTAAAGATGCTTTCCAGAAAACAGCTTAGTGGAAAGACAGCAATATGATTTTGGCTGCTGCTGCAATGAGTATGACTTCTCATCTAAAACTTAGTAGCTGGTTGGTTTTTTCCTTCTAAATCTGTTTTCCATTTGCAGTACATATTGCCTAATTAAATGTTGTCAGCTACTGTCTGACCTGTGGTTGTGGGAAATCCTTAGGCTCAATTTATAAAGGAAGAAACTGCAGTAGAGTCTGTGGGATTAGGGGTTCTGAAAATGGCATCATTGTTTAGAGCAGAAAAGTGGAAAAGCAATGTGCATGTATGTGGACCATAGGAAAAGGCTTTCTAACACAAAATTCTAAGAATCTGTCTTTATGAATGTCTTGGTTTCTTTTTTTAGAAACCATTTCAAGTTGTTGCCTTTCTTTATTGTTGTTTCCTCATTCTCATTGACATTTGAGATAATGTTTTCCTGGCTCTTCAAATGAGACTTGAGGGAGCTGTCACCACCTGACAGAGAGCTGTTATTCAATTATATCATGATTTGAGAGTAGCCTTTCCTAATGCACTGTACAAGGGGGCACCATGTGAGCCTGACTGAAACCAGCTGTAAACCAGCCAAGGAGGAAGGGGAATGTCACTGCTTGATTTTATTACTAGTGAAAGGTGCTAAGGTGTTAAGTTCAACCATGCAGAGGCAGAAAGTGATGCACAAAATATGATTTGCCTGCTAGGAACGTACTTTTCTCTTTTAAACTAACAGGAATGTCAGTAACAACTGTGCTGTAGCATCAGGTCTGATTTAGTGGGCACTTACTCTGTAATTAGTGCTCTCAATTTAGCATCTGTTTTTGAGGTAGCACAGCAGGTCCCAAGGTAATCACACTGCGTATGCTTTTTTGGAGTATTTTGAAGAATCAGGTTCTAAAATCAAAGTTCTCTTTGACTGTATCTATGAATTTTTCTACTTTTCCACCAGACTATGGAAGCTCTGTTCTCATCTTTAGTCAGGGGAAATAAAGACATAAATGCCTCTGTCTATATCTCCTAATGATCACTGTAAGGATCATCCTGTGGCTGACTCGGTGTAACCAGGCACCCTTGATTCCATGAGATGATGGTTTTTGCTTAGAGCTCCAAAGGAAGGACAAAAAGTACGTTGGTGTCTGCCTCATCTTAATTTTAAAGCCTTCATATGTGGTGGAAATAATGATTCGGAGTTTCATAGTATTTCAGAGAAATACATCTGAGGGAAGTAAAAACGCAGGTATTTTATAAACTGAGCAATAGGTAGATGATGTTTAAGAATGTAAATACATCTTTGCCCAGTTTATCAGTGCTTCTCACTGTTGGCTCAGCAGCAGCACCTCTGTGTGAGAGAGAGATGACTGTAGACTGTTGTGATAAACTGCACTGTCATCCTTAAATGAAAACTTTTAGCTCATTTAGCTCTAAGGCCAACTTTTTCATTATTTTTTTCCTATAATGTGACAAATCCTTCCTTAAAACAATCTGTTCTGTTGTGATTGTAGTTGTTGCATGGGTTTTTAATATGGAAATATTTCTTTATTACAAGTCAAAAGTAATTTTCTGAAATATTGCTTTCCTTGGCTTTAGGAAAATTCTAGGATAGGAGTGAGGGAGTATTTTTCAAATGATTGCATAAATATAAATAATGCATTGAGATATTCAGATTAAAATTCAGAATTGTTTGTTCAAAAATATGCAGCCATTAATCTCAGAATGGAAGTGTCATTTTGGTTTTCATATTTTCAGCTGAAAAACATGTCTAAAAGAAAAGAGGGGATTTTTTTTTTCTAATAAACAGAAAACAATAACAGAGCTGTGATTGTCATATGAACTTTCCTGCAGCAGTATAGCAGCAATCACTCTTCTATGTTGCACTAATACCCCTCAAATCACATAATAAAACATTGCATCATAAATAATTACCTGGCAATTGTGTATTTCTCTTCCATGCTTGGATTACCATATCCCAGCTGATGCCTTTCAATTCTCCCAGACACAGAACATTTATGTATTTAAGCCATTTTAACAATAGCTGTTTCTCTGGTTTGTTGGGAATGGAGGGAAAGGGTTTTCTTTTCTACTGCTTCTATAGAGGTTTCATATGTTTTAAAGCTCTCAGGAAAGTTGTGTGCTCAAAAGGCTTGCACTGACTTCAGTGGTTTTTAAGGATCAGAATCAACAGTTTCTATTAAGTTACATTTGCTAATAACTGGAGAAGTGAACTAATGAGTGAGGTGTGAAAGCAGGATGAGATCTAATGCCTGGGAGAGACTGGCACTCTGTGTCTCCTTTACACACGATGTGTAATGTGGGTGTTATGCTCTGTACTTCAGTGCTAGACTTAGAAATTGCTTACCTTCTGTTTTTTCTAAACAAAAATTCAAGTTAAAATGAGCTCTCTGCTCCAAATCTCCTTCCTGATGTAGGGTCTAATAAACAAGTTCAGAACCCCAGCTCCATGAGCAGCAGTGCCCTCTGACACAGCAGAAAGTTACTGCCATTTGTTTACAGGTTCCTGAGTATAAAATCAAAACTGTTCCAGCTGATTCATGTGGATGCTGTAGTCCTTCATTGTTATGCCTTGTCCCTTCTTAAAGGATAATTCCTTGGTTTGGTTGTCTGCTGCTTCAGATGTGCTCAACATGGCCAGAAAGGACAGTGAGGTAATTGTGTCCCTGGTGCTGGTCATGACCTCCTGCCTTGGCACAGCTCCATGCCTGGCTTGTTTGGTTATCCAGGCTGGAAGGGAGCATCTGCTTCTTCCACACAGAATTTCCAAATTTCTTGGAGGTCTTATGGAGAAACTGCCTGGCTTGGCTGTTCCCTCACCTGAAGCTACCATGTTTTAACAAAAAAGTGGCATTCTGTACAAGTGCTCGTGTAGAACTGCCTCAAACCACTGCTGATTTATTCCTTTCGCATCAACTTCTCCCAGCCATGCTTTATTAGATTTCCCACAGAATCCAGCTGTAAAGGTAACTTTAGCTTTTTTAGCTCGTTTTCTGATTATATTTAACCACAGCACAGCAAAGTTAGGAGACTTGAGGAAGGCCTGGGATAGGATGTGGCACTTCTGGGGCTTTCTTTGGAGTGAATAGGATCACATCAGACCCCATTTCTTAGGCAATATTAAAAAAAATACCTTTTGAGTTTTGGAATCATTAGAGTTGTGGAAGCTCTTCAAGGAAGTTATGGAAACCATTGCAAGTTGCAAACTGTGTAGGAAACCTGTTAGTTTTTCAAAGGTGCTTTAATGTCTTGCTATTGCCTTCCAGCAAATTTGTGTACTTGCTTCATTTATGAAAATTAAGTTCTTGTAATATTTAGGGTAAGATAATATCCATAATATCAACAGGAATCCTGGGGGAAAATTTTATTACCAGCATTTGCCTTGGGTAATATCTTATTCCATATAATGATGAAATAGGTCTTTTTGTATTCTCTGGGGTAATTCAAAAACATCTGCTTCACATTAGCTCCTCCAAGTACTTTGTTTAAAAGAAATTGTATTAAAGAAACCTTTCACAGCTTTTAGTAGAGCAACTGTCTCTTATTTAGTCTTGGGCTAAGTGCTTTCCAATATGAATGATTGCTCTAGCAGCAAGGACAATTAGAACACCAGCCTGCAATAAAACAGCACCCAGTCCTATTTGCAGAGTATTAATGGTCTGCTTTCCCAGCATGTTAAGATCCAGATAATGCAAAATGAGCTGCTACTACGAGTTCCTAGAATTTCATAATGCTTTATTATATTTCCTTCTTTTTGCAGCAGCTGCCATAAGTGAACAAATTAGAGACCATGGGTGGTTGAAATTTTGCAGAGGTGTGGGATGATCGTCAGAGTTGTGATTCTCCGTTCCCGAGTTGAGAGTAATGCTGTTGTTCATCAGTGTTGCTGTTTTGTTGTCTCCTTTATTTTCCAGTCAGAAAAGCATTTGAATTTTTACTCAATGGTTTTCATGATTTAATCTGAAACTCTCTTCAGAAGATAACACTGAGAGCTATTTTTAGTAACCTTCCTGTCTGGTCTTATTCCATTACCACAGTTTCATTAGTATTCAGTCCTGTTTTTCTCTCTTGCATCTGTCCTATGTTTCTTGTTTTCAGGCAGAACTACATTTATAGCTGCCTTTTTACCCTCTGATCCCAGACTGATTTCTTCACTACAGAATTCTCTCAGCATTACAATGTGAGAGTCTGTGCCCCCCACAGCTGCCTGTTGTTCCCTGGGGATGTGAAGCCTCAGCAGCCTCGTGCCTCAACCATCCTTACTTTGCAGTGACCAGCAATAACAAATTATTCACTTACAGATTTACATCACTGGTTTGCCCCCGTGTCCTTTCTCTGGATGTGCAGTAATATTTCCATGATGCACATTTTATGGCTTACTGCTAAACTGATACATTTGAAGTTTGAACTCTCTGAAATATTTGAAATAACTATTTCATTTTTTATTCCTATGACTGCTTACCATGCAAATACATAAAGCTAGACTTTTTCTGTGTGTAGAAGTGTAATACTTAGTTTCATGTAATTTTATATTCCTGTTTTTAAGAAAGTAAACAGGTGGTTCAGATTATGGGTTTTTTCCCCCACTTGTTGATTTAACTTTAGTGTCCAAGGGATTATTTTTTTAATTTGAAGCAGATTTTTTTTTCTGCTCTATTTCATCTTTCTAATAATGCTGATAGGACAAAATGGTGTCACAGCTGACTAGCAGTAATTAAATGTGCAATGTTTATTGCACGTCCAAAAGGCACCTAATTTTTTGTGATTTGTGCCAATATTTAATGATGACTTGCCCAGCTTTTCTGATTGTTGTGTGCTTCTATTTCACGCAGCATCCATTGGTGTTTGGGATTGGTGAAAGCCTCTTCATGAACTTTAGTGTTCTTTGTTTCAATATGTAAGCAAGTATGTGACATAAGGAAACACTTACATGGCTGTCATGTTGTCTGTTTTGTGGTGATAGTTATGGATTTAGGGAAAAAATTGCTTGTTTGCTTTAGTAGCATGAGTGTAAGGGAATTCATGTTGGCACTGCTGCAGGCAGACTCTGGTTTTATCTTTTTAGTAGGTGTGCATGTTTCAGTTGGTCTCGTAGCATGCTGGTTGTTGGAATTAATAATTTTTTTTGTATTTGTAAAGCAGTTGCACTAATTTACTTCCTACTTGTTTCACATCCTACTGGAAAAACTACTGAGTCTTCTCAGACTTGTAAATCATAGAAGATTGCAAAGGTACATATAAAGCAAAATAATGCATCAGTAATGCATCAACCTTTGTTTCTCTGTAACATCTGTCAGCTCCTAATCAGAGAACAGTGGAGGATGGGACATTACTATACGTGTATAATTTCTTTCCAGAACTTGAGGGTGTTAACAGTGGTAAATATCCCTGTATTGCCTCTGTAGCATTCCTATAAACTCATTTCTGTGAGTGCTGCTTCTCTGGTGCTGCTTTGAGTCTTCACAGCAGGCACCTAATACACGAGTGGACTGTGAGACATGAGGGCTGTGAAATACCAAGATACTAAATGAGTTTTCTGGACAACTCTGACAGGAAAGCCAAGTGAATTATTCCTTTCTCATGCTGTAATTGTAATCCATCCTTCCTTTGCTTGATTATCTTAGAGCTCCAGTCTGACCTGTGCACAGCACTGCTGTCGTTGAGCACAAGTGGGAAACATTTACCAGTGTCTTCTGTGCTCCCTATGCAGTATTTGTAGCTATTTCTTATCCCAGATTCAGGAGCACTGTCTGTGTTGATACTTTTAAAAGCCAGCCAAGTGGACAGGAGGTGCCTCTACAGAGAGGGTTAGTTTTTTTTAACCACTTGCAATAGGGAAATAGCAAAATGCGTGCTGCCCCCAAACCAGTTGTGTTTCTCCAAAGTAATTTGTAGCTAGCAGGATCAGTGCCATGAATGCTCATTCTAGCTAAATCTCTCTGTATTTTGAGGTTTCCTCATATGGGCGATGAATGATTGGTCTTGAAGCATAGCAAAATGCACTCCTTCTGAGAGGTTGAAATTATTTCAGCTTCACCAGAAAATACACTGATTCTTCAAACTCAACATACAGAATGCTCAGCCCTATCCTATTCCATTTCTTTGACCTTTCTGAAATGGATTTGATGGCAATTTTACAGGTAAGCAACAGATAAACAACTCAGACTATAATGTCAAAATTATTAGTATTAGTGTTTTTACTCCAGAGCTGAGGCATTGGTACTTAACTTATGACTAGGAAATGAATAAACTGTAGTTTACAACTCTGAATTGCTAAATCTTTGATGCACCCATGGCTGACTCAGCAATGCTTAAAGCCTTCAGCTTCAACCCTTCTGGTATGGGAAAATGCCACTAAGTCATGGACCGTTTGTCATGCAACATTTGAAGATTTCCTGGGGACAGAGCAGTAAATTTCAGAGGAAGGCAAAGGAAATTTTTGTCTATTACTGATTTCCAGCCCACTAGTGAGTCCTATAAATTTAGAGAAGTGTGGTTCAAAGAAGATTGAGAAGTTAAAATCTATAAAAAAAATAGTTTAAAGTGGAATGGGTTAATATTTGGGAACATTATTTGTCTATTAAAAAACACTTAGAAAATTCTTTTTTTTTTCCTAAATTTCACTGCATGGGGACTCTGAAGGAATCATAAACGAAGCTGTTGCTCGGTGTGCAGGTGCAGTAGCCTTGGTGAAATTACAAAATAGCTGTTGGGGGCCCTGCTCTCTGTGCTCCTGGAGCATTTAACCATGCTGTTGTCTGGCACTGCCACTGCCTGGCTGAAGGGAAGGAGGGACAGAATCCCAAATTCTTCTATGTGAGTTTCATGGCTTGGATTATGTTTAGGAGAAGTGATCTTTTCATTGTAGTGGAACTGCTGCAGGAAAAATAAGAACTGGGGAATCTCTTCCACTGTAGCTGAGTAGAAAGGCATATTTTGAGATCATCAGGGTTTAAATCAAGGAAATATGGTTGACATCACTGCAGAAAGGATGTGTTGATGTACATTAGCTGCTGTATAGCTTTGTTACTGCTACCTCTTGCAAAATTCCAGGGGATTATTTGTCATGCCACTAATGAAGTGTCAATTTTATTGCTAGACAGCTCAAAATACTGTAAGCATCAACGTGTACAATTTGTTTGTGACGAAGGTTGTAGCTGCTGTGGAAATTGTGCATGGTTTGTTCAGTGATTAAGTTTCTTTAACTACAACAGTGTAAGCAACAGGCTGGGTTTTTTGGTGGAAAGCACTAGTCTGCAGAAGGTGAAAAATGGGAGAGCACAGCATATTAACTGCCCTTGTTTTATTGGGCCAGCAAGATAAATGCTGCACATTTCAGGGCTCTTACTGAGGAATAAAGAAAATCCTGTCATTAATGTTCTCTCATGAGAATTAGGTGCTTGTTAGCTGATTAAAGAATACTTACATGATGGAAGGAAAACCCTGGAATTTTCGGCAGCAAACGATGTACCTGTTTATCCCCTCTGACATATGATGCATTTCTGAATTACTTCAGTGAGTGGATCTTGCCTCAGTGGCTTGCTTGACATTCCCACACACAGGGATCTGTCTTCTATGTCAGATGAGTTTTCCTTTTGCCAGTTTCAACCAGTTTTTGTTTTGTTTTGGTACTGCCAAAAGATTGCATTTGAGCTCTGGGGAAATTTGTTCCAGCAGCTGCAGTCATGCTTGAGAGGTGCCTTTAAAAATTACTGAGTATAAAGCTATGGCAAATCAGCCCCTAACGAGAATTCAAACTATAAAATTGGCTCATACAGTCATTGTCCAGTTGAAAAAGAAAGACAAGTTACAGTCATTTCCTATATGACCTGGGTTCAGAGCAAGTGTAGGATTACAGGGACACAATGATACACATCTGATGTGTGATGCAAAAGACCTCCCTGAAGAAAGCTTTATTCCTGAGTCTGTGGTATGAAGTGTGAATTTTTAATTTATATAAAAATATTTCTGAAAAAGTATGAAGTTGACCTATAAGGAAAATCCATTGTGCCAAAGTGTTCATTTAGGGGTTAATATAAATCATGGGTATAATGAAATCATATCTGCTGCGTGGAGCTGATTTTTTCAAAACAACCACTGGGGATTAAATCACTGGCATTTATTTACATCTTAGTTGAGATGTAAATCTCCTGGTCATCTTAGCACTCTGCCTCAAAGCCAGGCCACCTTGAAATATGCTGCTGAGCTTTCTCTTGTTATTGAGAACGTTTCTATTGTGCATATTGCCCTCAAGTAGATAAGCAAAATAACCATTCATTAATCCTATGGTTCTCCGTTTTAAGGTGCCACTTAACAAGATGAAGTAGAAATACAGGAGCATTTTTCTAGCTGCCAAAATCCCAGGCTGAGGAGAGCCTGATTAATGCTCAACTATGTTAACTTAAGTAGAGAGACTGTCTTAGATGAGCAAGTACTCTGTTCATTCCCAGGTGGGATATTCTCTGGAATATTGCTTGCTTCATCATAGGCTTTCCTAAAAGCAGCAGATGGCCTTAGTGTTGTTTTTCCAGTCTTTGCCTGATATGGCTGTGGCCCATATTGTCTGGGCTTTGTCCCAGCACTTCCAGTAAGCAACAACCTGCACTTGTGATAGAAATTCAGTTGTACTCCAAGTTACAGGAGCCTGTTTTCATAATGCAGACCATTGCTCTGCACTATTTTCCCTGAAAACTGTGATTCTCATTGGATGAGGGTCTATAGATCACAGAACTGTTTAGGTTGGAAAAGACCTTTAAGATCATCAAGTCCAACTGTTAATCTAGCACTGCACATGAAAACGTGGAACATATTTTATCAACCAGTCTGTGCATCTTGTAGCTTAGCTCTGATAGCAATACTTTCACAGACTCACAGAGGAAGCAGAACAAGTGTGAATCTTCAGCTCCTACCCATAGACAAAAAGTTCATCCAGTGTCAAAGAAACTGAATATGTAATTTTTGATTATGCTGAAGTGTTACTCTGTTTTCTTATGGACAACAAAATAAATGGCTTATTCACCCAGCTGAGCCCTTTTTCCATCTCTGTTCAGTAGATACAGAAAATAAATTAGATTTCTAACCTTGGTGCTGTATTTGATGAGCTCAAGTTGCACATCTTCCCTATTTTTGACATGAGACTATATTGCCATGAAATGTTGGCTAGCCAAAGAATTGCAATGAAGTGTTCCCACCAGTAACGTCCTGGAACGCGGATTTGCAGGGAAGAGTTTTGTTGTGCTGAACACACTTCAAGGAAGATCTTTTCTAGACAGAAATTATATGTTGCTGCCAAAAAGTAAAAGCCTACAGAAAAGCATGATAATACATTTTTAGGCCACTTATGTATTGCCCAATGCATTGAGTTTTGTGTGTCTGAAAAATAGCAAGGTAAACTGACCTTAACTGCAGCATTTTTTTATATATAACAATAATAGCAATACAGCATTATCAGAGAAATTAAGTGTCAATATATTTTGAAAGTGTAGACATATTTGAAGTCCAGTTTCCAGTGTTAACTTTGGTTCCTTGCTATTTAGGCTGCAGTCCCTTAAGTTCACTTAAAAGGAGAAAGTGCCTGGCTTTTACAGTGACTCAGACTTTATTTTATTCTCTGTATGTTCACCATCTCCAAATACTTCTTGAGAATATAGATCTGTGAATTTCTTTATTTTATTGTACTCTGGTCCTTTGGCTTGTGCACATTGTTACTGTCTTAGTTCTGTTTCTCTGGGTATGGAAAGGGAACAATGCCTATTGTGCCCAGCACAGTAGGTGAGAAGTTCAGGAAGTCTTCAAAACTATGACGAGAGAGTGTTTTATGCTTGAGTTTTAAACTAAAGTTTGTCCAAAAGGGTTGTGATTATTAAATGTGATATGTTTGTAATTGGTTTAAGTTAATCTGTGATAAAAAAAAGAGAAGGAAAGTATGGAGATTAAAAAATAAAAAAGGATGTGTTTTGTAGAACCTAATGCTTTTAGCTGTTTACTTAAAACATTCATATGTGTGGCTTTTGTACCTCATTTTAAAGGCAGCACATCTCTGGAATTGATTTCTGAATGATGGATAGATCATTAGAGTGCTGTGGAGTTGTGTGTGGGATGATTGCTACCAGCCCTGTGCTCTCATGTTGTGTTGCTTTCAATTCAGGTGGTCACAGGAAAATAATAGCTACTGCCTCCGATGCAAAAGATCACAAGGAGCTGCTTATTTGGATGGAGAGCCTGTCTCACCAGAAGGAAATAATATTGGCTGTAAGAAACCTTTGTTGAGGGACATCACCAGCTATTAGCACAAGTGGGGTCCTGGATGTCAGCTCATTGTGGATGCTGTTGGTCCCAGTGGTTTGTCAGCCACGTTACTTACTGGTGACAGATTTCTGTGAGCTGCTTGCTGAAAGCATTCACTGAACTAAAGGGAGTTGATGTGCAAGGAAAGGCCTAAAAATGGGGAACATCAGATTTCAGAGCAGAGGAGGCGTATTCAGACTTCTATATGAAGTGGAGTTTGAGATTTTAGTTTGGAATGCAAACCAGAGCCCTTTCAGAATATGATGAATTATTTCCAAAACCTGAATTTTATATACCGCTATTAAACTATTGTTAGGAAGCAATATATGTGAACCCTGAAAATGGGATAATAAATCTTTCATGTTACCTTTTTGAAATGCTCCACTGATTTATGTAGCTGGAGTGCGAGACCTCCATTCGGTATCCACCCAACATGCTGAAACAGGACTCTGCTGCCAGTGTGTAATTCAAATATTCAGGGCATGGAGTGGCCTCTGAGAGCTGTGACAGGTAGTGGTGAGCAAAGCTGTTGTGAAGAATTAACAGTAATGATTATCAGTACCACAAGAAGTTACACAAAAAACATGAAGTGAGTTTTGGAAGTCTGAAATGCATTGCTGGGAATAAGGTGAAAGGTTTAAATTCAGCAATGGAGCTGCATAAATTGGTGCTCTCAGTGGTCTTTGAGGACTCCTGTAACTTTGTAGGCATTCAGACCTTGGCTTAGGGTTTGTCAGATCAGAATAAGATAGAAATAATAACTTAAGCCTGTCTTTGCTCCAAAGAACTTGATGAAAAGATGGCTTTGTCGTACACAGTCCCTGAATCACAGACATCAGGGAATAGATATGATAACTTCAGGCAAGCCATGAGGTGTGTGGAGGCTTGTACAGCTTGTATTTGCTAAAGTCTGTTTGTTCTGCAAATCTGAGGGACAGCTGTTTGTGCAGCACTTCTATAGTGAGCTCTCAGTAACTACACACCATATTTCTTTGACGTAAATGGAGGGCACACTTCTAATTTCTCTAGTGTATTTTCCAGTGCTGGGAGGAGCAGCAAAGCTGTCATGATTAGTCTTAAAAAAATATATCTAAGAACAAATTCCTAGGACTTATGGAGCATGAGTATTTACATAGTGGCATGAGTGTATTTAAATAAATGAACCTTTAAAAATCAGTTTAAAACACTGGAGTGTATTAAGAGAAAACAATGCTTTGCAATCACAGCAGTGAGAATAAAGCTGTTTATGCTATGTATGAGCTGATACAGGACTCTGTTCAGAGGTTCCACTGATAAATTATTTTTCCATGTAGGAACAAGCAGATCTTCGCTTAACATAAGCACCCTGTGGTGAGCCATAGAGATTTAAAAAAATAGTGTTTGGCTCGTGGTACTAATTGTACACTGTGCTCTGGGCCATTCCTGGGCCATGACCCTGTCAAACCAGACAGCACCACTGGAATTGCTAACTACACCCTAGTGCTTGTCCAGGACTGGGATTACAGAGCTCCAGGGAGACAGCCCATGTGCAGGTCTGGATAAAACCTATTACTCTTTCTGATAATCACATGCACCTTCCTTCAGTTATGTTCATAGCAGGAATTTGCCTGGGTAACCTGTGACGAGGCTGCCCTGGGAAGTGCTCAGTAGGGGAAATGTTGGGAATGTGATGTAAGACTGCTCTAGCAACAGCGTGGGATGATTCTTATTCCAACAGCTGTTTTCAGCTCATTTCTAAAACATGGTAAAAGAACAATTTCAAGCTATGCTTCCAGGTTTGGATATTGCAAGTTAAGAAAAAAATTATTGATGTTTTTAATATTGTGCTTAGCCTTGAAATCCAGATTTTAGAAGTTACTTTATAAATTTTTGTGGTGTCATTATTCAACATCTCAGATGATGTGATTCATATGAAGGTTTATTTAGAGCTCTCTTTTGGAGGCAGAAGACTTGTGGGTATTTATTTCTGTGGTGTTAGAAGGGGAAGAGGAAAGTATTTAAACACTCTGTGACTCCTAGATGGTTTGATTAATTTTAAACTCCATTCAGTGCAAACTGTAGTTTGTCATGTAACTTTTGACAGCGTTAAAATATTTCCTACTGTGTCACTGAGCGTTTAAGGACTGCTGCAGATGTGCACAGATTGTGTGGAAGGAAGGAGAACAGGATGTCCTAGGATACTTTACTGCACAGTGGTCATGGCACTTCATTCAAGGGGTAGACTTACATTTTTAGAGCAGATGTGGAACCCTTGAAGGCAAGCTGAGTGAAATGAATTTCCGCTTCTGTAAATTTAATAATTTGTTACTTTATTTTACTTTATTGTGAGTTCCTTCAGTATATTTCAGGAAATGTCAAACCACTGTATTTTGACTTTTCTGATAATCTGCTATCCCACTTATTGTCCAGCTACAAAGAGAATTCATTTTGCAACATCTAAGACGCACCAAGTGCTTGAAAGATCTATTTTTTTCCTAGTGAATTCACTACTTTTGAGAAATGTTTTTGCCCAGCCTGAGCCACAGCAGCACACGTGGAAATCAGAAATTTAGAAAGCTGACATATTTTGTTTTAGTTACCTTGTCTTGCTTATGATAATTAATGCTTAGAAGCACATGTTGATATTACTGCAGGGGATCAGAGTATTTCACATGAGAATCACTGGTACCAGGCAGTCCTGAAGCAGGGGAGAACTTGATTGTAGTGTCTGGCCTACCTCAACTGTTTCTTTTTCTTGTCAATGAACTCTGTTACATCTAAATGTAAATCCTATCACTGAAATATCACCAAAGTTCAAACAGCTCCCTGTAGCTTGTTGGATAGTTTAGCTACAGAAGAAAACAGAGCTTTGCAGATGTTCGATGGCAGCTATGGGCAATCACCTTTTTGTTACACTGATGGATGCTGGAACTTTGTATGAGTGGAAAATGTAATCAGAACACCTTCTCAAGGGTAATTTGGATTTGTACAAAACTAAAGATTTGAGAGCTGCAGCCACAGTGAAGGTCATTGTCTGTCTCTTTCTTGCATAGTTTTTATTTAGTTAAGACATGTCTTAAACAATTCGAGATGCACTTCGAGACACACAGACCTAGATCTGATTTTTTGGCTCTTGATTGCAAATTACATTTTCTGTTTTCCCAGACTCTTCCAAAGTAATTTTTCAGCCTTTTGCATTGGTTATTCCCCCAGGAAACGTCAGACTACTCAGCTCCCTGATTTTAGTCATGTCTGTACCTTCTCACAATGGGTCCAGCTGATGCCAATTTGTTCTTTTGTCTGAATGGTTCCCTGGTTCAGTCCCCACAGCTGCCAGTCTTGCTGTTGAGCCTGTGATAGGTAAAGCTGATGAAGTATTTCATCCTCTTATTTCATATCTCTGACATATCCAGGCCAAGTTGCCCTGTTTTCAACCCTTTCCTCTGTGAGAGTTAAGGAGGTGTCTGAAATGATCTTAAAGCGACATTCTATTTTTATCTTGGGATAACCTAGGAAAGGGAAGTTAAAAAGTATGTGGTGTAGAGTAGGATCCTTGGCATTATCACAGATGATTGTTAAAAATGTTGAAAATTATTAAGAGCTAAATCAATTTTAGAAGTTACCTGAATAAGTTAGTTGCTGATAATTAAACTATTTAAAGATGTTTACCTGGTTATGGGATTTTAAAGTAAATAAACTCCTAATCAAGAGTTAACTCCTTTTCCTTATTCTCAGAATTGGTGCTGGTATTATTTAATATCCTCAATGGAATCAGCTGAGAAAGGAGGAAGAGCTTGAGTCTGAAAATCCAGAAGCAAAGTCTTAGCAATGTGTGAGAAGGTGTTGATGAATTGATGTCTTTTCAGGTGGTTATAATTTACACTCTTTATTCCTTATCTTTGCGAATGTTTCATGGAAGGGTAGTAGTGAACAGTTCTGCTTTTTCTGCTAGACCATCCAGAAATAAAGTCTTGTCCTCTTGCTCTGGAAAGAACCTCCAGTACTTCATTATGCTACTTCCCTACATATCTATCTATCATGCCATCTATTTTTAAGGAAAACCCTCTCATCTGCTGTTATCTTGCTGCTTGGTCAGCCTCTGGAACATGTTCTGTGTAATGTCTTCCTTGGCTGTCTTCTGTCTTTGCTGCAATGCAAAATTAATCTGCTGCCAATTCAGCTGTGTGTATCATGAATGAAATGTGTACTTAGTAAATAAAACCTTCTCCAGACTATTGTACTTAAAATACTGTTTCCAGGGGTTTTTTTCTCCTGTACCATCTTGTTTTTATAGATTGGTTGCTGTCATTTTCATAGATGTCTTTCTCTGCCTTGTCACTTTTGCTTTTCTCCCCATAGATGAAACGATCTTGATCCAGCTCTGACTTAAAGATTTTTTTTTTTCTCTTTTTCTCTCTATGAAAAATCCAATACCAGCTTTTTGTAACTCCCCGCTGCCATTGTTATTTCAGCCTTTTGCACAACTTGCATGCTTTGGTTTTGGTAAGTTTATACCAAGAGTTATTCCATTTAAGACAAGCCATGCTAATGTTGCCATGGTGGTTCTGTACTGGTGCAAGTTTATACCCTTGACAGAAAGTGCATTGGGGTCTGTAGCCTTATAGTGGGGCAAATGTGTCCCAGTGCTTCAACTAACAAGGAGACAGTGGCATCTGTATATTTTGTCACTCTGGTTTTAAACCATGCTAAGAACATTGAAAAGATGTTGCAGAAATGTATTACCTTTCTGTGACTTAGGGAAAGGTTGGTGATAATCAATGTCTTCTAGTGATGGTGTATCTACATCTCTAGTATTATTATTAGGAAATAAAAATGTCTTATCTCTCTGAAGGGTTTGACATCTCTAACTAGCCTTGAGACCTTTCCTAAATCTTCACCTCCATTAATCCCACAAGGGATCTTTCCCCAGTGCACATAGCTGGATGCAAAGAACACTTCCCTTTACTTGTTAGTTTGAGTAGTGACTACATGGGTCTAGTGGGATTTGAGCATGGCTAAGATACTGAAATCACCCAGTGATTATATTGCTCATGAACAGGAAGTTTGCTAGTTGGTGCCACTAGCTTTTCAGACCTGTTGAGAACTTTTACTTTATCATGTTTATTTTTAAGGTTGAGCTGGAGCTAGAGTAAGATAGCAAATCTGTTGTGCTATTGGAGTTGGGGAAATAGTAATGTAATGTGGTAGTACCTTGAAGCCAGATGTAAATCTACTGCACAACAACCAGACCAAAACTGAAATGCACTGTAGATACCTTTCTAAAAACAAGTGCTTGGAATTTTTGTGAGTGCTTTTGGTTTAAATCACCAAGAAGTGTGGTTGTGTGTAGGTTGTGCTATCACTGGAGAGCCCTGGGGTGGCACTTGGGCTGCAGAGCAGTGTGAGCAGGTACTGCCTGTGTGTAGTACAAGTTCTGATAGAGCAATGCAGTGCTGAGCTGAACTTGGCTGCTGTGCTTTTGGAAGTTTATTTACTCACCATAAGACAGAGCATAAGCATTGCACGGCCAGAAATGTAGCTGTTACTGAAAAGAAAATATAACTGCAACACAGAGAACCCAAATGTGGCACACTCTAATCTTGGACTGGATGTGCAAACATGAAGGACACTTTGCTCATTTAAAATAATCTTTTTCCCATGAAATGCCTCATAGTCTCAAAATTGTTCTTTGGACCCTGCATCTGTAATAAGCATAAGGAAATACAGAGTTTTAGCCATGTGAAAGCCTTGTGGAGCTAAGCATTCACGTTCTAGAGGGATTTCCTCTTTATATTATTCCATGCTCATAAAAGGATCACTCCAAGAAAGGGAATTCTTCAGTGTAGGAAGAAGCAGCTTTATAAAATCTTACACAAGAAAGCAACAGCCAGCGAAATTCATACAGAACCGCAAGATACAAGAAAAGGGAAATAATTAACACTGAATCCTCCATTCCACTCACCTGATGCAAGGGTGTTCTCAAGTCAGACAGGAGCCGGGGGGACAAGATCCTGTGGTCGCTCTTAAGCTGACTTTATAACACTGTCTTCAGATTATTTTCAGGTGTCTCTTCAATATATATATTTTTTAAAAGCCCTCCACTCTCACAGCTAGGTGTTAACTATTGCTGCCTTCTTTTTCACCACTAACATACATTTAAAAAGACTTTTCTCATGTATTCAGTCCCTTCTGATTCATAATAACTTTTATCTTTTTGAGAATACAACAGCAGGCTTTTTTCAAGTTCTTCATGGATTCATACGAATAACACTTAAATCCTATGCAAAAGAAATCTGAAGTATTTCTCCTTCAAAGTGCATTTATCGAATTGAGCTAAATTTGTCTATTGATACATATTTGGTTCTATGCATTTTTTTTCTTCACAGTACTCTTTTTGATTAGGAAGAGGCAAAGCCTACCTGCAGAACTGCCTTAAAAACAAATCCTCATCGTAGTGGTTGTTTCTCTTGTCTGTAACGAGTACAACAGACCCAGTCCTGGACAGCCCTTTGTTTTATAATGAGCCTTCCTGGCTTGGTTTTGATAGATGGAAGAGGGAGAACAGCAGAGCTGAGGAGCACTCGAGGCTTGCTCCTGCTGTGATTGAAGTCCTGGGATAACTGGAGCATATGTCCTGTGCAAAGGACACATCCTTTCCTGTAGTGCAAAGGAAACATCAGTTCTATTCCACTGACATCAGACAAATACCCAATTTTTTCTGCATGTGGATGGAAGTTGCTGATAAAGATGCAGTGCTTATGAAGGGAATGTTGAGGTACCAGTGAAATGTAATTATGTAAATAAATAGTTGAAACCTAAACTATAAGTAATAAACATTACTACTAGCATTATTTAGCTCTTTTCACTCAAAAGTAACTCGTACTGTGGCTTTCAGCTGGCATTCTACTCATCTATGATGATGCTGCTGCTCTGCAGAATTACTTCTGAGAGATCTGTGAAATACAGCTGAAAAAATAAACCTGCTGTTCAGATTTCTTTGGAGCACCTTTTTGCAAATGTTCATTTGCCAGCTTCAGTCCTGTGGAATATAGCATGTCTGTGTTTGTGGAGCTCTTAGTAAACTGAAATAATTTAGGGTTCGATTCATCTTTTGAAGAATGTCAGTCTTGTGAGAGATTATAGAGAAGATTTGGTCCATAGTCTACTGAAGGAAATTGGAAGAAGTGTTGCTGATTGTGCTGTTGCTTTGGCTCAAATGCTGTGGGGGAGTTTGCTGAAGAACAGCTCACTGAACTCCTCCCTTTCCTCCTGAGGATAAACCATGTACTTGAAAGGTGTCACCCTTCAAGCACCTCCTGAACCATTAGTCCTGTTAGCTCCCAGAAGCCCATGAGATGCTCAGTCCTGAGCACTTGCATTGCCTCCTTCCTCCTCTGAGAGATCCCTGGGACAGATCTCAAACACTGCTTTCACCCCTGCTGTAGTACAGACACATCACAGCAGCTGTGCCCCATGTAACAGCGAATAGCTCCCAGTGAAACAGCTTAAACGCTTGACATATTTAACAAGAATAATATGTATGTGTGTGTATATATGTAATTCCAGGCAAAATAGAATATCCACTAATGAAAACATCTGCTTGGTTTTATTACCTGCAATCTCTTTTTGTAAAAGGAACAAAAATGATACATCAAACTGCCTATAACTGTTTCATTATCAGACTTATTTCTGGGTTTTCTTCTCTCATAACTCTCATAAAGTTATTGTTGGCTTTGACTAACCATCAACAGCTCTTTTAACTGACATTAGTTAATTCCCTAGAAAATTACATTTTGCTAAAGAATATGAGCTGATAAAAATGACTATTTGATGTATGTGTGGTCAGGTGGTCCCTGGCAGTACATGGTGAGCATCTGAAAAGCTTCTCTCTGTGTGCCAGGGGAAATGTGGGGGCTCTGCAGGAGCTTCTGGAGACAGGTGGGACAGGACAGGCAGCTCTGCAGTAATCTCCCAGCAGAGAGAATAGGAGGACATGGAAAGGAACAGATTTCAGTTCCTAGGTTTTGGATGGTGGGTTTTTTTTTGTTTCTGGGTGGTTTTTTTTGTTGTTGTTTTTGTTTTAAGTTTTCATGATTTTTCATTATTTGCTTTGATTAGAGTCTCAGACTTTGGAAGATTTCTTCACATTTCTGATGCCTTGGTACCTAACCATTTCTAGTAACTAGGAGCCTGTTAAGAACTATGGTTAAGATGAAGCCTTGTGCCATCCTAAATCAATTGAAGTCTGATTGATTTAATCTGTCACTTCTGTCTGCTCACCACAATTATCCCCATCCTGCTCTATCAAAAGTGCCTAAGCATATGTTGCAATATTTTGACAAAATACCTTGCTCTGAAGGCTTGGTGAACAGTTCTGCTGGGGACACATGTCTGCAAAGTCAGCAGCCAGGTCCAATCCTACTTAGCGCTTTTTCTGTAAAATTTCAGCTTCCTCTTTTGATGGGCATTTCCTCCATTTGGCAGCTCTTGCATGTCAGAATGCCCAGTGAGAGTTTAGCAAGGTGAGCAGGTATGGAAACAAGTTATAAGCTGCTAAAACATGTCTTAGAATTGTGCTTTTGTATGGAGTTTTGATTTCTTTGCTAAATCTGCAACAGGGACTTGTTCATTAGGATTTTACTTTAGGATAATGTCATGTGATGTTTTCCCACCAAATTTTCTGTTAGAGAGAGTGAGGATGAGCTGGCAGCCAGCCTGTGGTGGAGTGTTAGTGCTGAGGAGCAGAGCCAGAGCTGGCAGCCTGGGGAGTGCTTGCAGGAGTGAGCTTAGGGCTGCTTTAATTTGGCAACAGCTTCTTTTCTCCCTTCTTGGAAAAGCTGTGTGTGGCCTCACATGCATAAAGGAGATGTAGGTTTTGTCACCTTTGTGTTCAGACTACTTATCCAATATTATTAACACCCTTGGAGTGGGTAGTTCAGCCTAATTGCTCCCTGTTCTGTAATATCTACACACACTTGGAACTTTTTCAAGGCTGACTCTCTCAGCCTGTCTGCCTCCAGCTGCCTGCTCTTCAAGCCCTTTACACTGTCAAGATATCAAATGAATTTCTGCACTTGTGACTAATGTGTAAGGTGAAGGAGGTTCCAGTAATATTTAGAGAAGTGATTAAATCCCTCGATAGGATGTAATTCTTTTGAGTAATTGCCAAAAAGTCACTTTCTGCTCTGAAACTCAGGCTTTCTGTTGTGGTGTGTAATCCACAGCCTCCTCCACCAGGCAAGGGCAGACGTGCTTGTCTGCTTTTTTTTTTTTGCATTTTGTCTTTGAATACCTGTTGCCACCGAAGGATCCTTTTGTGCTTGAAAGTATGGCAGATCTGCTGAAAGGCAGGAAACTACTCAGAAATATTTTCTGCACTGTATATAAACTTATTTTCAAAGAGAAGCATTAAACAGCATATTAAAAAAATCCACAAAACCAGATTTGAATTGATTTCCTAGTTGTATTATAAGATGAACATGTTTTGCAGTGTCCCCTCTCTCCTCCTCTCGTGTCTCTGGGTTATGTGTCATATCATTTCAATCATTGCGTAGTTTCATAGCAGTGGTGTTGAGCATCTTTATTTTCATAGCTGGTGTTGAGACCGGGGTGGTGCATGTCTGACCCAGAACTTTATTCATGTAGCATATTTCACATCTTCACTCTTCATCCAGCTGCTTCAGCCACAGCAGTTAAAGTAGTTCATCTAATCAATAAAAAGCACCTGAAGGAACAGGGCAAACACTAAATAAATGTTTTGCCAGAAATACTGTTCAAATTATGTGGGTTTTTGTCTATTTGTATTGTGTCAGAACCTATTTCAGTGTAGATCTGTTTAAATAACAGAGAAATGAGTTGTGAATAGTCTGTAATCCTGTTCCAGTCTCTGGAGAAATTTAATCAAAACTATTTTGAAGGCATTGTTTAAAGAACTTCAGTATTTGTAACAAATTTCATGTGAATGTGAAAACAAGATTGGTGTTCCCTCTGTAAGGGAGCAGCATTCCTGTGCAGGAACAGCTGCCCAGACAAATACAGACATGTAAATTAAGAATATCTTTTTTCCCCACACACAAATCAAAATTTAATAACTAAAAAAAGAACCTTGATATTAATTCAAGAGACTATGGGCTTATTGCTGTCATTTGTAGACTGTTTTTCACATCTCCAATAAGAATTGAAAAATGGGTGTTCATTTCTCAGAACAGAAAAAAATGTCCTTGGGATTTGCATACCTGCACAGTCCTCTGGTTGGAGTCGTAGCGTATTTGTCAGCTGCTTTGGAAAATATATGAGTTTGTTGTGAGGTGACAGATCATTTGGAAAAAAAGGAATGAGAATGAGATGCTTTCACTTACTAAAGGGGCCACCAGTCTTCTGTTTAGGCTGCAGAGGTCAGTAAATGATGATGTTTGCTGTCACGTTCAAGCTCTCAGGTGAGAGATCCCCGTGTTCCAGCTGCACATTGCAGGGATAACTGCAGTGTGTTTTCATTTTGTGGTTTTAATGACCACATTACTCATATTTACATTTCTTTCTTAATTGGACATTTGGAGGAAAATTTATTTGGTAGTTCTCCTGTGTTACAGTTTTCATCTTCAACAGTTTATTAAAGAGCACAGTCTTGGTCAGAATGTGTTTAAAGCACCTTGCCTTCGTAAAAATTATCTGTACAAGGATAATGAAGGGTCTAATTATCACTGCAGTTTCAAACTAATTCTCAAATGTAAAATATACCTCCCATATAATTACTGGGATCAAAGTGGATTTTTAAATCATTTATCCTGTTTAACTGGAATGCCTTCTAAAATTAACCTGTCTTGACACTATAGGAGGCAACATGTATTCCACTTTTATTGTTCTTTTGGCTTTACTGTGCACTGGGAGTCCTTTTTTTTTTTTTTTGGGTTCTATCTGTGAGTATTATTCTAACCCAAAAATCAGTGTTACACTGAGTTTGTGCAATCATACTCCTGAAGACTGTCTTCTGGGAAAACACTGAGAGAAATAAAGATACAGTGAAATATTTTCTTTAGGATCCACTAAAAATAAGTAGCTAGGTCATAATAGCTATGTGTTTTGACTGTTGTTAGATGAGTGGTGGTTGGGCAAGACTTTTACTGGTTTGTCTTAGAATTAAAAATAGGGACATGAAACTTAGCTTGGTTTTCCTAGTGGTTTTGTCTTGATTTTCACCTTTCCCTGGCTTCATATTCTCTCTTTTTCCAAGTGCCTTGATATTTTTGAGCCAAGGTCCTTGTGTGTCTGGTTATTTACTGGTTGCACTAATAATTTCTGCTTCAGTGATTGTCCAGATCAGGGACTAATGTTATTATCAGACAGAATAATAGGCTCCAGATTCCTACAGATACTCAAAAATTGTTTTGCAGTGTATTAACGTTTCATTAATTCTCCCTCGTTAACATGTCTTGAGTCTGTCCTTGGGTTGCTTTCCATTTTCTTTGGACACCTCAAAGGTGTCTCTTCTCCAGAGAGAGGACTCTGCATTAAAGATAATATTGCTCTCCTCTGTTCCTTGTTTTCTCCTTTAAGCAATTAGTCTGTGGAAAGGGAAAAGCAAACATGCCTGATCACATTCTGGCCATCTACGTTCCTCCTCCACTTTGTGAGGTCTGAGAATAAATCACAGCTTCCTAAATTCTCTTTGAAATGAGTCAAGAATGGGTGGATACCAATGGCTGATCTCCAAATCTAAGATGATGGAGAGGAAATTTATGTTCATATAACCTTGATATATTAGTAATAATTTTTGGTTTAGTCTGATTGTTTTTTTTAATGCAAAAAAAATGCTGAAGTTTAGGAATGAAATGCTTTCTGAGCTGGTGCAAAATAAGTTAAAAACCCCTCCTTGTTTAATGGCCTTGTCAGGTTGTATATGCACCATTTAAACAGATAATCTCTTTTAGTGACTTGGGCTTTTAGACTTCAGTGGTATCAGAGCCTCTAAAGCCTCAGAGGAGCTGACCTGGCTTCCAGGGCCAGGGATTTTTGGAAATTGTAGCTTTCCTGTGCTGTGAATCTTCTGTCCAGGCTGATTCTCCAGAGAAAGAGGAGTTTGCTCCCTGGTTGCAAGGACTTTGTCCAGCAGCAGCTCCCCCAGGAAAGGGAACTGGGAGCCAAGCACAGTGACAGGCCTTGGCATCACTGAGGGGACACACAGGTAAAATTAGGGAGTTGGAAACAAATTTTGCTGTACTGCACTTTCTAAAACAAATATTTCATTATTTCTTTAAAATGGAGAATTATGAAAATGTTCTGTGAAAGCCCTAGTGGTAGAAAAAGTGTTTGAAGTACTTAGCAAATTCAGAATTACATGCTTAGTATGTATGGGGCTTTTTTTTTTTTAGTTCTTTCTGTAAATTATAATGATGTTTTTCCCTTGGAGATTATACCTCTGCTCATTTTGAGCTTAAGTTCTATGTCTGAGAATGTGCTAAGTCATTACAAAAAATATTGAAGTTGTAATTTGTGCTCTATCTTTTGAAATCTGCAAATAGCAATCTTTTCAATAATGTATATTCATAGATTATTTTATCTAAGAAAGAAATTCTATGTCAAGATGAAGGAGGATTTTTCAGCTGTAAAAGCCAGTTTACTACAAATTCAAATTAAAAGTTTTATTCCAGTAGGGAAGCTGGTGGTGGGAAAGATTTATACTACTCCTATAGTATAATCCATCAAGTATTTATGGAAGTTACTGTAATGCCGAAATACAGTGTTGTGTTAAAGACAGCATGAACCTGAAAATCACTTCTGATGATGTTGGGTCAAAACCAGTTTGGATCTTTGAACTGAATAGAGGGTTTGTCTCTTGGCTTTGCTGAGCAAGAGAACAGCATCTGTGTTTGGGATGAGTTACTGGTTGGTTGGTGGAGGGGAGGAGTGAGGCAGTTCAGTGTAGTCACTAATTCCCATTTTCTTCTGCTCCTAAGACTACCAGGAGCAAGGACTTCACTTGTACTGCAGAAAAAGGGAAAGAAAAAGTATGTGATAAAGATACTGTACTCATGGGATATTGGGGGAGAAGATCTTTCTTCCTGCCCCTGTCTTTAAGAAGAAAGCGCAGGGTTGCAGAACAGACTCTCTTCTGAGCCTTTTCTTATCCCCTTTTTTTCTTTTAAACCTTTCTGGAAAGTGAGACTGTACCAGTGTTGAGAACTGCCCTGAAAGACTTGAAGCTGCTGTCTTTCTTTTCATGCCTTTTGTCACTGCCGTGGTAACTGTGTCACTATTCTGTAGCAGGCAGCCACCCAGAAACTGCTCCCCTGGGGAAATTCTCCCTTTTCCACGCCAGCAGCAGCACCTGTGCATGGGTGGGAATGTGTAACTCAGTCTGGCCACCCAGACCTGTTGGCCTGAAGCTGTGACACAGGTGTGGAGCCCTGGTTTGAACTGGAACATTCTCAATGGGTGTTTGTCTTGTGCAAGGCACAGGGGCACCAGATAGAGCTAAATTAGGTAGTTGGAATTTTATAATCGGGATGGCCAGGTCCCCTGTCCAGGCTTTGTGCCCTCCCTGCCTCCTGCCCACCCCTGCTTGCTGTGGGGGCAGAGTCGGGAAAAAGGGAAAAAAGCCTTGATGATGTGCAGGGACTGCTCAGCGACAGCCAAAACTCTGCTGTGTTTTCAGGCTGGGTTAGTCACAAATCAGAAACACAGCACCAAGACCCACAAGCAAGGAGGACAATTAACTCCATCCCTGCCAGACCCAGTGGGATAATTAGCTGATATACCTGTCTCTTATGGTAATAGTGCCATCAAGCCTGAAGATTATAGATCTGTTATTCCAGGGTGTGCCAAAGCTCTTCAGAACTGAGTTTGTCTTCTGGAACAGTAGAATTGTAGGTGATGGTTAGATACAATAAATAAGAGCGTAGAGGGGATGTGATGCAGCAGTTAACTCACTGCTTGGGCATGTAAGTGTTCTAAGTATTTCTAAGCAGCAGTGGGTATTTTTGAACAAAAAAATACCATCATTTTAAACCACTTTACACTTTTTCATCCAGAAGTCAATACTTTTAGTTCTAGGAAGGTAAATTTGTTGTTTTCTTGGAGAAGTCTTTTAGACGTTCCATCTTTTAAAGTTCTGAAAAACACCACACAGAGCATTAGGCATGGATTAAACAAAGCTCTGCTTCTTTCACCTTGAATCTCATCTTTCTCTTTGTACTGCTAAAATAATTCTTGGCCTTAAGGAAGCTAAAAATAGGCAGTGAGGTGGCAAACCCCTCTCTCCCTCCATAGAATCACTGATAATGTTTTCAATGAGATTTCTTATAGAGGAGTACTAGATAAACAAGATGAAGTGGTAATGTAAAGTTACAGGAGTGCTAAAAAAGATAATGATATGATTTCTCACTTTTACTTTCATATTATGTGGTTTCTCACACCCAGGAGTGGGGAAAAACCTGATGATTTCTTTTCTGTGACAAGTCAGTGTGACCTAAATCCAGGGGTGGGATCTCTTGGGCTGTGGGATAGAGGTGCAGGTATCCAGGGAGCAGGGGACCATTTCCACAGCTATCAGGAATCCTCTCTGATTGCACGTTGGCTGGAAGAAGTCTCAAACTTCTGCTCTCCACCATCTGCCTCGTGCTCAGCAGCCACAAAGATAAAGCTGCAAATATTGCCACCTTCTGTGTGTGTATTTATCATCTTGACGGCAAAACCCCCTCAGATAAGTTTTGGTCTGCAAGGGCAAATAAACTGCATTTATTACATAGCTGAAATGAATTTTAATAAGTAGAAATCTGGCTGTTCTTCTAAAATGAAAGTTTAGATGCAAGTAAACTGACCCTGTGAGTTTTAGTCCAACATTTCTCATTGGGGGAGCACTTGACAGAGTCGACGAGCAAATACGACTTTCTCTCTTAGATCTTGGCTTTTGCCAAGTAAGCATCACCACAGTAACGATGAAAGAAACCACTAACAAACAGGCCAATGAATGCCTGATATTTGAGTTTTTGGGAAGTTTGAATCAGTGCTGCAGATGTTACCTGCCTGTTTCCAGCTCTGAGTGATTCCAGAACCAATTTAAACAAAAGGAAAAATGGTCTATGTTAGACATCACCCTTTGCACTTGAAGAATTGTGTAATCTGTCATTTTCTTCATTTTCAAAGGCTGGAGAAGTGATATTATGACAAACCCTGATCATCAGCAGCTTCATAAAGCCTTTTGTTGAAGTTCTGTGTGTTTGGTTTGAGGTTTTTTGCTTGTTTTCTTTTTTGTCTACATCTCCATGTTCTGCCCAAAGGAAATGTTTGAAGGTGATAGTTTACCACTATGTGGTATTTTTGTAGCCAAACCGAGCAGAGTCTTTGGGATTTAGGAGTCATGGATGATTGTTTTGACTTGCTGTTGTTTCTTGTGGATGTGTGAACAGGAATTATACATACTTGCTGTATGAAATTACATGAAGGAAAACATTGATATAAATTTTCTTGAATTTCTCTTAAATTTTCTAAACTTCAAACAACTTGGGTCAAAGGAGACTCTTCTGGCCACATTTGCCCAAATGTAAAACTTGCATAAATTAATGTATCCAAACATAATGAGATTCTGATGGTCCGAGGACATTTGCACAACAAATTTCAAGTAGACTTTGTTTCACCTTTCTACTGAATCATTATGCTGTACTTGTCTCGACACAGAAGAGGCTATTTTGAGAGCATATGGCCTGGAAAAGTATTTCTAAGCAGGTGTAACAGGAATTCTTCTCATAATGGCTCCAAATAATTCAGATAAATATGTCATGGATGGTTGTTCCTGACATGAGGGAGTATATAATGTATAGAAATGATGACTTGTGGAAGACTGACTTTGAAGAACCTCATTCTTTGCAATAAATGAGCTCCAAATGTATGAAATCCTGGTACAACTGCATAATGAAGGTGATTCACTTATGCTCCAAGGTTTTTTCAAACTAGAAATTGCATCAGCTGAGATATTAGTGATTTATTATCATACCAGTCTACACCTAAACATTAGTTGAAGGAGGATTTAAGTATTTTTACAGATTGAGGGTTTTTTCCTCTATTACTTAGAATTTTAGAAATAATTCTTCGTGTGAAAAAGAATATAACCTTTCTAATGTAATCCTCTATTAACATCTGTCTGAAAACATTCATCTGGTTCTGGTGGTGGCAGTACAGAAGGATATGGATTATTGAATCTTTTTGAATCTAAAATGATGCATGTGAAGAATTCAAGTAATTTTATTTCATAATTTTGAATGTAATGATGGCTTTACAAATGAATTTTAGGTGCTGTTTGCTGTTGCTATTTTACTGTGAAATACTTTTAAATTTATTTTTGCACTTTATTTTTGGATTTATTGCAAACTGAGGTGTAATGAAGGAAGCCTCTGGCTTTGCATGTAATTACTAAAAGTTTAATTGTGGTGGAATTGTGATGCAGATCCTGGAATTTTATGTATGGAGGAGAGGTTAAAAAAGTTTTGAGTGTTTGTGATCAATCTGTAACCTGGTTACATCATATATATACATTTTTAGTTTTATTTAAGCTGAGCTAGATTGTTTCAGAAAGTAAAAGGGGACAGTGTTCATCTCAGAATTAAAAAGCTCAAGGATTCTGTTTGGTTTGCCCTCTGTTCTTTAAAAATGAGCATTTGAATTGGCATCTAATCTTAGTGTTTGCTGACCCATTAATAGATATAAAGCAAAATTAGAACTTGATTCTGACCTTCCTTAGTCCAACCAGTCCTGATCCAATTATCTTGTCCTTCACCTCCAAATCAGCAAAAGGATCCGAGTGACATTGTAAATTCAAAATTTGGAGCGGCATAAACTGACCTCATCCACATGATTCAGATTTTGTGAGCTCACACAGTGGCAAGAAGAGGCAGGACAGCAGGAAAAAAACCAAGCCCTTTGAATAAGATGCTGTTAAGGGACATGGCAGGGTCAGGTGGGAACTTGGAGCATTCCCATGGAGGATGTATCTTGTACATCACATCCTCAAGGACAGAAGGTGTTTGTGGTGGAGCAGAGAGTACGACCCAGATTTCCTCAGAGATCTGATAAGAGCTGGCCGTGAAGTCTAGATGGGGAGGAGGGGGATGCATGCTTGGAAAACCTTTCAGAAGAGAAAGAAGGAAATGAAAACCAGTAGCAGTTCTCTTGTTATTTGCTTGGAGTTTTTTTTCACTTCCATATCCTTTAGAAAAAGGTTCAGTTTCTGCATCTCAGACTGGTATATCATCTGTAAATAACTGCTTTATAGATATTTTTTTAAAATAAATTTTAATGCAATTGAATTAGCAGGTGCCATAAAATCAAGATCTGGGACGTGGTGGGAATAAGGTAGGATTGCTACCTGATACAGGTTTATCTTAATCACTGTAGATGCTTTTTTAGTTTTAGATTCTGTTCTCAAGCTTCTGGAATCAATAACATCAAAATAAAATACTGTGTCTGGATTTAGTGGGGCTTTAAAATCTGTTTCAGGGTTTAAAATCCCAGATATTTACTGCATACTTCATCTGTAACCCTGTGGGTAAGTTTCCTCCATACATCCATCACTGGGAGGAAGTGTTCCACTTTATGGAACTGAGAGATGAGAAGATGCCAGAGCCTCCTAGAGAGAACCTCAGTCTTGTCTGTCCACAGCCACAACACTGTTTTCATTGCTGGAAGATGATCAGGCATGGTAAAGTTGTGGGCAGAATTGTACCTCTGCCTGCTTTCCAGCCGTCTCAGTACATCGACTCAGCGAATGTAAACTGCTTCGGAAAATCAAGTATCTTTTGGAAGCAGTTTCATACATTTTGTGAGTTTCTGACATGTGGCTCTAGGCCAGATACCCAAATGTAATACCCAAAAATTTGTGTCTAAATCAAATATAAAATTGGAAAGGAAAGCCTAAGGGCGGGTGCACATTGAGATCCCCTCTCTCCCTATAGGAGAGATGAGGGAAAAGAGAGGGTGTGGAATCTCCATCCTTGCAGATAATGAAAACCGGGTGTATAAGGCCCTGAGCAAGTGTGTTTAGCTTCAGATTTGGCCCTGATCTGAGGAGGTGGCTGCAGCAGATGGCCTGGGAGGCTTCTTTATGACTTAATTTATTCTATGACTCCATGTTCCTATGTATAAAAATACTACCAGTAGCACGTGTATTTCATTTTCGAAACTGACTTGGATGCAAAACATTGCGTTAGTTATACCTTGCCATTTATACTGAAAACTGACAAGATCAAGTTTGTAACAGGGGTTAGTGAAATCACAATAACAGTTTTTTATTGGCTTTGAAAGAGAAAATGCTTTTGGGAACTCCCATCACTGTATTTGGTGTGGGCTGACAAAGCTGGGAAAAGAGAAAATATGTACAGGCTAGTATTCTTTTTGGGGTGAACAGTTAATTTGATATTGAAGTGACAAAAGGAGGGTAAATAATTATATTGCTCACATATTTCCTAACAGAATAAATAAAAATGGGTGAAACTTCCTAAAACGTTGGGATGCTGTGAAAGACTCGATCAACATATTGTAATTGCACCACTGCAGTTTGCTGAAGCATTTGCTAGAAAGAGCAATTGCAGTAAAACATAATCAGCCCTTCATGTCGTAATTGTGCAGACTGTTCAAAGCTGCTGGAAATTCTGCAGTGCCGTGTGTGCACATTTGGCACACTGCAAATAGTGTAATTTAACAATAAGAAAACGCTTGCAAATCATGAGCAGAACAGCAGCAGTGATGTGGTGCTGTGTCCTGAGGAATAACTAGTTTTTCATGGTTAAAACTCAAGATTAGAAATCCAGGCTCTGTTACTTCCTCCAGCAGAAATGCGTGTCCTGCTTCAAACCAGGAGCTTTCTAGGTTGCTTTCTAGGCTGGCTGAGCATCCAAAGCAGCTTTTGAGAGCTCTGAAGGCTGAGCTGGGGATGGGAGTGTCGGGCACTTAAACTGTTACTCTGGTACTTGTAATACTTACTCTTTTTTTGTTGTTACAAAGTGTCGTTACTTTGTTTCTTATGTAAATCACAGCAGTTCTCCCTGCGTTTGAGTTATTACTGGTCGGTTCACTTCACAGACCTAGTCCAGGACCCAGGGTTCCCGGTCTCATCCTTGTGTCCTCACTGGAAGAACCTCTATGACCCAGTTTTATTTTCCCCCTATCCCTGTACATCTCACTGTACAATCTCTAACAGAGAAATATGAAACCTCAGCAGCACTGGAGTATGGCCAAACCCCAGAATACTGGCTGGAATTACCTAAGCAAAGTTAAGGTGACAGTGAGGATATGAAACTCCTAAAGGCAGAAGAATATTCCTGTCATAGGTATTTCTTACAAAAATAAGGAAGATTTTGTTGCTTTGTTTTTGGTGATATCCTTTACAGAGGGTAGATTTTAGACAGATCTGGGCTGTGACCAGGTCAGTACTGAGCAAACTGAGAAGGGGAGGAAGAAAAGTAGGAGCAGTAGCAATCTTATTTCAGGGATATAGATGAAGGAGTAGATACAATTAGGGACTCTGGAAAATTGAAGGTGACTTTTGCATCGGAGATGGATTTGCTGAGATCCTGTGCCTCAGGAACTCCTTGTGGCTGTGATGTGTGAGCGCAGTCTGAAGGCTCCTCGGCATTAAGTCCACTCTAGAACTCGTGTTCTTAAGCCAAGAGCTGTAAAATCTATGTGGGCAGAGTGTGTTGAGCAAGACATCATAATTAAAATAAGAATGTAAGTATTGGAGCTTGTTCCTGTAAGCACTGGCTGCAAAGTATCCTGCTCTGTATTCAGTGAACTGGGGCAAACGCATACAAATCTTTGTCAGAGCCTGGATCACAGCAAGTGCAGGTGCCTAAAATTAAACACCTAAATAAGCCATCTGGATTTGAGAACTCCCAAAGCTCCCATTAAAGAAATTAATGCCAAAGGAGAGCAAGTTCCACTGATGCTTGGGAGGGGTGAAGTTATTTGAATTGCTGTTGTCAATAACTTTGATTTTAGTCGTAAAGCTCAGGCTGATACTGTGCTGACCAGTAAATATTGTCTATTGATTCTGTCACCTGAATTAATGTCTCTGAACTGTATCCTGCTTCTCCTTAACGCTCACTTTCTTAATATCAGATGCAAGAGGCAGAGGCAACGTGAAATTATAATTTATTGTTTTAAAACATCAGTTTGGGCTCCATAAGACTTGACCAAATGTATAACCTGTGTGATTACTTAATTGTGATGGTTAGTAGAGAGCCATTGCATTTGTATTGGGAAGAGGTGGAATGTTGCATAGCTTGGGGTGTGCCTGATTAGCACTTATTGCACCATGCTGTTCTGATGATTGGAATAGTTTAGTGGCCTTTTATTCTTTTTCACCCGAGGAAAACCAGGTACAAGTAAAGTTGCTTTGTTAAAGTAAGAATGAGGTGAGTTTTATTTCTGAAGAAATAGTGTTGTCATAAAAGCATGTCCCCCAAAGGCAGTGTTTTCCATTAGGAGTGAAAGATTTAGTGAACGTCCATTAGAATGGGATATCTTCTGGTAACAGGTAGTTCCAGGAGCACTTGCACTCACAAGTTTTTTACAGAGCAAATCCTTGAGGGTTGTTTGTATTTTTATACCATACAAACTCTAGTCTGTCTCTTATGACACTTTTCTGAGAATCTTGCTTTTCTAATCTTGATCCTGGTTGACCTCACCCCTCTGTGTACTCAGAATATAAGATGGTTTCAGGGGGGCTGTGATAAGATTTGGAAAGTTCTCAGAAGACAGTTTATTTTCAGAAATAAATATCAGAATGCAAATGCTGCTTATTCCTTGATTATGTTTGATTCTTGAAAATGGAGAGGGAGATAGTGGCTAACAGGGATGTTGGGTTTAATCAGCTGAGAGTATCAGCTTCACTTCTTTGGGTGTTTTCCCCTTACCCTCCTCCAGCAGTCTGTTCAAGGCGCTTGTTTCACTTGCTAGAATTTTTATTTCATGGAGAATTGCTATGTGGGTTACTTTTTCTCCCCAGTTAATTGACACAATGGTATTTGAGAGTAGCAGCCTAGGTGATCCCTCTCCTTTCTCCTCATATTACCTTGGGTTTCTGTATTATGGTCCCATCTGTGGACCTTGGTGGAGGGGGATTATTTCATTTATTAAGCAGTTTTCAGTACTGAATGGCCCAGCTCACAGTTGCCAGCTGTTGGCAGAGGAGGCCTGAGGGTTTGGGTTTGTTGGATTTAAGGTGCCACATGTTAGGTGCTGTCACAGAGCAGTGGCTGTCATTGTGACCTGGGCTCTGGCTTGCATGGGTGCTGCAGCTGGGGACTGGAATGAAGGGGTTTAGTCTTTTCTTTAAAAAGACTCAATGTTCAGTCAAAACTAGGTTTTTTGTCATAGTATTTCTATATGGAATAAGTCTGTTCTTCTGTTTCTAACTTTCTCCTACCCCTGTCCCCTTATTTAGCTATTTATTCTGTGTTCTAAGTGTGATAGAGCAGATGAGTGCAAATTAATGTAATTTTTAGTTATTCTTCTAAGAATTAAATAAAAAAAATCTTTCTAGCTGAGCTCTTCAATACATAAAAAGGTGTTTGTTTTTTTTTTTAAAAAAAAGGCAAACTAAATTTCTTTCTGTATTCAGGGCAAAAAATTAATTTGTGTAAAACTAAACTTGTTTTAGAATGTTTCCAGGAGATTAAAATATTTCACACCACACTTGAAGCAAAATAATTAAGTTGTTGTTTGTCTATTTTAATTGGTTCTCTTAGAATGTTAGTATTAAGTCCATGAAAGGAATTGAATATGTCACTGGAACAAACAGAAAATGGTAAAAGAAATTTATCAATTGGGGAAAAAATGGAGCTGTTATGGTGGAGAATTCTTTAAATGCTTTGACCTGGAAATGCTGATGTGAAGGTTGGATGGGGAACTGTGGCTCCACATCCCTGAGGGAGGGCAAGGGTCACCAGTAAGTGCACACTGAACTGTCCTCTCAGATGCTGGACATGCATTTCTTGTGCATTGAGGTGACCTCAAGAAGGTCAGGTTCTTGCCAAGAACTCCCACTTGACTTCTCAGCATCCAGCATTGCTCCCAAATTTAGGTTTGTTGCTTGAATTGTGACCATGGGATCATTCATGTTGGAGAGGGCCATGAGGGCTCTGCTCAGAGCAGATTCAGCCCTGGGTTCAGATTGTTTAGAGCTTTATCCTTTTGGGTGTTGAAAATTCCAAGGAAGGAGGCTCCACAGCCCTTCTGGGCCCCTGCTCCAAAGCTTGGCTGTCCTCAAAGGGAAAAAAGAGCTGGTTGGAACCTCCTCTGGGTCTAAGAGCAGTCCCTTGTTGTTCTGCTGAGCACAAAGCCCTGCTTCTGTTAAGCCTGGTGTGCAGTGTGTTCTCTCAGTCGCTGGGGGTGTGGATGGATGGATGGAGGCACTGTGTGCTTTTGCAGCTTCTTTCTTACTGAGAAACCCCAAAGTGAGATGGCCCAAACAAAATGAACATAAGCAAAATAGGAATAATAAATTGTACCATAAGAGGCCAGAGGAAAAAGACACTGGTCTTAAGAAAGTGTTTTCAAGAGGATGCTGGTGATTTTTCGCAACCTAGAGCTGTCCTGCAAATGGTGATTGTGTAATTCTTTTTTGGTTCTTTTTGACCTTCTACCCTCAACTTCTTGGCAATTTATTAAACTCCTGATAAACCTTTTAATGCTTACGTCTTTTTCCTTTCAAATAATAGCAAACTGCTGTTTCTGACAAACTTCAAGTTCTGAGTTTTTTGTTAAGTTGGAACAAGTCTTTTCCCCATCATTAAATTGTAATGTTTCACATTTTTGAGTATTTGGCTACTAACACAGCTTTACTTTTAATGAGAAAACTCACAGCTGCTGTCACAGTGAAATGCTGGGCATTAAAAGTTATCAGAGAGAGAAGCTGCAAAATGACATCAATGGCTAAATAAAAGGTTTGTCAGGAAATGTGTAAAAGTTACATGTTTGTAATTTCAAAGACAATTAATTACACCTGGGCTATTTTTTCTACCTATCAGTATGTTAAAATGCCTCACAGTCATATTAAAAATATGATTTCTTTGATTTTTCTGGGCCTTGTTTCCAGTTCTCTTTTCCTTCCTGTTACACAACTGACTTGCTTTGCATTATTGACTGATTCATATTTTAGGATGAATTTATGATGGTTAAACATGGAGAAGTGCTGAGTTTCAAGATTTGTACTTTAAGCTCTTCATTTTAGGTATCCTCTCAGTTCTTTGAAATGCAATTTCCAGAGGAGATAGTTCAGCAAAAAATTCAGTTGAGCATGGTATTTAGGAACTTTCCAGGAGATGAATTGTTTTTCTTCTTTCTGAGGGTACTGGAAGTGCTTGTCTGTTTTTCTCTTGGAGTCCTGTTGCTAGAATGGGGTGGAATAGAATATTTAACTGATGCAATCTCTCATGTATTTGCTGCAAAGTAGATTAGCACTCTCTAATATAACATATGATATGTATGATATTGTGGGTGCAGTTCTTTTTCTGATATGAGTGAGGGAAGCAAGTCCCGAGTTGTGGTGGATGTGAAGTGAGGACACAGCGTTTGTGTCTCAGAGCTCGGAGCATGGTTTGCCCGCCATTGTCTCCTGGAGAGAGCTTTATTTATGGAGGGCCCTGAGCCACTGTCCTGTGGTGCACAGCACTTCCATCCTGAGCTCTCATTTGTGTGGGGAGCTGAATCTCCTTTCTGGCATTCTCATGTAAAAGCATTCTTATTCCAAAGCATGAATCCGAGCTTTCCTGGCGCTTGCGGAGGGAGCCGGGAACCTTCGGACGTGTCCAGCACCACGTTCTGCACAGGTCAGTGTGCTGGGCTTAGAGCTGTGGCAGAGCCTTCCCACGGCTTGCTCAGGTATAAATCAGAGAAGTGAACAAATTCAAGTCCCTGGAGACTTTGTGTCCCCTCCCTGCTCCAGACCCTCTGCCTTCCAGTGCAGGGAGAAAAGCTTTTCCTTCCCACGCTTAAACGCACCCAGAGCCCAGGCAGGGAGGTCGGGCAGGCACTGCCTGGCGTGGCTGCCTCAGGTGCCTCACACGCCTCTTCCTGCCTGCCTGGATTTCCAGCTGCAAGATGCTGGACAGGAAGTTTTTTAGGACAGAAGTGTTTTGTATCATTTGAGCACTCTGGCTCCTGATGGCGCCCCGAGGCAGAATGAAATATTCATTCGTTGGCGTGACAGATCATAAGACCTGCACTGGAGACCGGTTGTTCTGTGGCTGGTCTGACCTCTTCTTAGCTCTCTGCTGGAATTTTTTTCTTGCTCTTGTCAGACTACTTCAGCATGAAATGAGCCATCTTAAAGTGTGCAGTCTTCTCCTTGGCAATTAATCCCTACTTCACATGAAGATCTGCATTCAAGCAGATGATGAGCAGATCTTCTTGAGGAAGAATTGAAGCTTTAGCAACAAAACCAAAAACGTGCTGAAGAGCAGCATTTTAGAAGTGGGACTGACAGAAGATATAATTCTCTTCGGGATTACAGGCAGTAAAAAGTCCAGAAATGGAACAGTCGGGACCTTTGCTATTTTTTCTTCTTTATGAGGAAATAGTGTAGGGACATAACAAAATTGAATAGTAGGTCATTCCACACTATTCGTGGAACCTTTGACGTTTATTCTGGAAATTAGGTAATGCCTCATCAGCAGCTCATTTTTTTTCCCACCAAACCCACTGTGGTGATGATGATGGGGGAGTTCAGGTCCTGTGCTTTCTCTGGCACTGCCAGCATATCTCAGATGTCATCAAAGCTCAGATAAACTTCTGTTGGCAGAGCAGGGACAGGGGAAATTATTACTGTTAGAACTCTGATACTTCAGTAAGACAAGGATGTACTGTAAATCTTGTATGAAATGTGTAATCTCATTTATATGGATTTGATTTTACTTTGAAGTTTGCCTGTTCTGTAAAAAAGAAAAAAAAATATTCCTTAAAGCATACTTGCTATTTCTGTGTTCTCCCCCAGAAGTTTGATAGTGCTAGTCCAGTATAAGTTAGAAGAGAGTTTTCAAATCTTGAATATTCATAACCTGAAGTAATTTTGTTCAGAACATTGAGTGGAATTTCCAGCTACTAATGATGAAGAAGGATGTTTCTGAATGGGCAAAATCTTTAAAAACTGAAGCTAGAGCATTGTTTTAAAGTCCCTTCAGACTCTGGTATTTTTATATGGTTCTGTACCAGTTGTGTGTTGTAGAGGTTGCAGCAGTCCTTTGAAATTTCCAATTATTTGAGACCTTCCAATTATGTCTCTTATTGATCAGCATGCTTGAGACTTGTCTAGGCAGAATCAATGATCTGTGACCCTCTGGGAGGCCTCTCATGTGCTAATTCAAAGCTTGTGGATAATTCAGGAACAATAGCATAAGCCTTTGTGGGCTTAGGATGTTTGCAGTGGAATTAATGTACTCGCTAGTTCAAAGGCTTTGCAAGCCAAATGTCAGCTTAGTTCCCTGCTAAACAGTTTCCTTGAATGTGTCACTGGAAACCTGTGAAATTACACTGGTAATCTTTATCAAATTCCAAATACAAACCCAGCATTTATTTGTTAATGATGTCAAAAAACCTTGAGCAGAAAAGCCTTTCTGTGCTGCAGCATTTTCTCCATTTCATAAATGGAGAGAATAAATACAGCCTGGTAATTTCATGACTACTTTAGTGGTCTCAAGGCCATAATTTACTGAAATGTAGTGAATTATTCTTTGTGAGGGGGCATGACATGGCTGATTATTTTTTCCTTGAAGCTTTTTTTCTTCTTCTTGTGGTGGTGGTGAGGGTTTTTTTGGTTTTTGGTTTATTTTTTTACCTTGGAGAATAAATTGCACAGGAATGCCTTTTAAGAGGGAGATGATGTAGCATCATTCCTTTTCCCAGAAAAGAAAAGTCTACAATAGAATTAGTTTGTGAAGAAAAAATCGAAATGAAAACCTCTCTACTATTGTAATTTAGTCTCGATTCTGCTCTGCCTTTGGTTCTGCCACCATTGGTGTTTGAGAGTGAAAGGGAGGTGGAGGGACACCTAATAACAGACGATTGGCTTGGTTTTTCTCGTAGCCCCTGTGAGTACATACAGTAAGTTTAGAAAATTCCCAATTCAAACTGCACAGTATAAGGAAACTCAGCTTTTTGCGCACCTTTCTGGGGCTGTACTTCAAAGATATTGCTGCAAGAATCAATAAAAATGAGGATTTGTAGGAGATACAGAGATTGTTACACTGCTAGGTTCTGGAATTTCTTCAGGGTGTTTTTTTTGTGATCATTGACAGACTGTATATTATTAGCCTTGAGTGAAATAAAGGCATGTAACTTTTCTCAACATATGAATTTTTTGGTTTTTAAAGATTATAAAAATTGATCTAAGTATTTTTCATTTTTAAGTTGCGTTTTCCTCAAGTCCCCATTTCAGCTGTCAGGATGTTGTAGCACATGTGGAGCTGGATGAAAGCAGTTAAGCTCTGTTGATGAAAATGTCTACTGATGTTTTCAAATCTTTTTAGTCACAAAGGGGCCTGTCATTTCTGCCCAGAATTCTGTCTGCGCTGAACTGAATCCAGTCAGCTCCAAACTCACTTCAGTTTCTTCAATTTTCCCTTGAATAAATTCTGCTTTGCTAGAAGTTAAACCATGTTAGTACAGTAGGAAAGTAAGTTAGTGCAGTGTGCTCTGACTGGACTCTGATAATGGCCATCTGCACAGTCAGCTGCAATCTTTCATCATGAAAGACCCTCTGGCACAGCCAGGGCCTCAGCCTGCAATATTCCTTCTGAGCCATTCTCCTTGGGGAACCAAGAGGTGCCTGACAGAGTAGCTCAGAGTAGCAGAGTGTCTGCAGGCTTGACTCTTTGATCCTGTTAGTCCCCAGGAGAGCTGGAATAATGCAAAAAGCTGAGTTAACTTAGCTCCTGGTCCTGAGAGTTGTGTGCTGGTTCACCTGGTGTCTGTGCTGACACTTGGCTATCCCACAAATCTCCTAGGAAATACTTCGCTTCAGAAACAGCTGTAACTGAATTAATGGGGACCAGCAAATATTAGGGTAAGAATGTGGGTGATCACCTGTTATTGATGTGTCACATCTGATCAGAAAGCTCCACCTTGCACACAAGATCATAACCAGAATTAAGGGGGGATGGTTTGGTGATTAAGCTGCGTGTTCTGTCATGGACACTGAAGTTCACTGGACACTGAAGTTCATCTTCCTGCTCAGGCAGTCTGTAGCACATTGCTGGGATGGATGGGTCATTGCAGAGAAATGGGGACTGCCTGAGTAAAAAAGTAAAAAAAGCTGCCAGGGCTTATTTATCTTCTCTCTTCCTCTGCTACCCTTTGATTAGTTTATAAATCAATTTACTGTTCATTTAACTCAATAAGTAAGAAGCTTTATGAGGAAAGTGGATGATGTGAGATGGTTGTGTTTGCTTTTGTATTCTTAATTTTTTATTAAGGACAAGTGGAGATCATATATATATACACACACACATTTTTTCTGTGCTGGATTGTTCCCTTGCCATTTAAATATCCACTGCAATCGTAGGAGACACACAACCCTTTAAAGTAGACAGAAACAATTGTACAGAGTTTGTGTCAGATTATACAGAAGCACGGAAAAGGGAGAAAACACACTGAAAAAGTAAAGGCGTGTTGCAACCGAAGGCTGTGTATGTTTTGTGAAAATCACATGTCCTGTGTCCACCAGCAGGAAGCTCCTGTGATCCACATTAAAGACACCTGTTCATTAGCTAATCATTTATGTCATATCAGATGCTTGAGCTATTGTGTTTTGTTGTTTGCGATTAAATTTATGGTGGCCACTTCCTTTTTATTTCCTACAAATAAAACCACAGCCACCTTTCCTACTGAAAGCCTGAGGACTCCTCATTTAAATGGAAAGTACTGTAAGTTTTGGTTTTCTGTCTCAGTCCACCAAGGTACCCAGTGTAGGATTTTCAGACAACCAGGTGCAGGCTTGGCTCACTGGCATGATGTGACCTTGGTTCCTTTCCTCTCTGAGCTCTGTGGTTGTGTTCACTAGGGCTGTTTCCCAGCTTTTTTCCTGTTTCAGAAGGAGAAGCAGGAGCTGTGTGGAAGCTCAGTAGTACAAGATCCTGTAATGACACTTGTTTTTACCCTACAATGGATTTCATTGTAGCAACTGGTAATTTGATCAGTGTAGATATCAAATACTGATTAGTAATATAGGCATATCAAATTTGAAAAAAACTTTCTGGAAAGCTTTCATATCTAATTAGTATTCTATCTCTTTAAAGAAAAAGATATGAAAGCAAAGATTCAATGGAAGGTTCCTCAAAATGTGATTTGCTCCTATAAAAATATGGAGCTACAAAAATCCCAGATGAGTTTGTTCATTAGGTGTGAGTTAGCTCTGTGTCCAGTCCTGTGACCTCCCTGATGAATTATCCTGGCGTGTTTGTTAAATAATGGGTTCCAAAAGACCTTTACAAGGTCACCCTGACAGGTGAAGTCTAATTTCATGCATCACCGACTGATTAGTTCAAACGGAGTGGATATTTAGAGTATAGAAAAATCTCTCTCTCCTCCCCAAAAGAAGAGATTACAGCATTTTTTGGAGGTAAGGCAATTTCCACAATTAGAAACACCTTATTAGTTTTCATGAAATATGTATTTCTCTTTGCAAATTAAGCTTTCCTCGCAATCAAGCTTTGTCTTAATTGCTCTACAGAAAATAACTGCCAATAAACAAAAAAAAAGACTCATATTTAAATACTTCTGTCAGTAATGCTTGTTGATCTTTAGAAAATAAACAGTTCCTTACCAAGAGCTTGGTTTTTGCCAGCAGCTGCTCTGTGAGAAGACTAATTGTGGGTTTAGTTGTTTTTTTTCAAGATACATGATAAAAGTTTCATCTCATTCCATGTACTTTCAGTTTCTTGTTTAATATGTAATAAATCAGTTTATTTTTTAACCTTAACTCGATTTGGATGTGGTCCAGCACATCCATGCCTGCCATAGTGCACTCTGCTGGCTACAGAAGTTTAGTGAAGTTAAAATGGGTTGTTCCCAAAAATGCCTTTTCAAGTCATGAATTATCTCTTCTTTTGGGAGGGAAGGAAGGAAAAGGGATTAAATTAGTCTTGATATGACCCAACAAGGAAGTAATACATGGTATTCTTGATGTGTATCCTGATTAGTTCTGTTGTTTGGAATACCCATGCTAGATGCCAGCTGGGGGATTGTGGAACTGAGCATGGGAAAGGTTCAGAGCTGTAAGAACCACTGAGATAATTGATGCGTGAGTTGCAGTCTGAAGTGCCTCTTTTTCGGGCACCTCTGGTAAGCAAATGTGTTCTTGATGCATGGACTGTCTTTCCCTCGAGACACTTCAAAGGAAAAGTGTCTATCAAGTCACTAATCCAGCCCTTTTTTGGTACTGCTGTGCATAGTTCCTGAAGGTGGGAAAATCCATCAGGATTATTTCCTGAAAGGTGAAGTGCAGCTCAGTTACCAAGGCAAGGATTGCTGCAGGATGTGTGGCTCCAAGTGCTGTTCTGCTTTGTTACAGACAAGTCTCCAGAGGTGTGAGCTGTGTAGAGCTTTGTGACAGATTTCTGCTGGGAGTCTGTGGCTCTGTGCTCTGAAGGTGGTGGTGACATCCCCCAGGGCAGCTGCCTGAGCAGGGACAGGGACCCAGGGGTGTTCCAGGGCGTGGCTGGAGGCTCCTGTGCAGCACCTCCTGCCTTGGACTGGGCTGGGAGCTGCATCCTCTGGGAAAAAGGACATTTTAAAGATACAAAGTCCCTGTGTTCTGCCTTTTCTTGACAGTTTATCCAAAAAGGCGAAATGGAGGTAAGGCAGAGATGAGGAACATGTTCCAGATAGCTGAGTGAAAGACTGGGACAGCTGAGCTGTCCAAATAAACAGTTACCATGTGATATCAGTCCTTTCAGTCAGGAGGAAGGTGTAGGAAAAGTGCTTTGTACTGAGACTTGTAATCACCTCAATCTGTTCAGGCATTCTATGGTATAGGAAAATAAGGGGTCACTTGATGATATAACTGCCAATATAGGAGGGTGAGAGAGATTCATGGTAGTTAGAGGCTCTCTAATCTACCAGAAATGCCAGAAGCAGTAATGGGATCCAATTATTACAATCTGAAGTGGAATTAGAAATTGAAATGAGGGGATATTAGAAGCAGTTAATAGAATTAAGTAGAATCTTTCTGCTGCAATGCTTTTCAGTGGGAGATGCCAGGCCAGCATCCTGTCAGGGTTTATTCATACAAAAACGGGTTTCCTCCCTGGCTCACAGAGCTGGGCAGTCAAGGATTTTAGATTCCTTTCTACTTTCAATTTGAAACTCTGAAATTGCAATACTTAAAGTGTAGATTTCAGTTCAATATTGAACAGGTCAAGCTGAACTTTTAATTTTACGGAATTCAGAGCTTTTTGTACTCCTCTAAAAAGGATATTTCAGTTGTATCTGTGATGTTCCAGGATGATAATTGTGAAAATGCTGAGTTTTTAACGTGACAAAAAGCACAATGAAATTTAGAGGAAGTAAATTCTTTTTCTTCTTATGCACTTTATAATTTCAATAGATCAGAATTCATAAGATAAAAGGGTATATCAGAAAAAGACAAAAGAAAATAATAATTCTGGCAGCTGGGTAAGAAAATATTGCAAAAGGTCAGGGAGTTAAGTGCTCATTTCTTGCAAAAGGTTGAAGAATCCCCTCAGAAAACGCCTTTCCAGTGCCTGGTGGATCAGTTTCTAAGTGAACAGCTGGATTTTGGCATCAAGTTACCAATGGTAAATACTGAAGTACTGGGTTTGCAAGCACATTTTGCTTGACTAACAAACAGCTGGGCTATGTTATGTTTGGCATGAGATTTTTCATAAATCATATTTGAAAGTAAAGGTTTCTGATCTGTGTGGGATGGCTACTACATGAATTGAAGCATTTTGTGTGCCTAGATTTAAAAGTGCTTTAAAACCCAATATTTTCAAATCTACCTGCCTTGTGAGACATTAATGCTCTTTCCTTAGCCCTATAAACCTGTGGAAGGTGCCAATAGTCTGTATGGGAAGATTTCAAATTCATAATGCTGGTTTGTAATTAATGCAGGGCATAGTTTAGCACAGGCATCTGGTCTGTAGGATCTGAAAGCAAAATGTGTATTTTATGATTAGCCATCTTATAAATCCTCTTCAGTGTTACAAAACATTGCAATTTTGGAAAGCTCTCTTCCCCTTTGAAGCGTCCTCTCCTGTTTTAACAGCAGCAGCAAAAAAAACCCCTAAAAATTCCCAACAGTATCCCAAGCAATTTATACTGTTAATGTCTCGTTTCTGGTTTTTAGGACTTGCAAATCCTGTTAGGGACTTCACAAGTAGAACCTTTGAATCCCAGCTCCCAGGCTGAAAGTTCTGCCCATCTCTTGTTGCCATTTACATAACACGAGTCAGAATGAGCAACTGGTGCTCCCTGCTATCAAAGCTGCTAAACTGCTTTTCATCAACACCTTGTTCCATACAAGATGAAAGCTGCTGAATAGGTTACTGTGCTGCGTACCTGAAATTACATTTAGCAAGTAAAATCTGTGCCAGAATGACTCATGTTGTTTTCCTATTATTTGTTTTAAGAATCAGGAGAAAATTAGGATCCTACATCACTTAACAACATGGTTTAGGTAATACCAGAGCTGTACAAATCAAAATAAGAAATTAAAAAGTGATCTTGGCATAAAAGTGAGGAAGGGACAATGCAGGGTGAGAGCCATTGTGTTATGTAGCTGCCCCCTTGTCCTCTCCTTGTCCTCTCCCAGTTTATCTGGCTCTGCTGAGGAGGGATGCCTTGGTTCTGGGTGAGTTTTCTCTGCTGGAGCCGTGGCAAAGTGGGCAGGTAGGACAAGCAGGAGTGCAGTGCTGGGAGAGCCTCCTGAATGGAACAGTGCCCAGATACTCATCTGTCACTCATGGCTTAATTACCTGCAGCATCTGCCCTTTTCAGCAGTGGGAACTGAGAGAAGAAGGAGCAATTCCTCACATGAAATTTAAACTGAATTTAATATAAAAAAAAAAAAAATACAGAAAAATTTAATAAAAAAAAGGAATTTATAACCTAGCTNAGGAGGGATGCCTTGGTTCTGGGTGAGTTTTCTCTGCTGGAGCCGTGGCAAAGTGGGCAGGTAGGACAAGCAGGAGTGCAGTGCTGGGAGAGCCTCCTGAATGGAACAGTGCCCAGATACTCATCTGTCACTCATGGCTTAATTACCTGCAGCATCTGCCCTTTTCAGCAGTGGGAACTGAGAGAAGAAGGAGCAATTCCTCACATGAAATTTAAACTGAATTTAATATAAAAAAAAAAATCCAGAAGAATTTAATGAGTAAAATGGTATTTCTACCTTGCTGAAATAATTAGTTTCTCTTTTGATTTTGTTCTCCACAAAGCTGGTTGTAGGCAATAGCTTGGGGACCATTTGCATGATATGGGCAATTCAAGTCCATATAATCAAACAAGTTTTCTGGCTCCAGCAGCCCTTGCTTTGCCACAGAAACATATATAGGGCCAAATTTTATTCTTGATAATTTATGTTGTGTGGATTAGCAGCAGGAAAAGTCTTACAAGTGATTAATTTGGCTGCTATTTTATGTCTAACAGGTATTCTTAACTGAAGGGGCTTGAATGAACTAATGTAGGTTCTTGATAGTAATTTGCATGTGAAAACCTAAGAATTAAAATAGCTGCTATAGTGTGTGCCTTTGATAAGGCCCCCCATTTGTTTAATAATATTTTTATATCAGAGGTTGTGTTGTGACTTTGCTTATAAAGGTTCCTTTTCCATCTGCAGCTGATTTCTCACACAGTTAATCCTGGGAAGACGGTGATCCCCCTGTGCCTTTGTTAGAGCTGAAGTTCCCCTTCGTAGCTTTAGGCTGAATGTTTTTTCTTTTTTCTCCCTTCAAGTCTGCTCCCGCTCCAAGCCTGGAGCTCAGGAGTGCGTATGAAGGACGACAGCCTGAGCTGCCCTGCTCACCTGAAGCTTCATCTCGTTCCTTAGGGGAAGTTTCTTGCTCTGTTCTGGAGTGAGACTTTACAGGGTCACTCCAAAGGCCTGGCGAGGTGGGGTGTGCTTTGGGAAAAAATTTAAATTAATAAATGACTGTAGACCAATCACTTCCTTTGCTGCATCCTTCCAGTTGCCCCTGTCCTGAGTATTGTTGTTATAATGTGTCAGTCAGAAGTGAATGCAACCCAATGAGCAAGAGAAAACCCCCTATAAATACTAGGAAAGACAGGATTACTGAAAGCACATAATTATTTTTACCCAAATTGATATTGTACATGTTGTTTTTGATAGGACAAAAGTTAGAGACATCACATTTTGTTGTTAAATAAATCTACTGCACAAACATCTCAGTTCATGCCCAGATCTAACTTCACAGATGATTTATAAGAACTTTCTTCCTTTCAGACAGTGCATTTGTTATCCATTCATCTGACTGTACATTGAAGTGCTGATAAATGTTGGAAAGTTTCATAGGCATTAATTATTCTATGAAAATGGAAATAATTTGCATAGTTTCTAACTAATTCTTGGTGGGTTTTTTTGGCTGAACACAGAATAAATGCAATCATTATCTACTTTCTGTGTGAAAATAACTTACTTTTTAGGGCTACATAACCTTTGAGAAGCTTTATTGTGCTGAAACCTTCATAACTAGTATATTATCAAAGAATATTTGCTTGGCAAAGATGAACTAAGCAACTCTTACCTTAGTGCTTAGAGACTAAAGAGGCTGCTAAACAGAGACTAAATTGATATTGAGCAAAATTGACTTATTTTTCCACTAATCCAAACTGTAAAATCTTTGTGAAAGAAAACAGCTCCATGATATCTTTCTGACAACCTCTTAATCTCACCGAGATTCCGGGAGAACTACAATAAACCAGTCTGTCAGTAGAGTGGCTTTTATCTGAATATCCTGGAGGTATATTACAAATTATCCCTTAAAGGAAATGAAGCTTTCACACCTCTGTGCTTTCCTTGTGCAGCCCAGGATGCTCCTGTAAACTGGAATTCTTTGCAGCTCCCTGCCTTTGTCGCTTGGGTTGTTTCAAATTGCCAACAGCAGCAAAGGACAAAGTGTATCTGGTTGACTTACAAACCTCAGAGGTTGGTCCTTCCAAAAAGATAATATTCAAAACAGCCACGTTAGGTTTTATTCCATGTGTTACTGAAGGAAAGTAGCCCGAGGCAGCTGCTGAGAGCTGAGCTGGTTACCTGAGAATCCAGGTGGAAAAAATCTTTTAAAAGGAGTGCGGGTTTTGGGTTAAATCTGAATGTTCATTTTCCTGCACAAGTGGGCTTCCCTTTCCAGCAAGTTTAGCAATGCAGTGCTCAGACTGTAGGTGCATATCCAGTTATTTCCACCTAGTGAACATTGTCCTCCTGTGCAGGTAAAAACAAAGGTCTGCTGGACAAAGGACTGGACTGCAAGAGCCCCATTTCCAACGCCTGGTGGTGGGACTGTATGCAATCAGTTGATACAAGTGTTGCTTTAAGGCTGTCTGCCTGAGCTGTGAGTGTGAAAATGAGCAGTGTTTCTCTGAGAGTCTTCAAAATTCAAAGTCATCTTGTATATTTTCCTCATTAATTAAGTATAGTTTCAAATTTTGAGAAAGGAATGCTTGAGGAGGTTCTGGACAGGGTTCCTTGCCTGTCCTGAGAGAGGCACATAGAGGGGAAAATGCAATTGTTTTATTTAAGTACATAATAATAACAACAAACCTTCCAGTTTAATATTTTTATTTCTTTGAAATTTGTGTTCATACTTTCCATGAAATACTATTCTACCATTATCAATACATCTTCCAGATGATACCTTGTCATTTGGTGACTCTTATCTGAGAAAGGAGATGTTTATTGTTTTGGAATATTATTAGAATTTTCACAGTATAAACACATTTTATTACCAACTAAATTATAACACTTTTTAAAAGAATGTTACCATCTCAGACAACTTCATATTTTACACTCTAGCAATTCAGGTCAATAAATCCAATTATATAACTGCAAATACGCAAGATCACACCAGAGAAAGGAAAAGCAAAGATTTGAATCTCTAGTTTGATGTTAAATGCTGAACCTGTTTATGTGCCCTTCATCTCTGTTGTGTAGCAGAGCACTTCAGTTTTTAAATTAAAAACCTAAATTTGGAATTGACTTTTTGATTCTGTAAAGGATTAATTGTTTTATTAGCTTTATATATCAAATCAGGGAGACTGTTCACTTACACTGAAAAGGTGTTGCATCTTTACAGCCTCTAAATTGGAGGCTTTAAAAATAGAAATGGGTTAAATAGGTGGTTTTGAAGCACAGTTTGGTTAAGGCATTCTGTAATTTCAGAATTAGATCCTGATGAACTGTGTAACAACACCTCCATGGCATCTGTTACAAGATGTAGCAGAAGTGACTTAAACAAAGTACTGGGAGCAATGTGTTTGTTACTCACCCACTGGTTCTGCAGGTCCTTGTCCTTCAACAGAGAGCACAAGAGCAGCTCTGAGAGCCCTGCCCAGCTCAGAATATCCTGCTGCAGGTTCCACTTCACTGTATCACTGTGGCTTGGCCTCATGATTGCTCCCTGGAGTCCTGAGGGCTGATGGCTTTAATGTGCCCAGCGACTTCAATCAGCTTAATTTGCTAGAAGGTGCTTTTGCAGGACTTCTGAGGGCTGCTTGGTGACATGTTTTTATTAATTAATAGTAAATCAGTTTTAATTTATATCTGCTTCCTGGCTTAAGGAGTGTGTTGCTGAACATTGTTGCTGATCACAGCAGCAAGTTCCAGCCAAGGGACTGAGGTTAGAATTGTGGGGATGTCTCCTGGGAGTGACCTGCTCTCACCCCATGCTGGCAGCTGCTCTTGTCTGGCTTCAAGGAGGTGTGAGGAGCAGCCAGGCAGCAATGCCTGCACTGGTGCTTTGATTTTTCTAACTGCAGCAGAGATAATCCATCCGAAAACTCTGCCCATGCAGGAGGGTCACAGCCCCGGTTCCTCCCCAGTCACAGGGGATGTGACAGGTCACCGTGCACCCTGACCCCTTTCACTCTGTGATCACTTCCTCGTTAGAGACTGACAGTTGGTTATAATTGCTCTAATTGCTGCAGTAATTGAGCATGAGGCTTCTGTTTCATTAGAAGTTCCTCTCTACTTCTGCTGGTTTTCCAGCAGCTTGTAAACATGTAGAGTAAATCCATCAAAGGAGGAGTAGCAATTTTAAGCTGTAAAGTCCACATAAACCCTTCTTTGTTCACAGGATTAAAGAGCAGGAAAACTTAATTATTGCTGCACCAGAAGTAAAACATTTTATCCCCTTTTCTATTGCATTGTTCTTTTCCACATTTGGAAATACATGCAAAATCTCTGTGCTTTTTTGGTGAACCTGACAGTATTTGCTTGATTCTCTACTCCTAGTCTCAAAACCAGTCTTTTAATCTTTGAGTCTCTCGAGGCTGTGGGTGTGCTCTCACTCCTTTTCTCTTCTAATACTTGGCAGCCTCAGTTCTGGAAAACCAGATGACAGATCACAGACAGAGTAAGGTGGTTTGGTGGGGTTTCATGGATGTCTTGTGAGGTGCTAAATGAGGTAGTTTCTCACTTCATAACTTTATTAAGCATCTGGAAGAAGGAATGTGTGTTCACAGTACAAGTCTTCCAGTGAATGTAAACCCAAAGTTGTGTCTGTGTTATAGGAGTAGAAATCAAAATTACTTGCCTCTTGGAAAAATACAGTACCAAATAGATCTATGGAAAATATAGGGGGGAAAGATGATTGTTGGATAAGAACAGGGACTGAAGGGGTACTTGTGTGATCAGGTAAAACAGAAGAAAGGGAAAGGTGGGGATTTCTAAAAGAAACATCCAAGAAACCAGTGGGTGCAACATACTGTGAGTTTAGTTTACAGGTGAGATCATAGACAGTTCTGATTCCACACAGGAAATGCTACATTCACTTTCAGATCTACAGCAAAAATAAATGAAACATTACAGAAAATTTAATAAAGGAAGGGATAAATCTTGAGGACTGGAGGGAAAGGAACTATGAAAAGCAGAACATGTATAATATCATTAACCTAATTGTCAACATATTATTTCTATGCAAGCACATATAAAGAACTCAATTTTTTTTCATGTTCAGCACTGAGGAGGGCAGTAAAGGGGTATCATTAATGCAAACACCAAAGGAAAAAAAGTTGTAAATAGATGCTTTTAGTGCTGCTGAGGAGTTTCTCAGGGGAAGTGTTATCATGTCAAACATTCAAACTGAAGCTGGGAGAGCACTGGGAAATATCCTGTAAGAAAGGAACCTTTGTTAGTGAGGGGGCAGTAGATGTAGCTGGGACCTTGAGTCCCACACTGTGATGCGGGATGTCATCTAGGCAGAATGGGAAGAGGGAAAGGCAATGGGGGACCAAACTGGCTGATTTTAGTCTCTGAACACACTCTCTTTATTTCAAAGGCTTGCATTAGCCTAAGGCAGAACAGCCTGTCCCGAGTGGTGCTCGTGGATGTGTCACTGAGTAGTTGTTTCCATGCTTTGCACACTGGAAGTGCATGATGGCCACTGAAGTGATCTGTTTTTAACTTTGGAAGAACAGAGTGCTCATCATGATGGTGTCCAATACCTGTGGAAACCAAAGGCAGCCCTCCAGGTGACAAAAAGGCACTGAGCTTTCCCACATCTGCTCAGAAGAACAGGCAATACTGTGCTTTTCTTCCATTCCTTTTTCAACATTGGGATAACTGCTCAGTCTGCATGATATAAATATTTAAAGTTTTCTGTGGGATTAAGTATTTGAAGGAGAAATATGATGGCTGCAGCGTGAAGTAACCAGATTATGGTAGAATTGTGTGGGAAGAAACAGGATCAGTACTGGTCTAATTGAAGTCAATGAAGAGCCTTTAATTGAATGAGGGCTTCAATATGAGTTTGGGAATGATGAATTTCAAATTGAAAATCAAACTGGCAGAACGTTCATGTGACATTTCTGCTGTGGACTGTGAATTTAGGGAAGTTAAATTCTGCTGAATGATGACAAAAATACTTGGTTCTCTAAAGAATATGCAAACAGGAATAGCAGCTCAAAACCAAAGCATTACCTTTTGGGGTGGGAGGGAGAATATAGGCACAGAAGAGTTGACAGGTGGGGATGTTTGGGGGCTTTGTTTTGGTGTTGGGTTTGCAGAGGTTGGGGTTTTTTTGTGGTTTTTTCTTGGTTTTTTTAGGATTGGAAGGAGGGAGTGTTTAAAAAAGCCAAAAATTAAAGAGACATCAAGCTATAACATAACCTTTGAAGCAGGAAGAAGGGAAGGTGGTTGAGATGGGTGTGAGGGTAGAAATCCATTAGTCACAAACATCCCAGGCTGGAAGACTGATGAGCCACCCAATCTCTGTGGGAGCTCAGGGCAGCATCACCCCAAAATGGGATGTAGGAGAACCTGACTCTCCTTCCAGAGCAGCCTTTGGTGGTGGTGAAGTGATGAATGGAGTGAGTGTGTCTTCAGCATTCCCTGAAAGCACGAGTCCTGTGACCTCCCATGATCTGTGTGGATGCAGCTGGAGGGTTGTTCTGTGCTGTGAGTTTTTAATGTATCATGAGCATTTCCTTTAGACAAATGTAATGAATTGTCAGGCTTTTATACCTTGAAGGACCATTATTTTTATAATTACAGGTTTTAAGTTAAAGATCTGAAGATCTGTCCAACATGGGTCACTGAATGGCATTCTTTCTGAGAAAAATATACTGGTTTTATCTTTCTGTGGATACCTGGGCTAAGTACCCTTCATTAATAGTAATAAACCAAGCCTCACTTAGAAAACAGCAGAGGCCATCATCCTTTTCCTTCCCTAATTGATTCTATAATTTGAATGCAAGTATTTTTTAAGGTCCCTTCAATACTCAGAGGTCTCAGAAAGCTTCAGGCTTGTTTTACTCAAATCTGTGTAATTGCAGCCACTCCTGAGATTTTGACTGGAGGTGGCCAATGTGAATAATGTAAGGAAAGTATTGAATGTGCTCTGCAAATACTGCTCAGATCAAGCTCTCAAAATTGCACCAAATCCCTTCAAGAAGCTTCACAGCTACAAGTCTGTCAAAACTGTTGTGATTTGGGGCACATCCACAGCAGACCTGAGATTTAAATTGACGTGTCTGTGGAATGTATTAGGTATCCTGTATTAAGTAAAATCTATTCAGGGAGACATCTTTCCCCCACATTCTGAAGGCCATTGGTTCTCTGGTAAATTTAACACTTTGTATACGAGTCTGACAGTCTCCCACAGGGCTGGCATGGTGCCCACAGCAGTCAGACCATTGAAGAGCTTTGCATACCTTCAGCTGTGTTGCAGGTTCTTATTGTCACAATAAGAAATAAAGCCAGGTTTATACCGGACTCTGAAGCATTCCTGGGAAGGAAAATAAGCCAGTAATTACATTGTATTTTAGCTTTTAGCACACTCACCCCTTTCCTCCTACTTGTGATTATTGCAAGAGTACTGGCAAAATAATTATTTTACCTCTGGTCTGTGCACGTGGCACTGTTTCCTATAAATTGTATTTTCCTGTTAATTATTTGCAATTCTTGCCACAAAGGAAAGAAAAAGAGTAATATGCTAAGGAAGATGAGGAACCTCAGACATAGTATAGGAGGTTCAGGAGAAAGTGTAGCACCCACTATTACTTTCTTCTTTTAAATAGATATTAACCTCTCCATGACCCTTGTTAAATTATCCGAAGTTTAGAACCAATTTTGCAGCTCAAATTTAGATACCCAATTTGCTGATATTTGGAAATTTGATGTAATACCTAGTTACAAAATAAACTAGAAACACTGTTAATTTGACCTTGGTTTTAATTAACCCAAGTGTGTTTTGACATGCAAGCCTCCCAGGGCATCACACAATCTAAAGGACACTGCATAAAAGCTGCTTGCCTTGCATTGCAACTCAACGCAGATTTTGGAGCTGATCAGTTATTTTTACCTTAAGGCAACATTGATCTGCTTGGCACAAAGTTAGCAGCAATTGCTTGGTGTGCTGAAATTGTAATTATATGTAAAAGCTGATTAATGATAGAACTTGTACAGGCACGTGCTTCTGTTTACTGTGCTTTTGTGAGAATAGCTGTCCTAAAACAATTTCAGAAACGTAAGATTAAAGATGAAAAAAAGGAATGGAAATGACTGAATTATTCCGTAGAGAGGAATCTGGTAGTGAGATGGGAAAACTTCCCCATTCCTGTGAATAGCCGTATTCCATAAATCCTCCTTCCTTCTGTACTTGGAGTTATGTGCTTGAGATCCCTCACGACATCAGAATGCATTTTCTAATGATAACTCATTAGTGGTGATTGCCCTGTACTAATAACTCTTCACAGGCTTCTTTATTCTTGTTATCCTTTTAAACTCTAATCAATATGAAAGGTTGTCTGATCTTGTGGTAACTTTCATTTCTGCCCACCTCCTCTTTAAATGGAGTAATCATTGCACATGCTGCTTTTTTTTTTTCTATTTTTGAGCTGAGCCTCCTTTGCAAATCACAGACTAATTTTGTGACTGGCACACTCTGCATGGTTTGAATTGTAAAGGATTAGAGATTCAGAAGCGTATGTTTGGACTCCTTGGGACTTAGAAACACAAGAAGAGAATGGGAGAAGAAACTTTAGTAACTGAGACTTTGAAAAACTAAAATTTGTTTATTTCAAGTAAACATTAAACTCTAAACATATATTGTAGACCTATAAATATTAGTGTCTGAAATAAAACCCAGGCAATTTCAAGATAATAGGACGTAACTGTGACCTGGTCCCCAGCGGAGCAGGGCACTAAAACTGCTTGGGGGCAGGGGAATATATGTGCAGTTTAACTTCCCAGTTTGGCTCAGCTTGGTTTTATTCCATCTGGGACTGAATTTGGCAGATTTAGGCCAGCACTTTGAGACTTGAGTGCTTTGAAATCCAAACCACCTCCTTTTGGTGGATTGTCACTACCTGGGGAAGTCAGGGCTTTAGAAGGTGAGTGTGGTCCCTCTGCACCCGGTAGGATTAACTAAAAAAATACTTGAGGAACGGAAAGAGGCTTTTAAACAAGGACTTGCTGCTGCTCAGCAGTAAACTCGTGCCAGCTGCTGAAGAAGGAATAACAGCTTTGCAGAGTTTCTGAGGTGATTGCCATTGCCAGGCAAAATTTACAGGATGCAGAATCCTACAGTGGCTACTTTTTCCCTGGATGGTTGCAGGGCATACAAAGGCCCATGTCCCTCATTTGGTGAGGGTGGGATACATCCCGCCTGCCTGGTGTCTTGGGGGAAAAGGCTCCTGAAGTCACATGGCTGGGTAGGGATTTCCCCCCTTGTTTTTCCTTATCTTCCCTTCAATGGCACTCTAAAAGGTGAGAGGTGATTGAGAATAGGTTGTTAGTGATTTACATTTGTATTTGTTCTACTTGTTTCCTCCTGTGCCACGCGACTCAAATTTTTCTGTATTTCTTAGCTTCATTTGCTGCTTTGGGATTGCAGTTGGGGATGAGGTTAATTAATATGGAGAGGTGATGATGCTCTTTTAGAAACTGAAGGTATTTGACAGCCTTATTGTCTTAGTACTTCATTGTTCAGGGCACATGGAAGAATCAAATTGATTCTTTTTCTTCCCAGACTAGAATGACTGGGGGTAGTGCAGAAGAAAGAGGAAGACTGGCAAGTACAAATCCACTGTTCTGCCCGTGTATCCTTCTATTTTCAGGGAAAAGAATGTTCCCTGAAATACTTGGGTTTTTAACCTATTTTAGCATAGAGTTATATACCCATCTTCTCTGAGTAGGAGACTGCAGTACCACCCTGTAAACAGGTAACACATTCTGGAATTTTTGCAGAGTTACCATCTGGATCCTAGTCTGATGTTTTGCCTTGCTGCTGGTCTTTTGATTAATATGATATTCCTGCACTGATCAGTGCACAGACAGCTCATGTATCTTGTGTTCATGTGACTGCTGCTCCCCCATCCCTGCTTGTGAGCAGTGGGATGTGATTCCTGCGTTCTGTTGCCAGAGGAAGCTGTGCTGAGTTTGGAGAAAACTGTAATGAGGGAGCTCAGCAAGTGCCGTGTTATCAGCTGCGGTGGTGGTAAAGACTGTTGGAAGTTATCATCCGAACAGAACTGATTAAAAATAAAAGCTCTTCCTGTTGTTGTACCAGTCGTGTTTTCATGGAAACTATGTGGTTTTGAAACGTTTGAACTTGCCTGTTTGGATCAAAAGCTCAAGCTTTATACTAAAAGCTTTTAGTTGGGCTTTGCAGGCATCCTTGTAGCACACCACGGGATAAAAACCTACTAATGGAGCTCTGTGTTGTTCTCTTTGAACTTCCTGCATGTATTAACTGTAGTAAACAATAAATAATTTACAGATAATTGTGAACTCCATGAAATTTTAAAAATTATTTGAATATGCTATTTTATACTGGTAGAGTACAATCTGCTGAGAAATGATGTGCAGAGAGATGATGAACACTTGCCCTTGGTGTAAGTTCTTCCAGTGGTGCAGTTGACTCATCTGTAGGGTTCTGAAATGGCAAGTGCTGCCCCTTGTGCCTCAGACAGAGCACATCAAGTTATTTTTCCTGACAAATTCAGGCTCATATGCTGGTAAATCTGATATAGGGATGGAAAGAATTGCTTTTTTTTTGTGTTACTGAATGGTGACTTATCCAACTTAGGACAATCTTTGCTTTACTTCATTAAATACTTAATTTCTTGTTGAACCAATTGTTATTTCTGCTGTTAAAATTTTTCTTTGGAGAAGGCTAAGAAGGCGGCTTGAAGGAGTATGAAGGGTTTGTTCTTTCGGCACAGTGAAAGTGGGAACATGAGTGGTGATGTGGAATCTGCTGGTCCATAGGCTCTCGTTCTCTATTGCATTTGCAGAAATAGCAGCCTCAGATTTTTGTATTCCTCTGTGATTTCACTTGTTGCAATCTGAAATACAACACACTTTAGAGAGATGATTTAATATAGCAAATAATACATGCAATTCTTTCCTTTTCCAGTTATTAATCATTTATGTATCTATAAAAGTGGCAGGTTTGCCCTTGGGTTTTGGTCATAGGTCATTATGATTTGCAATCCAGTATAGATTCTGTTGTGGCTTGATACAGGGCAGAAAAAGAGAGCCTGAGGTATGAATAAATTATTCAGTCTGCTGTGGTAATGCACAGCAGTTTGTATCACCATGGTGCCCTGAAAGGCTCAAAGTCTGACTTGTCAGGAGCAGAAAGTTTTAACCCAGCATCCCTGCATTTTCGTCTGCAAAATGTAGCAATGATGATTAAATGTCCGAAAGTTCTTTTTAACGATAATAAGAGGTCTGAAGTGTGGGGAGCCTTTCAGTAGGGGTTCAGCACATACAAATCATCAGCCTTTCATATCATCAGTGACAACCAGGAACTAATCAACAAACTGGACATCTCTGATCAACTTGACAGAGGCTGTATCTAAAATATCAAGATTGCTATTGTGTCTACTTTAAAGAAACAAGGGTATGCTTGAAAAGCTCCACTGTCTTATTTATCAGATAATAAGGAGATACCAGAAAGTTTTTGGAGTGGCATTTACACCTCTGTGCTGTCTATTGATACTGCTGAAACTAAGGTGCTCATTGGATTTGCTCACTGGAATTATTTTTAGAAAAAACCCTGGGTTGTAAACTACATTTCTCATATTTTCTGCTTTTTCTAGCAGACTTACATAATTTATTTTACTTAAATTTTTAACAGTAGAAGTGCTGTTACGGTATACCCTACTGAAAAATGCTGTTTCATACCTTGCAAGATTTTAATCTCAAATTGTCTATTTGTTTAATAGAGTGCAACTCCATTAAATTTCCTAACTAGAAAGCCCTTTGGAAAATGGAAGAATGTAAAAATCTGCAAATCTTTTGTTGTAGACCTTTCAACTTGCTCAGGAATGCTAATTGCCTGCTGAGACTTTCCAAAATGGGAATAAGCCATGCTTATGCAGCTGTGCTGCATCTCTTTGGGCATGTTGGTGTTGGGCACTGGAAGTGGGGCAGAGACTTGGGGCTGGTGCTGCTGGGACTGCTGGAGCCAGGAATGGAAAGCCAGGAGTGGAAAGCCAGGAGTGGGAGCAGCGCTGGGAAGAGGAGCAGGATGCACAAGGCTGCCAGGGCTGTGCTGCCTTCATGGTGATGGCAGGAATGGTATCTGCAAAGAGTTTTCCCCTCTCCTGTGGCTGCTGGGCTTTGCTTAGGCCAGGTTCTGTGTTAATTAACCTATGCAGATTTTCAAAACTCAAGCTATCAATGCCTCCAAAGCAGAAACTTAGTGTTTCACACTTGGAGATGGAGCTTTCAAGGTTGTTTGAAGCAGTGTGGGAGCATCTTTTGTGGTTTTTTTCCATTCTCTCCAATATTAAGTTCCTGATCTTATTATTCTGTAAAATGCATGGGAAGTATGATTAGTTTTAGTTCAAATACAAAGAAGTAGGTCATGAGCAGACTGTGAAATGTGGATAAAATCCTTTAAATTAAATTGTTTTATTTGAGAAAATTATCTCAGTGCCTGTAAGATGGAAAGGCTGAACATGAAAGAGATGTTTACTGAAAAAATGTGTTGATAGCAACTTAGTATTGTGCTAATGAAAATTATTTCAGTATATTCTGCATTGGCTATAGAACTCACAGCATTACTTTTAGTTACACAGAAAAACTGATAGAAGACTTGGACCTGTATCCTGAAATCTTTGAAATTACATCTGCTTTAAAATTAGATATTTTTTGTTAATCAGCATCCTATCATTTTATTCCAATTAATCTCTTTTGTTCTAGATATTGTCCTTAAAAAGGAGAAAACAAACCATATAAGCAAAATTATCCATTTATATATCTCAAAGTCTTATCTTGATAACGTCAGAGGTGTAAACCCTTTATCCTCTTTGATCAGCTCTTTTGGATTGTGCTCACTTGGTTGTTCAGTGTGCTGTGGGGAAGGCTGAAACCCACTGCACATTAGGCAGTTTAGTTTAGCAGAAGAGGACAGTGCTGCTGTTTGATAAATGGGGATCAAAACACATTTACATGAGGGACTGAAATGGTGCTTTTCAAAGGATGATAAAGGAAATAGCAATATATCACTGTGTACAGCTAGTCCTGCGTGATAGATTTTGTATCCTGTTGAGTGAGGCTGCAGACTTCTTCCAATGTGCACACATGAAGCCTTGGCTTATCTCTAACTTTTATTTAGGCTTCAGAGACCATACGAAGTAAGAAAAGAAATTCAAACGAAGGCTGGAGCACAAAGTCTCTGGAACAGATGTCGCATCCCAAAGCCTGCTGTGCTGATCTGCTGCTTGCCCAGGCCTGTTTGTCTCAGAGTGTCATCTCGGACATGAAGCCAGGAAGCCCTGAATTCACCCCAGCACAGTCCTGACCACCCCACTCAAACAGTCAGGTGCACCAGAACTAATTTGTGTCACCAGTCAGCTCCTAATTCACGTGGCCCTTGAATCTGTAATTAACGGCGTTGACCTTTAATTGGTACACTTGTCACATTTTTTCCATGTTTAAAATAGCACAGTAAAGCTTACTTAATTTTTTTAATATAGTAGGAGGGTTAAAAGGTCTGGCCTTGTTATCATTGCTATGATTCTGTGTAAAAATGGTTTTTTCAGTGGACAATAGTAGGACTATGAGATAGAATTCAGTTTTTGTCATCTTTCCTGTATCTGGTTCAATAGTGACCTGCTTACTGGGCATCCCCCTATTGCACCTATGTGAGACACTGAGATTCTGTTGTCTGTTGAAATGATGTTTTGGGTTACCATTTAATAGTATTTTTCAGGGAATTTTAATTTTTTTTAATTACAAAATTACAGTCAAGTAGTTTTCATAGATGATGATATTCTTGTGCAGTTGATTCTGAGAAACAGATTATTATTTCTAAGTTCTATTTTTTATTCTACTGAGTGATGAAAGCCATTACAATGTCTTTTTAACTATGTTGAGTTTAACATACAGGAAAAATCATGCTTAAAAACAAGAAGCAGGAGAATGAAATAATTAGGTATATCTTTACTGGAAATTACAGTTGTACCTGAGTATTTGCTGCCTGTGCTAGCCTTGGTATTAAAATTAGGACTTTTTCTGCAGTCTTGATTGAGTCAGAACTGGCAAATTCATGGAACATCCCAGTGCCGTGTTCTGCAACAACTGAGTAAAGGGGCTGTTTGGGAGACCCGTGCCTGTCTGCAAACCTTTCTCGTGCTGAGGCAATATCCTGATGTATCAAAATATGCCATTTGTACTATGATAGAGTGGTGTGACCCTCATAATTTCAGCTATGCTTCAGAATCCTAAAAGGTAAAGTGTGGCCTTGGAGAGGAAAAGGCAGGGAACATGGAGTTGGATGGGATACAGGGGTGGGCTGGCAGAAAGCTGTGCTGCTGTTGCTGAGGAGGATGGTGGGGAGAAGACTGAGAACTGCTGAATGGGCAGCAGTAAATGTGTCTGGAGTGGATGGTGATGTGCCTAATTTGAAATGATGATCAGTGCACATTTAAAGTGATTTTTTTTTTCTCCTTATCCCAAGTCCTGCTTGATGCCACTTCTGTTTTCTCTAGACAAGATGAGGTATGGCTGATCTGAACAGCTTTGTTCTCCTCTTCCTTGTGTCAGTGTGTTACCTTAAACCTGCCCACTGGCTCTGGTAGTGGCCCAGACTTCTCAGCTGTTCTATATGTCTTTTCCTACTGGGCTCTTGAGAGGTGCTCTAGGTGTGAGAGTGTGCTGCCAAAATTGATGGTGGATGAATCTGTGTGATTATTGTAACTTTCCTGTATGAACTTTTTTCCTCAGACTGAGTTGACTGCTTAGAGGGCATGAAAATAGCCATTAAGTGAATAAATACTGTAGCATTTCTAACAAAAATGATGCTGAAATTCCCTGTCCTATGAAAAATCACTAATACAGTAGTTAGTGAATAGTGTGGAGAGTAGTGGTGTCTAAACAGTTATGGGATTTTCATTATGAATATCATTACTACTGTTCATTTCTAAATTCAGCACTATTGAGGGAACAAGCAATTAGCCACCACTCAAGGTATTCCCTCTTGAGCTTTCATAAGTACCTTTTGTGAAGTGATTCACCTCAGTGTTGTGAGTCTCGTGTCTCTGTCACCAGCAGTCTCTTTAGAGGCATATATAAGATGTGTATATAGAGAGACATTATATAGAGTTACATTTTTAACTGATTACTATAAATATTTTATTTTAGTGTGAGCGGAATTTACTATTCATAAACTATGATATTGCTTACTAGGATTAGGCCTACTGCAGACAAATGCTTTGCAAGCTCTTTGTGTAGTTCAACAGTCCTTGATGATCTTACCTGCGTGATTCCTTGCTCTACCTATTTTTCATCTTGCTTCTCTCATCTTTATAAAAGTGATTTTCACTCTGCATCACAAGGTGCTTTTTATCATGTGGCTTAGTGATAAAAAGTTGGGGGAAAGCACAGCCACTGAGTTCTGTCAATTCTTTGGAGTTAACAGAATGATTACCCAAGCTATTGGATTCCTGTGATTGATCTTGTCACACTAAAGTGTTACTGGCATTGGCTTGATTATAGTCTAGTATCTGTCTGTATAAAATGTTCTACATATAAAATAGTTTTAAAATGCCAACAGAAATGCCATTATTGGTAGCAATTCTCTGCATTAATGCAGAGCATTTGGAATTGCTTTTTGTGAGGGTATTGTTCCATGGAGAGTTCTTGCATACTTTCCATCATGTTCTCTTCAGGATGCGACTTTCTTATGGCCTCGGAGTTTCAGCATGGTACAAATGCTGAATTTATATTTGCATCATCCCTCTGATAGGAAGAAACACACATTTTCTGATGTGTAGATTCAAATCTGAGGGGGTGATTTGGGTGCCAGTCTAGAGGGTCAAGGAAAAAGTGTGTCAGAGACTGGTGTCAGAATGTGGTTTGAATCTGAATATTGTTCTTCTCTGAGAAAAAAAAGGTGCTTTGGCATAACTGGAGAGACATGAATGCTGTCTGGAGTTTGTTGACCCATGCAAGGAAGAGTAAACTGCAATGTGCTGTGTCCCAGCAGTCCCTAATCAGTAGGAGAAAGCTCCTTGCTGTGGTTAGCACCCAACAGTGCAGGTTCCTTCCCTCATTCTTCACCTGGGGATGGGAGCAGGGCTCCTTTATGGCCAGCTCCCTTCAAATGTGAGTGCCTGGACTTCCTAACTGTTGATATATTTACAAATCTTGCAGAATTCTCATGCCACTTATCAGACAAGAGATGATGACTTAAATTCATAATGACATAAAGGCTGGTCAGGGAGCTGGTTGGATTTTGTCTGGCAGCTCACAGGTTTATTGTTAAATTAATTACATGTTTCTGAAAAGCACTACTCTTTGAACAGGCTTTGGTGTTTCATGTTTTTAAGGTGTTTTTGAAAAACAGCTCTTTGTTCTAGTCAAATGAAATCTACTCTTTATTTCATTACACTAATACAATACACTGTGATCCAGAGACTGTCCTGATACAGACAACACTGCCTTATCAGAAACTTGTATTATCCTTCCCTACTGCTGCATTTGATAACTGTCTCCACTGATATTGACAAAACTCTCAGGAGAAAAAAGAAAATAAAGGAAAAGGAAAAAATAGTCTATACTTTGTGCAAGCATATTGAATTGCCTGTGAAAGAGGAGAACTCTGTGGGAGAGATGAGCACCAAGTGCCCCTTGAAAAGGTGGAGGTTTGTCCTCTGGAGCTGTGTGCACCATCTGTATTACTCACCTTCTTTACTGGAAATGGAATGTCTGTATCTGACTGGATGTGCTTGAAACGACGGTATTTTAATAGACCCAGGTACTTTACATTTAAAATGGAACTGCTGTGCTGCCAAGTGTGGGGTGGATTCCATTCCTTCAGACAGGCTCATTATGGGCAGCAGCAGTTTGAAACCATCTTCTGTCTCGCAAGACTCAGATCAGCTCTTTTTTCCTCCTCCTGCTTTGTTTTATTGTTAGCCAGCACAAGCTTTAATCATCCCTTTCTATCCTTATCTGCCCTGCAAGAGAACAGTTGTGAAAATGACTCTGTGCTTCTAAACTGGTTTGTCATTCAGAGGGACCTCATAGTGGACAGATGGCCAAACCCTGGAAAATAGGAAATGACAGGAAGAAGAAAATTCCCTCTGCCAAATACCTCTGCAGCTCATTGGGTGAAGGGAGCAGGGGGGAATATTCTATTCCCATCTCTTAACTTGAACGAATCTGGCAGAATTTCATTTTGTTTGGGTCAGACTCTCTGCTCAGTGTAAGATTTGGAGCATTATCTTCTTTATCTCTTTCATCTCTTGGATTGCTTAGCCAGGCATTTTGATGAAAATGTGCCCTAGGTGTTCTTTGAGTTCAAGCTGCAGCCACACGAATGAGAAATGACAGATGGGGCCATTTGAGTGAAATCCATCTGCTGTGATAAGATTCCTAAGGGCAGTCTTTGAAGGCTTGTTGGAAGCACCCAAGCAGTGCAGAATTCCAGGGGGTTAATGCCTGCACCATTTTCCTGTTAATTCGTTTGAGATTTAGAAAACTTCAGAAAGGAAATACCTTCAGCTGAAACTCTTGCAGCTCTGTGACGGTGAGACATCTCTACTATTTTGTGACTTGTACCACCCAGCAGCATTTCTTGGGAGGACTTTTTCTCATTTTCCAAGAGAAGCATTTCAAAATGTACTGTTTTAAAACAGCCCAAAGCTTCACATTTATAGAAATTTGTTGAAAATATTGGTTGAAATTTTCATTCATGAACAACTTTGGTATCATGTGAGATCATTTTGCGTGCACTTGATTTGGATGTCATTTTGAGATGTGCTCATGACATCAGCAGAGATGTTTTTTTCCCCCCATTCTGTCTATGATTGAAAGGGAGAGGGAGGGATGGGAAAAGGACTCCCATCAGCGTTGTGAAACCAAACTTCCACACAGGTTATAAGTGAGGATGCACTACTGCACAGTTATTCAAGTGTTTGATACCTTGCACCTCTACAGTACTGAATGCTTTGGCTCAAGTGAAACATGCAGTTGTTGCTGCTTCTTCCATATCCCTTTCTTGGTTTTGCTTGAAGTTCAAATGGGAAGAAATCTCCAGAACTTAATCATTTGAATATGGATGTGTCATTGTCTAGGTTCAAGCATTTCTGTCTTCATTTTGATCCCAATTGATACCTACAAGTAGAACAACTTGTTTCTTAGCGTGATGATGAATAAAGTCTTGGAGTCCAATGAACTTTCTTGTTCTGGTTTGTCTAATGTTTTGATAGTGTATATATATATATATACTATCACTATACACTATATATATGTGTGTGTGTATATATATATATATATACACACACACATATGGATGAAACTGGTGGGAAAATGGGTGACTGGGCTGTGAAGATAATGTCAAATCATTGTGGCAATGACCTTAAGAATTTATTTGGGACTTGTGCAGATCCACAGCATGAGTTTACCTGCACCTGCCTTATGGAAGAAGAGCAACACAATTATTGCATAAGAAATTCTCCTCAAAGTATTTAGCAATGAAATTAGCATAAAATGAGCTGGCTAAAGAGCTATAATTTTGCTTGCAGTTACTCATTACTCTGTGGTAAATCTTAATTTGGCTCTATAAGAAATATTTTTTTTCATTTTAGTGTATTCATTTAGGAAAATCAAGGAGCTACTTAATATGCAGTTTCCATATATTGAAACATTCTTTGCATTCCTCTTTGTTCCTTCAACACTTGGTGAAGTGTGTTTCAGCATAATCAGCCTCCCAGTGGATTTTAGCATGAAAACAAATCTCACTTTAATTTCACAAACTTCAGTTTACAAAGCAGTGCAAGGAAATTAAATTACCTGTTTGCAAACACAGCCTCCTTTCTTAGGAAACATTTTTACTATCACTTGCAATTTCCATGTAGCTCTTTCCATTGTTGGTTTTTAACTGTTGTGGTTGGGCCATTAATCAAGAGTGCAGGCAGGGAGGCAATAACTCAGACAGGTTTTACTGCTTTGGGACTTCATGGTGGCTGTGGTGGATTGTGGGTTCCAGGAAAGGTGGGGATGATGTCAAACCAGAGCTCAGTCACTGTAGGGTACATCTGCCAGAGTGTAGTGGTGGCACTGGGGGAGCTATCAGGTTGATTTATACTTTGTTGTGGGCCTGGAAAACTGTATTATCTCTATCTGCCGTGTGCTTAAATAATTTCATGTGCATTTTGAGTTTGAATAGTCAGAATTTTGAGTACCTTGTTTCTCAATTCATAACCCTTAAGCTGCTTTTGTGTTATGCCAGTGGTAGGCACAATACCTTATACCTTTATAGCACCTTTCAGCACTGATGAAAACAAAGTTTTAGTGAAACTACTCACCGTTTCAGAGCAAGCCCATTACTGTAGAAACAAGTTATCCTTTAGAAGGATATGAGAGAAGAGGATAATTCTTTCAGCACAGTATGCTTTATCAGAAACACTGATTTATTGACTGTGAAATTTTACAGGGAAATATGCCAGCCTTGATGAGCCTGTTGTCGAGTATTTCTTCAGGTCTCTGATGAAAGTGAGAACTTGAAAGAGAGATCCCCAAGAGAAACCCATAGACTAGAGATTAATATATTAACCTTGTATGTGGGATCTGGAGTCTCATGTGACTTGTTCATATCCCAGCTGATTATTTTGGAGCTGCCTTCATGCCAAAGCTGTCTTCCTGATGTCATCTGCACTGTTGTCTTGCTTTCTGGTTTTTTGTTGTTGTTGTTGTTGTTGTTGTTGTTTTGGTTTTTTTTTTTAACAAATCTTGAAATGCTTTGGTTTTCTAGTGATATAAAATAGAAGATATTTTTTAATATTTTCCTTAATCTGTTAACTATTTCTTTGCCATCTTTATGTGGCTCTTGTATCACTTGCTGCCTGGATTGTTCCTCTGCCACCAAAGGGAAGGGGCTTGTCTGACTCTCTCATCTCCACATAGGAAGCAATCAAACAAGGATGAAAATGAGTCTTCATGGTAAACATGGCAAACATGGGAAGCAGTGCCTCAAACACAAGGAGAGTAAATCTCTATCCCCTCAGATTAAGTGCTTCTCTGAATGACAGTTCCTTATGGATTTTTCATTGGGATGATGTACAGCATCCATTATTTTGAAGGACTGCTCTTAGATACAGGTAATCCCACAGCACAGATGTTTGTGGCTTTGGCATGTAGGCATTAAGTCTTAGTAATACAGGCACAGAATTTTATGGGTTGTAGAGGTGTCTGGGATAGCAAATTACAACTCAGCCAGGCTGAGCAAGGGCTGAGCATCACAGTTGGTATTTTATAGAAAATTATTCACTTACAATAAAGGAGTGGGGATTTGAGAGGGAGGTTCTTCCCTTCAGACTGATCAACTAAAGGCATTTTCATTAAAGGCAGTTCTTGTAGATATGTCCACAAGGTACATGTGGTGTGGAAGTCTCCAATTACAGACTTGTATCTCTGGCTCCTTTGAGTAAAAACATCTATGGCATTAGGTTAGTTATGAAATTGTAACTGATCAAGTTTATTATTGCCTCAAAGTAATGTATGGGGCGTATGTTGAAATTAGTAATTGCTATAATCTCTTTCGGTTCTCTGTTCTGGAGCATATTCATAGCTCTAAAGTAGATCTATATTTTCCTTCTTTCTTTTTGAAGAAAGAAGGGAATCCTGTCAGCAGCTTTCACCAGGGTGCTGAAATAGGACTGAAAGCAGGTGAGGATTTCTCTGCTTGTGTCAGTGCAGTGGCTGTGGTCCGGGCTGGGCTGTGAGAGGGTGACCTGAGGACTGAGGCTCCTGTGGCACAGAGTCTCTGCAGTCAGTGTGAGGTTAAAAAGCTTCAGGCTGTAGCAATCTGTTATTGTCAGACTGAGTATAAATGGGGCCTCAGGGTGGGGGGAAAGGGCACAACGCTCTCAAGAAATAATTCTATAACATGTTTTTATCAGTGGGAAAGCTTAAGAAAGTTTTTGTTGTGAACAAGTACTTCCTGCTTCTGCATTTAATTCCTGTGCTGTCCTCATTTTGCTTGGGGTTTTTGTGACAATGCTGGACTGGTTTTGAACTTTTTTTCTGCCCAGCTTTGTTTAGTATCCATTTTTCTTGAACTATCTAGTCTGTTTTTCACGAATTCCATGCATAAAATTGTGCTGTCTCTGTGACTCCACAATCCCGTGGGTAAAAAACTTTTTCTCTCAGTCTTCTTTTATTTTTTTTTTAATGAAGAATTATTTTGGTTCTGTAGAAATTTAAATGATCCTATTACAGTGTGACCTCACAGCATGATGCAGTGATGGTTCCCTGTAGGGGTAAGCAAGCAGTGAATGCCATATGTACCCAGTTCTGTCCCTGTGGAAAATATGTGTGAATGTGGGGTAGATTTAGTCAAAGTCAACATCCCTCTGCTTGAGGAAAAATAGGAAAGTGTGACTGTGACTAACTGAATAATTGAATGGGTAATTGAATTCATTTCTAAAGGTGACTGCTATGAGAGGGGTAGCTTGTTAGTGAAGAGAAAATCACTTCCTTCTTGAAATTAAGTCTTTTCTGTAAACCTACTCAGATAACAGTGCATGGAAATGGATTTTAATGTCGCTGTGGTCATTTTTTGTATTGGTACATCATTAAAATCACATCTAGTATGTTGAGATCAGAGCAGTGACACTAACGCACTGGAGAGAACTGAAGTAACCGATGCATAGATTATATTGTTAGTATTAATATCTGGCTTTTGTTGTTGTTGTTTTTATATGCTATTTGGCCAGCTGCAGGTGTGTGGTGTGACTCTCCATAACTTAGCAGTTAAAGAATTACTGAATTGTTTTGATTTTTACTGCATCCTGCCTGCACTTAATACATACTCAGTGCCTCTGGATTTGTGTGCACCTCTCTTCTTTATTTGACAAGTTATCCCAATGTACTCTGTGCAGAGTTGTGGATAAAAACAAACCAAGACACAATCTAGCACGAAGGGTAGCCAGTATGAAGGACTCATTGCAAATGACACCTCTGTATCTGCTCTTGATGCAAGAAGAGCTGCTTCTGACAGGCTTCTATTCTGCATTTGGCACTTTGGCACTTGACATGGCAGATAATCTATGCAGATACTGATCCAGAAAATTCATCTGTCTCAATATGCTGAAAATATACAGGTGTATACCCATAAGTCAATTAACTCATCTTAAAGACTTCAAACTGGAACTTTCACTGCTGTGGTCTACGCACTTTGGCCAGCACTATTTAAACATGCATTCCTTTTATTTAACTGTATGTAATCCATATTGGATGAAATCTAGGTAAGATCTGATATTCTCTTTATTTTCCCTCTAACTATTGCTGTTTTGTCAGTTCAGTTGGGAATGTGTACCAGAGATGGGACTTGTCCCCCAGAGATGGGTCTTACTATTAGTCCACTTGACATGGATCTAATTTTCAAAGTATTCGTTTTAAGCTAAAAATTGCCCCTAAATAATTAACATGACATTGCTTGTAATAATTTGGAATGATTGGGACTGTTACATTTGTTACGTTAGTTTCAGTAGATAGTGGATTCTGTGGTCATCTTTTCCTCTGGCTGAATTGTTTCCTCTGTTATAAAAGGGATGTCAGATATTTTTGTCAGTTCAACATTTCATTCTACTTCAGTTATATTTCCTAAAGAAAGATGTAGCTTGGAGACTGATAAGAGCTAACACTGACAGACTGCTATCCTTGCCCCTTAACGTCAGTTTAAAAGTTCCTGCAAGTGCAAGTTACTGCCTTTATTTGTCATTCACCCATTTCAAAACTGTTACTGTAATGAGACTAATAGAGGTAATAGTATTTGTACACTTGTGGGTTGCATAATCTTGTTAGTTTTGAAAGCAGACTCTTACTGGGAGTACTTTCATGTGACTGTCACTTTGCGTATGAAAAAGAGTTTAATTCTTTCACCTGAAAACCAGGTGGAAAGAAAGGACTTGCACTGTCAGCCAGAAATGATTGTACCTGAGTCATCAGTGTGTGCTGCTACCTACAGACATTTTCTTCTTCCAGGGCTAATGTGTCTGGACTTCTCCAGGAGCAAATGTTCAGTGTCTGTCTAGTTCCTCTGTGTTCCCCTGCTACAGAGGGAGTGAAAATAACCCATCTTTAGTAGTAAATGGCCTGAGAAGCCCAAAAGCAGGTCTTTGTCCATAGCAAAATATAAGCAGGCAGGTTATCTGTTGGCAAAGCAGTGGTTACAGAATGGTCCCTGATCCTTTCTTGGTTTGGTCTCTTACCCATCTATAGTCTCTGTCTCCCTATGTATGAGATTTTATCCCTCCTCTCATTTTCATCTCCGTGTTCTTTCATTCCATGCTAATTGCTATTCTGTATTTCACTTCTGTGACATGTCTGTGCGTTATCTGTCACTTTTTGAGCTTGCAGTTGCTACACATTATTAAGGCAAATTTTGTCACAACTGACAACTCAATAGACATTTTCCTCACTAGTGACACAACTCTTTCATGTTGGTAAAAAAAGTACGAGTGGACAAGTCTCTATGCTTTCAATCTTCCACATCTCAGAAAAAGAAGATCCATGCCACTGTTGTAATAAATAGTAGTAGAATTATTTTTTCCTACTGCTTAACATAACAAAGCAGTCAGTTAAAAGAATAATTTATAAACACCGTATATTTCCATAGAATTTACACCTATGGGTCTTACGAAGCTGGCATTGTACTCCTAATTTTTAAAAACCCCATTTGTTAACACCTGCAGGCAAATCAAGGAGATGATACTACTGAAAGGAACAGAATTACAGCTACGAATAAAAGCTGTAAAAAATATGCTGTCTGAATAAAATAATTTTAAAGGAATATTTGAGGGCTGCTGAGTGCACGCTTCACCATGTTGCTCAGAATTCTGTTTTCATTGTTATAGGAGGCATAAAGAGTGATATTTAAATTACAGGGAGGTGAGGAGATCTGCAAATTTCTAAGGAGAATGGCAGGAACTACAAACAGCTGCAAAGCTGTTTGTGCTGTCTTCAAACAAAAGAATAAGGACAACGTGTTTGTATTTAAATAGGGTGGCTATACAGAGAAAGAATAATAAAAAACAGACTTATACTCTCAATTTGCTTATTTTAAACTGTTTTAAAAAGACAAAACAAAGCTGTTACCATGTCCAGCCCAGGACAGCCCCACAGCCAAACACTCCTGAAGCCTCCTAGTGCCTGCCTTTTTGTCATTTATTGTTAATAGAAAAGGAACATTCAGCTTCTTCAGGGATTAGAATGCATGCACCTGCAAGTCATGTTTGGAGAAACAGGAGTCTGAATTGGGAGAGAAAAGAAGGAACAGCCTTTCTTCTGGGGACTGTTCAATGCTCTGTGGAAAGAGGAGAGGTTCACTTTATGAAGGAAACAATGAATGAATGGTGATGGATTAATTTTAATTTAATCTTTTTCTTATTGTGCATTAAAGTGCTGCAGTGGAGGGTATTTCTTTAGAGGTTAAACATCAGCTGGAGACTTGAAAGTGGAGCACATGGGGCAAGTGAAGAGGTTGTGAGGAATGGGTCAGTTCTTGATGTTTGCTTTGTGAATGGAAATTCCAAAGTTTAAGCTCCAGTCAATGTTCAGCCAAAATATTTGTGTCATGCCACTGAAATACAATTAATACATTTTTCATGCTGCTTTGGAATTTGGAGAGGTGTGGTCTAGGGCTTTGAGAACACCTGTGAGTGATTAAATAGTTTTAAAAACAAGACCAAACCAAAGGCAGGCAGTTGGGCACCTGTGTGGATTGCGATGATCACCTCGGGCTGCCCTCAGCTGCAGGCTCTGAGCCACCTCTGTTTTCCTTTTCTTGCAGGTGTTTTTGTCTCTTGTTCAGACTTTACCCATCTGATAACAGAAATAGGTGAAATCTGAGGCCGCATTAAGAATTACACTCCTGTTTCAGGGCTGAGGTTGGGCTGCCAAATTGTATTCTGTGGTCAGATCCCCACATCAGACAGAGTCATTTGGTGTGGTCACTTTATGCTCGTGTCTGCTGGGTTTAGAGGTATTGCCTTATTCTGCTGGGTTTGAGTCTGTGCCAGTTCTGTCAGCTGCTGGAACTGGCTCTGTGAAAGCTGGGCTGTGGCTCAGAGACTTCTGCCTTTCACTTGTGGTTGCGGCTTCCCTGCTGAGGCAGAAGTGACCCCATGAGTACTTGTGACTTCATAAAGCTTTGGCTTTGCACTGGAATGGCTTGGAGCATTCATAAATTCACTTTCATAAATCACAGCTCAAGTGATTTGTTTAAAACCTTGAGAATTGTGTATTGTAGTCTGAAGATTGCAATATATGCTTAATTTTCATAATTTAGAAGCTTTTTTATTTGTAAATGCTTTGTTCACTTCAGCACTGCCATGAGACTCCTTGGAGTGTTAGATCTGCAGTGCAAGCTTGGTGTAATGTGGTTATGGTTATGAAATGTCCTGAAGGAAATGATGAGGGAAAGACCTGGAAAAAGGTGTGTTCTGTCTGCATGTGGCCCCTTGCAGTAATTGCTGTCTCAGATGAAGAGTCATAAAAGATATTTTAAAAGCTCAAAAGCGTACTTATAACTATTGTCCGTCCATTTTCTTTTTCAGTGGTGCCCTGAATATGCTTTAGCCTCTGAATGTGCACCATTCCTTGGGAAGGAGAAATTTGTATCGATATATTTTGGCCATTATATAAAAGGATGCTAAAACTTAAATAAAAAAAGAAATAACTGAAACTATTGATGTGAAAAGTAAGAAAGAAAAAAGTAAATACACTGTGATCGATACCAGAAACAGACAGGATAAGTGAATACAAACACTCACAGATGTACAGGAATAAAGTTCACTGTCTTTACCATCTCAAAGTTTAAGACAACAGAAAAAAATAAAAGAAACCAAGCAAAAAAAGCCCCAGCCTGTGAACCTTACTGGATTTTTAACTTGCTGTGTAATTGTTTTGTGTAAACACTGGTGAGCAGCAAAGGTGATTGTGGCTGTGCACTGCACACTCCGTCCTGCGAGGCTCATTGTGGCGGTGATATTTTCCTGTGTCCTGATCTCTTTGTTGGCAAAGTGTTCTGCTGTAAATGACACCGTGAACTCTTGTGATGGTCCTTGGATCTGAACCCTGTCTCAGCCATGTGCCATCACTCATAATCTCTTGTGTAGAAAGAACTTTCACTTTAACCTTGTTTGGTCCAGAAAGAGATCCGGTTACACATTGTGGTTAAGGCTAATGCTGAGGCTGTGACGGGGGGAGTTTCAAACCACTGCATTTGAAACTGATGATTGGAACTTTTATTTTTCATAATGCTCTTTCTATTGTAAACAGAGCAAGAGGATCATAGAGTAAACCCAGAGGTAGTATCAGAAGCTGGAAGAATACACATTGAAAAGTTAATTTATTTATAGTCTTTGTGTCTTGCTGGGATTAACTCAGCAAAAAGTCTTCAATCCTATCTCCTAGCTGTGTGCAAACATGACCAAGGCAGGTTATTGGCCTAAAACTGGAATAATCTCATTGACGTCTTTGATACTACTTCAGATTGCTCTGCTACAGTTGTGATGTGGAATTTTGTGACACTGTTTCTTGCACTGAAGCTTTCTGAATCTACACAATTTACCAGATATTTGTTACATCCTCCAAAAGAAATTGACTTCCCAGCAGATGCCTTTGCAAGGGGAGAGTGTGGGGGTGGGGGAGGGTTTAATTTTTGTACATTGTTTTGGGTATCTTTGTCGGGGGGTGATGCTGGTATGAGATAGTGGCTACAGAAATGCAAGATCCAGTGAAACTGTTGGAGTAGAGCTGACTTGCATTGATTTCAAGTGTCCCATCAAATTATGACTTGTATAGGTTTAGTCATCCTGCTTCTGATCAAAAATGTTTAGTAATGAACCTGGCCATAGCATTTCTCTATAAAATATGACTGATTTTAAAAACCCAAAACAAATTAAACAACTGCCATGAGTAATTTTTACAGGCAAATATTTCCTCCCCTTCCTAAATTCAATGGTTTAATATATTTGATGTGACATTGGTTTTCTTTCTTTAAACTCATTTTTTTGACAGTGTCCTTCATTCAGTGGCAAAGACTAGAAGCTGCTAGTGCAGAGATGTCCTGCCTTTTCCCTCAGCCCATTGTTCTCAGATTTTGCAGGTAATTGGCAGACCTGTCCCCCCCAAAAAGGCAGGACCTCTGCACTGTGCTGCCTGCACGATATAAATGCTGGCATGGCATTATAGTGTTACAAAAGGAGAAAACTTTCCTCTGGCAGTGCTTTCCCTGCAAAGACTGGAGACTGCTCAAAGTGCTTCTGCTCTGTTAAGCTCTCTGAACAGGCTCTGTTCCTAAAAGCAGTGCTTAACAAAACCAACCACTACAGCTTTGATCCATGGAGAAGGAAAAGGAGAAAAAAGATAATCACCACCTTCCTCCTCCTTCACCCCAGTCCTAGACTGCAAAATGTTGGTGGGCTCTCGATTGTAGTGATGGGTCGTGGTCCAGGGCAGGAAATGCGTAAAGCAGCTGAGCTGTGACTTTGTGGGGAGATCTCGTCGAAACTGATGCACTGAGCTGAAAGTCTGGAGTAGTTCAGGAGCTGATTCCCAGTGGGATGCCAAGTCCCAGCCTTGAGGGAGCAGAATTATTTGTCAGAAACATGGGGCAAAAGGCAGTGCAGAGGACTTCCAGCCATCCAATTCTACTCTAGCCCTGCAAGTATGGCAAACCTTGGAGCACATAGAGGCTGTATATTTGTTACCTTTAAATCAGCTGCTTAAATTCTTGTTTGACTTGTTGCACCAGTGAGAATGTGATCTGCATGATAATCTTAACATTTTCTTTTTTATTCAGTTTTAATTTTAGCAAGGAACACTGAAAGGAAGACTTATTGCTGGTGTGAGGTTGGAGAGAGCAGATAAATTTTTTGGTTAGCATGGCTCTTATTTGTGGTATTGCTTAACTAATAAGGGCCATACCAAGGAAATTCAATGACTTTTTTTCCACATTCCCCCTCACAATAATCTAAGCACGAGGCCTGTGTGTTTTTACACTTTGTTATGCAAATGTGCAGTGTAGTATCAATGGTAAGACTGATGAAAATATGTGCGGCATTTGTTAGGGCAGCTTGCTTGTCATCATTTCCCTCTGTCATCTGCATCTTGTTAAAATGTATGAACACATTAAGTACGTTGGGATAATCGTGTGTGATGTGTATCTGGGAGAGGCAGTGGCTCCCAGGGCCGAGTCCTGCAGAGCCTTTCAGCTCTCACACGTGTGGGCCCTGCTGTTTGCCCTCCGTGATCCGAGCGCGCCGCGATCCGGGCTCGGATCAAACCCGGGAGGGACTGGGGACACGGAGCTGCTGCTGCTGGGGGAAGATTCGAGTTGGCATCCTTGATGTAAAGGCACTCAAAGTACTGCTTTGAAAGGGAGGGTACTTTTGAAGGGTTGCCAAGCTGTACTCGGTTACATGTCCCTTCTGACAGCAGGGTTTTTCCTCCTTTGTGTTTGGGGACTACCCATATGTGAGAGTAGTCAAACAGGAGTGGCCCCTTTTGCCTGTTCTTGCTGAACCAGAGCAGTCCTCTGACCCGTGCCAGGCAGGTGACTTTATTTAATTGAGCTTGTAGATTCTATTACTGATACAATAAACATAAAATATATTTTTTTTCTAAAGGCAAGTTAGTCTGGATTTTTAGGTGGTTTTTTTTTCTCCCCTGCCTCTTTAATCTCTGCTGTAACAGTAAAGGTTGATGAGCAGTGTTGAAGATGTGCTGATACAAACACAGCCAATTGCCAAATCCCTGCGTCAGCCTTGTTAAATTCATGTTTACATGATTATGGGGTGTCATTTCTGCATTTATGTAGCTGCAGGCACTTCCCTGGGCTCCCAAGCGTCATCCAAATATTGAAGGAACTCTGCTGTTTCTTGTTTCATTTTAATATATAACAATTTTAGTATTTTTAACTGTGACTGTCAAGTTACTGTGTGAGGATCTTGAATGCATGAAGTTTCAAAGTCACAAAAAACCTGGAGTTGTGTGTTTTTTTGTTTGGGGTTATTTTGGGTTTTATTCAGGACAGGCTCTGGACAGTTACAGGTGTGCTTTTAGATCAGATAAAACTTGTGCATGTTGTACAGTTCAGCTGAGGACATGGCATGTTCAGACCTTTCTGCTATTGCACAGGGGGTAATACATGCAGGGTGAGGTCTTCAGAACTTTTATTTATTTGCAAAATGCAAATGAATAAATAAAGTCTATAACTCTGATTTAATTCATTCCTTCTTTTGTCCTTTCAAGCATTGGTCTCTCCAAATCAGGTAATAAACAATTGTTAGTGTTGACCCTGAAAAATACATATTTTTTGCCTTACCACTTATGATATGGTGTCATTTCTGCATTTAAATAGCTTCAGGCAGTTTCTTCTGTGTCCTGGCTGACTTGTTCTGTGGAGATCTTGGCTCCTAACAGGGAAATCTGAGTGGTCGGATGTGCACCTTCTATTTTCATTTTGCCACACCCTGCCTGTGCTGCACAATCTGATAGAGAAGGTTCTCTCCAGGCTGGGGAGTGAACAGATTGTCGTGTCTCGGTCCCATTTGGTGTTACCCAGTGTAAATACTCGGTCATTGATGTGGTTCAGCTGTGGTTATCACAAAGCTTCATTTTACCCTCTGTTGGCTTGTGCTGAGGTGTATCTGGTTTGGCATTTCATGTGTGCTTGCCTTCCCACTGTACTCATTCCTCCCATGTATTTTCTCTTTGACATGCTATATTTCTTATATTATTACCTCCTCTTTTGGAGCCAGCACCTCTACTTGGGGACATTAAAAGGAAGAGCAGAACAATTTTCTGTTAGCAACCCAAATTTTGTGAGGGCTGAGTGTCCTTTGAATATACCATTGAACATGCAATCAATGGATGAAGAGATTCTGATTATCAGCAATTATTTCTGATGAAAGGAGCCTCAAAAAAAGAGTATCCAGGGAGCTCTTACTTAAAATTGGAACACAGAAATTGGCTGGAGTAGTTGCTTTAGGAAGCACAGAAAAAAAAGTTCCCCTTTTTGTTACACACATTTTCAAGTAATCATTGGTTATCACCAGGGTGACTTTCTGAAATACAAAAAACAATGATTTTTTGGTGAGATCTGAAATACTACAAAAAAATTGAAGTCCAAGTTCATTTCTTGAAAATATGTCCAGGAGCTTTAACCTTTTCTTCAGATTTCATAGGAATGATTTATATAGTTGTATATTTTTATGCCCAAACCTAGTTTTTTTAACCAGGTTGTAAAAAATATCAGAAATGTGATTTTAGTCAGCGATTTCTTTGACAGCAGGCCCTAAAGTTAATGTAACAAGATCAGCTGGCAGAGCTTTTTTGAATTTTGGTGGGATATTTTTAAATGGAAACTTGGTTGCAATCTCCTTTCAAAATTCTGTTGCCTGCTCAAATGCAGATATTACGCGCGTAATGAGGGGTAAAACTGACAGGACATGTCTGTCACTGGAGTAATGAATATGAAATGATCAGTTTGAAATGAATGAACTGTAAAATATATAATTATCGTTCAGTGTTCCATACCTTTCACAATAAAAAGCATGAAATGAAATTTGCAATAAAATGTGTCCCATCTGCAATACTGTAGGACAAAAGCTGTGATGTCACAGGTCAAAATCATTCATATTAGCAATTCATAGAGGTGGTTGGTAATTAGGGACTGAGTGGTGAAGATGGGGAAAACAGTGTTTGATATTTAGCCATGAGACTTAGCCAATTAACTAAAAAAACCCCCAAATGGGTAGTAAATGCAATTTCATTTTTCTCCCATCAGTCTGTCTTTTGTTTGACAAACGTTTTTGTGCACTGGCCGGAGCCCTGGAAACTCTTTTTACAGCACACAGCAGTAATTAGGAAATGATCTGTTTAATTATCAGTGAGTACCACTAAGGAATGAATGGAAACTTAGCTGTTTTTAAGATTAGACAGAGAGAAATTAATTAATTTATAGACATAAAGAATGTATCTTATGCAAGTACTCATGTCAAGCTCTTGTGAGCATTATATAGTACCTGTTTTGGAGGAAGGAGTACTGATTGCATATAGTGTTTCACTGTTTCTCAAAATCAGATGTTTTCTCCAAATGGGTATTTTCAGTTTTGGAGAAGCAATGCAGCTAAGTTGTCACCTCCTGACCAGCGAGCATTCCTTGGGATTGTGCTGCCCGAGGGTGAGAGCTCCTGTCTGGCTGACCATTGATTATTTCACTGTTGTTTTTGTGCTTGCTAGCCTGTAACACAACAGAATGTTTCACATCAAGATTCAAAGCAGCAGTTTCCCATCATCATTTGATTTTTCCTTCATTTGCCTTAGTGCTGTCAGCCTCCCCAGTGGCTGCCCATAACTCATGAGCCACATGTGACTTTGGTGGGGCTCATGGGCCCCCGTTCCCAGGCTGGGAGCATCACCTGACAGGCAGCAGGGCTGTGCTGGGAAGCGAGGAGGTGGTGGATCTCCGTGCCTGCTGTTGGGAAGAACTGCCAAATAGGCATCACTGTAGCAGATGTCACTTGGTTGCCATGCAAGTGAGTGAAATATCCCATCCCACAGCGGAGCAGAGGAACCTGCTGCCTTGTCATCTCCCACGTGTAACCCAGTTGTAGAGTTGATGTGGTTTTTAATGAGGAGGAAGTTTTAATCATGTTGTTTTATGTGGTCAGGAAGATTGGTCAGTCTTGCCACAGTTTTTTGTTTCCTGTGCAGTGCCCTGTACGGTGTGCCCCAAGTCTAAAGGCGTTTTGGCATTGCCCCAGTAGGGCAGAAACGCAGACAGGAACTAAAAATTTCTGAAGAAGGAAAAACCCCAAAAGAAACCTTGGAGTGATATTTATATTGGCAACTGATGAAAGGCTATGCAGGCCCCAGAATGCTGGCTTCAGTTATGTTTAATAACAGAGTGAGGGGAAAAGGTAACTCACACATTCAGGTAATCTCTAGATTTACTCTCCTGTACTTGGATATCTCCTTCCTCACCTGTTTATATGATCAGGCTAAAATGAGAGGGACAGTTTTACAGGGAGGTTACATGGAGTCAAGATGCAGATTCAGAGGCAGGATTTAAGAGAGCTGGGAAGCTGTTTTCAGTTGTTGTGGAATTTGACAGTTTGTTCTCATTCTTAAAGAGGCTGAAATATAAAAAGCATCTTGGTGCTGTCATTGGAACCATGTGGGGACAAGAATGTGTTATTTGTTGGTGCAATGTCATGGTCCAGCTCTGACTGGAACTCTGGGAACTCTGATTCCTAATGCAGGCAAATTTTGCCACACTTTCACTCTAAACATCACCTGTACTCAACACTCATTATTTAAATATGTAAGTGTGGATATGAGGAAGGAATACTTGCTAATGTAAAAATTGCATTTTAAAACTTGGCTGTTGGCAGTATAATTTCTATGTAAATAGACTGATGTGTTTCAAAACACTCAGCAATTAGGAGACACTTGAGGATGTTGAGGGAAGATAGAAAAATAAGAGCCTGTTTCCAGGTTGAAATGCAAAAAAAAGAGGTGAGGGAGTTTCGAGGGAAGAGTAAACCATTCAAATAGGATCAGTGATAATTTTAGGTTTAAATCTGTAGAAAATGTACTGAGAAAAAAGATTGCCTTGGAAAAAATAAAGACTGTGTTGATAATGAGGAGGTGCATAAAAATCAATTAAATTAAGCATTGTGTTATAAAGTCGGAGCTGTTTATAATCAGAAAACAGCATCAAAGCTTAAAAACATATTTCTTTCAGGCAGTTCCTAGGTCTAGACTAAGCTGTCAAAAGAAAACAAATGAAGTAGAAAAAATTCAAGTGTTGCTAGAATGTGTCTGAAGAATGCAGTGTGGTTATGGAAAGCAGGATGTCAGTGTGCTCACCATATGGATTATATAGCCCATGTAATTACGTGCATTCTCTGCCTTGGAGAGCTGAAACACAGAGGTCTTGACTCTTACAATGTCTGGAACACCCACATTCCTATTGATTTTTGGGGAGTAGATAGATCATTATTTGTTTTGGAGTGTATAGAACTTCAGTCAGGACCACAAACTAATAAGAGGCATTGTATAAAAGTGAAAAGAAGCTGGACTCTGTCTCAAAAAACTGTTGTTCTTCAGGAGACAGTAGAGAGTCTGTAGGATATGACCAACATGGATAGAACTGCACTGAATTGTACCAATGCAGGAGACACTCCAGTGTTGTCTTTATGCTGCCTGTGTGTTATTTACTGCATTCCTGCTTTCTGCTGTGACTGAGAAGGGCCACACCATCAACTGGCATCTGCCTTGTGCATTGATGGTACTAAGACTTATGTAATCATTGTTTTATTAATGTGTGGGACCATGTAATAAATGCCATTTAAAGGCATATTCTGGGAGGTTTGGAGTGAAGATGGAAAGTCAGTTAATATATTTATTTTGAGGTACATTTCAGCTTAAGAGACATCTGAACACAAAATAAATACTTGCAAATGGACTCCTTTTGTGTTTCTCTGTAGAGCCCTTCTGTCCACATTACTGGTAGTTATTTTTACACTTCATGGTTTAATCTGTGGATTTGGTCCATAGCTATTGGACAGGTTGTGATGACCCTGTGACTGGCATGGAACAGAGGTGTGCCACCCTACATGTGAACAACTTGCAGTGGAACAGGGAATGTGACACGTGCAGTCCACGTGTGGTCTGCCCATAATCCACAAATGGTACAAGACAACCAGAGGATATGTACTCTAAAGGGTTCTTATGCTCCCAGCTCGGTATTTCTGTGCATTTTCACATCTCTCCCTTAACCTTTCAGCTTAATGAGCTTTTGTCCACACAAACGTGCCTAGAATTTATCAGTCTCTCTCAGTTTCTTGCACTCTTCCTATTATTCCCTCTTAAAGGATTTGAGTTTCTTGATTTTCATCAGGGAATAAAGCATCTCTTCTATAATGCAGTCACAGTTTCAGAACCAACATGGTTCATTTGGAAAGAGTGGTGGCCATAAGAAAGAAAAAGATCATGACCTTCTTTCAAGATATGCTGGCTGCCCATCTCTCTGGATGAAGTAAAGGACAGGTCCTTTGAAGCAATACCTGTACTATGCAAGATCAGCTTCTCTCTACTGCAATATCCTTCAGCCCCTGCTGTATGGAGATCTGTAATTTTGAACAAATAATGAAAAGATGAACATCAATACTTTCTTCTATTAAAAAAAAAAAAGGAACTACTTACTCCTTTAAAATCCATGGCATTAGGATTTATCTCATTTCCCAAGATTTCCAAATGTGTAGGCTTATATGTAGGAGCATAGGATTTCAGTGAGATTAAATTTGTGATAGTACTTAAGTCTGTGCTATCAAAATAGTGTGGCATGAAATTTTATAAAGGCTACAATTTTTTAAGAATTTTTTTTTTCGTTTATTTTAGCCTCACAATCTAATAGGGGTTTTAACTTGGATTTTTTCAAAATACTGTTCTCAGCTACAGAGTAGTGCTGAAACTCTTGAGACATAATTGCATAAAACCTAAGTTACTTTAATATCCTTTTTTAAAACTTCAACTCAAGGTACTATTTACGAAGAAAAACGTGCTAATCTGAATGATAAGGTGCTGAAAAACCTTTGAAAATCTGCTTAGCCAGTGTTAAAATGTCTAGAGTTCTGTAGTAGCTGCAATGTTCACTTTAGAGATGTCATAACTGAGACATTCATAGGAAGAAATAGCAGCAATTGGAATCCCCTGGTTTTGGTATTTCAGGCAGTAAGAGAGGTATTATAGATGCAAATTTGTTATTCAGTTAAACAGGGCATCCTGCAGGTCTGCAGCTCCTCAGTGAGGTGTCTTTGGTGCTGTTAGGGGATTGCTCTGGCTTTTCTGCCTAACCATTGAATTTTATTTTTTTTGCTTGCTATGAAAACACACTGTCATGATAAAAATGTTTAGTAGAGATCTGTGTGTTCCTCAGCATTACCTGAAATGTCTGGGGTATTTGCAAGGTGTTGGTACCCAGTCAGTGGAACAGCTGTGCTGGAAGCCCTGTTCAGATCTGACAGAACCCTTCAGAGGACACTCCATTCTTGTTTATTTAAGGAATAAGGACTAGAGTCAGGTTAATTTAAAATGCATGCTGTTAATGCTCATTATGGAAAAATAAATCCATGTTCTGAACAGCTTTCAGCCCAAACAAGAGAGATAAAGTGTGTAAGACTGGGGCAGCTTCATATAGTGAGCATGGAGTTATTAAATATTGAAGAAAGTTAAATTAAATGATAGAAGGGTTGAATATTGGGCATCTCAAGCTTTTATGTATTTTTAAATGAGAATGAAGCTGTTCATGAGGAATTCATGTTGAATTAAAGATCAGCATTGATAAGCAAGATAAGTGAAATGCTTTTTGAGTACAAGTAAATACATAGGGAAACACCTTGTTTGTGACTTTTTGTGCCCTTGTGACATCAATGAAAACATTTTTAAACCATTAGATACTTTCCCCAGGATTTTTAACTGCACAACTTCCATGTCTGAGGGTGCAACCAGTGAGTGCTGTTGAAGTTCCCATGGATAGCTGCAGGACAGACTCATCTCCTAATTCCAGTTTTGTTCCTTAGATATGGTACACATGCAGCTTCCTGGTCTTAGTACTGGCGCATGTGAACTGTGGTAGCTCAGAATTCAGGTTTGAATCTCTGAAGTCTGTTTGTTATGGCAACTATCAATAGAGGAATTTATAAGGACATCTTGATGAAGGAGTTGAGCTGTCTTTTGCGTTAATTAAAATAACTTTTAAGCTTTAAGGCACTTCAAGGCCCAGAGACCACAACTATGTGGTCCATTACCTAAAAGATGGCAATGAGACACGGTGTAAAGGCTAATTCTTGTATGCATATGAAAATTCAAAATGTGCTCTTCAGAAACAAGGGGCAGAAGTAAAAAATGCTGCTGAAAGTTTTCATATTGGTATTGTGAGTGGAGTTTTACGAAATTTATAGCTAGACTTTTTTCCTGAACAGCACAGGTTTGGGTTGAGCAAAGCATTCACGAAATTTCTGTTAAATGTTTAATATTAATTTGGTCAGTGTTAAGAAGTATCTCTCCCCCACTCACAAAAAAACCCAAATAAACAAACAGATTTACGGGAGAATTAAGCATATTTATAGCTGCATAAACATCTCAACATGTCAGAATAAGTACAGACTATGTTATTTTACTTTAGAAATAGCCAACGTGGGAGTAACTACTGATATTAAGTCTATTAGGCTTGGTGCTTTTGGTCAAAGTAGCTTGTAATAAGAATTAGCTACTAACAAAGGAGTCTTCCTTTTCAAATGTTCCCCCTTTTTTAATATAAGAACAAATTCTGTTGATGAGAACTGTCATTATTGAAAGACCTTCTCTCGGGGGCCAGAAAATGTGCTTATGGCAGAAAACTTTGTGCAGTGTGTTTGGTGCAGAATAAGTTTTGTTGTGCATCACAATCAAAGCAGTGCCAAGGTATCCACAGGAGCTCCACTGAGTAATTTAATGTTGCTGAGATGCACTGCCCGTAATGTATTGCTCAGTTAAAATGTTCTCCAAAGAGTTCACATCTCATAATCACACATCATAAATCATATAAATTCTGCTTTAACTGATCTTAGTGTTAAAACTCACATTGCCTTAATTGAGGTAGGAGTTTCACATTATTATTTTATGTAAAAGCACATAAAGCATTATGGTTTAAAGTTGTCTATCTAAAAATAAAGCCAGAACATAACTGCTGGAATTTCAGCAATTCAGGCAATGGCATCACAGGGAGAATGAAGTGTGTGGGACAGAATAAATGTCTTCTTTACCATTTGTCTTTGCCAAAGCATAAAAAATGTGTTTTATATGTGAAAATTTCTGGAAAGTTTTCAGGGTTTTTTGTAGGTAGGGAAATAGTTTCTCCTGATAGAGCAACTCAATGGGGTTTTTGTTTTTCCTAATGCTGAGAAAGATTTAATCCTGTAAAATGCAAACTTTTATTTACTTCTCATACTTGACAGCCATTTTCAGTTTCCACTTCTTTCTTAGTTTCTTTTTCCTCAAAAATGCATTTATCCATGTCCTTGTTTTCTCTGCCTTCCAGAGGAAGTCTTAAATTCTTTCTCAAGCTCCAATCCTCATTTCTTTAGTGACCTAAGCCCTCAAATCTGCCTGTCTTCTGAACATTTTTGTTCTTAGCTGCTACTTTATGAGATTTGGGATTTTGCTGCTGTCTTTGGTTTCTATTCCCGGCTCCTTCTGGAAATCCATGTTTCTGTCTCAAGACATACCTTGGGGGAATTAAGGTCTACTCTGTTAGAAAGTTACACGTGCACAATACAGTCACGTGTATGAACCGTGTGAGGAGGACCTGCTTAGTAAAAAACACAATCTCTGCCATATTTCAGTTACCACAAACTGGAGTTCCTGGAGATGCCACCACATTCCTGTTAAGGATATGAGTTTTCACAACTTCTCGCTTGTTCATCAAAGAATGAACATGGCACAAGCCACACTTGTGAGTCAAAATCGTCTTCTGACCTCACCCTCCTTCAAGTTTCTTTTTGGTCCAGAGCCCAGGGCTGTTAAAACTCTCCAGAGAACAGGTCACAGGAATTCAGCAATGGACAAATCATATTTTTAGTTGCCATTTCCTTTGAAACACCTGAAAAATGAGCCAGAGCTCTGGCCATTTCTGATCCCACAGGTTTCACTGTGACATTTACGCAGGGAAGTATTGCCCCCAGGGAGGAGTGACTGCCAGGTCTGGAGGCTTTTCCAGCCAGAGGGATTGTGCCTTGCAGCTGTCCCTATGACTGCTGCATCCCTTGGGTATTTGCTGTGCAGCATCCCCCTAACAGAGCTCTGGCAGCATCTCCTTGCTGCACAAGGTGAGGGCTTGCAAAGTGCACAAGGCAGGAAGCTCAGTCTCTTACATTCTACAGAGGTTAATGGGATTTCCTGAATGTGTCTAAAAGGCTTCCTGAGCATCCTCAGTTTGGCTGGCTCTGAGGGGAAGGCCTTTGGCACTTACACAGGATTCCAGCAGGCTGAGCTGAAGATCATTGAAGTCAGCAAATGAAAAGACATAGAGCTAAAAGAGGTGGTAAGAAAGCCTAAATTTTCTGCCAGTTTTACTGGAATCGACAACCTCTTTAAGTTAGAGATGAGAGAACATATTATTAACACAATTAAATGAAAAATAAATCCATTGTGCTATTTAGAGGAGACAAAGAAAGAAAACATTTGCATTCATAAAGCAATTCTTAACCATTATAATTTGCTACCTCAGGTTTTAGCTGCCTGAAGTTTAGAAATCAGCAGTTTAATCAACTGACAGTATTGAATCTGTCCTAGTGTCAGGAGTTAAACCTTCTAATAGTCACTTTTTTTCTTTCATAATTCTTTTATAATGTGTTATTCTTGGTTCAGTGGCATTTTCTAAATGATTTGAGTCAGAAACCATCTGAATTTTGCAAATACCATTGTACTGTGTCCCTTGTGCACGTGCTGCTTTCCACCCACTCCCCCTCTCCCCCCGCCCAAACAAGTGTCTGTCTTGGCTTAGAGAAAAGATGTCTCTCCTCATAAGATGATGTCCTCATACATTTTGTCCTTATTGTAGTCCTGTTATGATAATGCTTCTGCACTGACAAATTGCAGCTCTGTTGCTCACAGGCTTTGAGACTTGGAAGATTTAATGCACAGACTGTGATTGCCTTCGGAAAGTGCCGTGCTTGTCTTGCAGTCTTAAATACAGTGTAGGAGGTCAGCATGTTTTGGGGCTTCTGAACATCATCTGGGCCTTTCTCTGTACTCATTTTGTTTCATTGTGGGTCCTGTCTTTAAAGTGACTTTCAAGACAGCAGTCCTGGGGGCATGAGGTTTCCTGCAGACTCTTCAGGATGGGGTTGGTTTTCTTTTGCTGTTTTCTGCTCTGGTGCTTTGCGTGCCAAGTGCGTTTGCAGAGGCAGCACAGAGTGGCAGTTTTCTAGCACAGTGGTTTAATTGCATCCGAGGGCTTGTAATCACAACCTTTGGTGGGACAGAGCGGGAAAATGCAGTGTAAATGGTGCAGACAAATTTTAATGGATTGGCCTTGAGCTGTAATAAAGGAAGAAGATTAATTGCCTTATCCTAGATGTTATAAATTATTTATATTATGGGTTTATATGAAAGACTAATAAATTATAGGAAGGGAGGCAAGTTTAAAAAGGACAAACAACCCACAGGATGGATATCTTTATGTCTTAACTAAATATGTTTGAATTCATGAAAGTCTGGTAGTCATTCCAGCTTCCACCCAGCTAGACAAATGCAAGGAAAAGGGAGACAATAAATGCTACCAGAGAAGATCTTTTGTGAGAAAGACAAAACTTTTTTTTTTCTTGTTTTATAGTTAATATCTGTGTGCTACAACTTAATATGCCTTAAGAGGAAAAGATTTTTTTGTATAACTCTTATCTGCTGATTATCCAGCTTATTTGCTCATTTGAGCTTCACTGGCTGTGTAGTGCTCTGCTTTTTTAGTTCCTGAAACTTCACACACAAATCTGTGTCTAGATCTCTTCCATCATCTTTAGCAAATGCAAACCAAAGAAAAGTAGTTTGCCTGTCACTTTGTAGAATGCTGTGAATTTGTAAGCATTGTTGAGAAGCATGGAAATATTTTTTAACTGTTCCTGCCTTTTCCTTTTTAAAGGTAAGATGGAAAGTTCCCATCTTATTTAAAACTAAAGAATGCCAAAATGGATACATGTTACTCTTTAAAATATCCTAATAAGTACTTTATATAATCAGAATTATGGAACTTTTAAAATAATGTGAATTTTGTTTTTCTTTTCTAGTTAAACATACAGTTTCATATAGCGTGAAATAGATAGCATGGTACAACTTTTTTGTTCTGATGTTTAAATAAATGCAGTATGGCATTACTGTGTTTTTGGAAACCTAAAATCTGACTCAGATATCCTGAAGTAGAATCAGTAGCTCAGATAGGACAAGACAAAATACTTCTGAATTAATATTGAAAATTCTATTTCTTTTGAAGACACTGCATAGGGATAGGAAAATATCAGAGTTTTGAGAGGTGTGTTAACGTGTGGATAAAGAGTGATTTGAACCAGTCTAATATTTTGTAGCTGTCCTTTTGTCTCAGAGTAGGAAACTTAAAGTATTTGTTGATCGTGTTACAGATGAAGGTTTTTCCTTTAGAATCTTTTCTTTTATGAAAGCCTACAGAGTGGTTTATGCAGTTAGTTTCATGGTTACATTTTACCAGCCTTTAGCAGGGAGAATATAAACAACCCACCCCAACCAGAACACCAGCTACTCATCTCAGTGTTAGAGATTTCTTATTTTAAAGCAAGTATCCGAAACAGTCTAAAAGGATCGATAATTTTAATTATGTGAAAATATTTCGAAGTGATAGATCATCTGATGCAAAAGAATTGCCTTGCACTCTCCAAGAGCATGGATGTTTCCCATTATTTGTAAAATTTCTGCACCACGGGTTACATGAAGCATATATAGTCATATTTTTTACATTTGGGGAGGTATCTCCAAGATGCATCTCCAAGATAAGAGCTTGCGAATAATTTGACATTTTATTTTGCTTTTGCTTTTATTGTTCTTTTCTTCTTCCCAATACCAGTCTCTAAGGTCTAGGTCTAAACTGTAGCATTTGTAATGTACTTTTGTTTTCTTCCCCCCCAGTATAATTTAAGGAATAATGTTGCTGTCACTCATTTGACTGCTGTTATTGCTCATTGGGCACCAATTGAAGAAAGCTGAGGCTGGTAGAATTGCAGTCACTGTATCCTGAGAGTTTCTTAAGTAAAAGTGCCATCAAAAGTATCCTGTAGGAGGAAAGTTTTGGTGGTTCTTTTGTTGGATTGTTTTTTAAGAGCTCAGATGCTTAACAGAGTCAGGGGGAATGAAAAGCATTTGGTACTTGAAATTTTAGTTGCATAAGGAGTTCCCTTTTCATGTGAGTTCCTGTTTACTATTTCATTATGGTTAAATTGTATCTGCCTTCAGTTGAGAGATGACCTTTGGCTCAGTGCAGCCTGTGTCAGTCGGAGCCTTTGAGTCATAGCTGAGTGCCATGGAGTATATTTGTGTGTCTGGATGTTCAGGCAATTCATGTATTCGAATAACAAATACAGAATACTTCAGCTGCCCTGCAAACCAGAATCCCAAATGCCATAAAAAGCTCTGAAATTGCATCCATCACTTCTCATTTTTCAGCATCGACAAGACTTTTGGCCTTCATCCATTACATAAACTCACCAATCTCTCCTCTGGCTGTACAGTCATTACAAGATAAAGAGTTTTGAGATCCCTATTTTCCATTTCACCTTTCCCTGACACATCCCCAGTTTAATCTTCCTGTTGCTTAGTTATTGCAAAAATGGGCAAAACCAACTACTGTGAAGATAAGTATGCTTTCTTCTGAAAGAAGATGTATTGCAACATAGAAATGAACTCAAAGCTCCCAGATTAGTGCTAGAATATAAAATAATTCAGCTTTAAAAGGATCAGTCTTCCTGAGACCACAATTTCCTGATGGTTAAACAAAGAAACAAGAAGGGAAAAGAATGAACTTCCATTTGCCATAAATATATTTGTATGCTTTTTCCAAATGGCCAGAGAAAAAAAGAATTTGTTAATTGCCCACATTTACCTGTGGGCAGAGCCCTCCCTGTTGTCTTGGTGGTTTTTGCTGCTTTCTTCACAAAGGGAGAAACATTGATGTCTGGGGATTTTACAGAAGACAAGGCAGGAAAGAGTTTAGGGTTATATATGTGGATTTTGCTTGGTTTTGTAATATTTTTTTTTTTTTTAATTTGGCTTCACTTTAAGTGTCAGCTCTCCATCTTTGAGGTGATATCTGTTAACTCACCAGGTATTTTCCTCAGCATCTGGTACACACAGCTAAATAATAGGTATAGAAATTACCTTGCATCTGTTTGCTGCAAATGTGGTAGATATTCCTTGGTGCAGTGCTCCCTCTTGCCTGGGGGAGTGCATTCCTCAAACTGAAATTCGTTTAGCTATCACCATTGTATTACTTATGTAGGAGTTCCAGTGACATAACACTCAGATTGTGCCTGCAGGAAGAAAACACAATTTATAAGCAGAGCAAAGCTAAGCCTCTTACATTTCCCCCTTCCTTTTTATTTTGCGTCTTCATACTTTCCAATCAGTAGGAGATGGATGGTGAGAAGGATGTAAATGGAAAGGGCTCAGGAATAAGACAATCTGATGATGTGGTGTATTGTCTCAAAGTGTCTTTGTGCGTGATCTTCCCATGTGCTTCAAGACCAGATATCCAAATGTTCAACAGCTGGATTTGAAAGACAGATTTTTCCAGAAAAACTTCAGATCCCATTTAAGAATACCTAAAGCTGGTCAAATTGAAAAGAAATGCTGACTTTTATCAGTGATTAAAATGTAGAAGTTTACATTTTCTCTACAATGTACAGAACACAAAAGTAACTGCAGGTATTCTGAAAATACAAAGTGAGAAGTTGCCCAAGAGTCAAGGGTTCTCACCCACCCTTCTGCTTGCCTTTGTGCCTTGTCAAGTTGGGTTTCTCTGGGTGCCTTTTCTCTTGCACCAGAGCTTTGCAACTGAAAGTAATTCCTTCAGAAGTGTCTGAACCTACTTACGCTCACAGTTGAGAACACATTAAAAATATTTTGCAAATTGTCTTTTTATTTTGGTGTCTTAATTGGAGGGATGTCTGTAAGTGTTGGTTTTCTCATCAGTGCAGTTCAATGTGCATGTTATTTTTCTTTTATATTTGAATGTTTGTTGTAGGGATCTTGTTAGTGGCTTTTGTGTAATACCATTAATATTGAAAGTATGTTAAATAATTTCTCTTTATAGATAAAATGAGCTAAATGGATATGAAACACAAACCAAATTAATTAGGTATGTTTTTTTTGTCTTTTCTAGTGAACAAACACAAACCCTGGATTGAGACGTCGTACCATGGAATCATAACTGAAAACAACGACACTGTGATTTTGGATCCTCCCCTGGTTGCTTTGGATAAAGATGCACCTGTTCCCTTTGCAGGTAGGAATGTACATTAGCAGCAGCATTTGAGCCTGTGGATTGCATTTTGAATTTATTAGCTTTTGTAAGGAAGGAATTTCCAGTGTAATTTGAAGGACACATGTAAAGGCTGTGTCCGAGTACTCAGGACCTGACTACTGGCCCCCAGATCTTGAAGTGATGTGTTTCCTACACTGAATTTGTTGTGAAGCAGAACAGAATAAACAGAATAATACAGCAGGCACTCACATCAACATACTTTTAATGAAAACACAATAATTATACAATTACATTTGAATTTGCTTTTATAGAAATGAATCATTGCAATTGCCTGAAGCAATAATACATGATTCATTTTGTTCAGCAGTAATAGCCCCCTGCTTTCTCTCTTCATATTCTGCTCCCTGGCTATGGACAAACTGTCTGACAAATATTTAAAGTTGCTCAAATCATATCTTACTGTGTAAGTACTTTATAACTGTCAGTGACTGTCCAGTGACTTGGACAGAAAATTTAATAGGAGGTATTGAAAATTTTTGCTCAGATTGCTGTGTGATAGATGTATGTCATGCACAAGTTTTCATTTGTATTAAGTCTATTTTTCCTGACGCTTTTTCTGTCCTGAGTCCCTTAAGTAGAATATGGGACTTGTGCATCTCAAGAAACTTTTCTCTTAAATTCCCTCTTTCATTAAAAATACTTTTTGAAGAAAAGGGAGAATAGTAAAGCTTGAGATCTGAAGATCCTAAGATGGTGCAGTTGTTAAAAAGATGATATTGCTTAAGAATCTTCACCTTTTCTAAGGACAGGAACTGGGAAAGGTGAGTATCCTTGATCTCGAGGAGTAGTCATGTTCAGGACGCAGAAGTCCAAGTGCTTGTCCCAAACAGCATTTTACAGCATCCTGAAAGAATTGTTCTCAGTCACTTTTGCCAAAAGCTTATACTGGCATCCATTCCTACCCTGCCAAACAGGGGTTCACAAATGGTTTTTACATATTGAACCCCATTTTAATATCAAGATTTGTTTGTCTCTCATGGCGCCCATGATTCTTGGTTGCATGAGGATCAATTCCTAGTGAAAAGATGCCCTTTTCATTTTTTTTGTAATTTTTTTTTTTCTATTACTGTGGGTGTTCCATCTTACATTTGGTTCTTTTGCTTGCATTCCCCCAGGATCCTTTCAGGGACATTAATCACGTGCTGTTGTCACTGACACTTTGCAAACTCTGCTGACTGGGAATTTGTTAGCCTAATTATTTTCTTCAGCTTTTACATTGGGAGAATCAACACGTTTTTCATTAAATAGTAATTTACTTTTCATGTAGAGAATCATCCTTTGAAATACTGAACTTAGATAGACTGGCTTTTGTGATAACCCTTATGTTAGACAGTAGTTTTAATTTAGCTTCTCCATTTATTGATTTGAATTATTTATATTGTGAGAAGTATCTGCTTTGTACAAGGGAAAATACTTTTTGTGTAGTCCCTGATATTAATTGTTCATTTCCTGATAATATTTGGCCTCATGATCTGCAGTCCAGGTGTAATATTATAGTTCTGATTGAACCCTTCATTCCCTTGAAGGGCCTGGATTTCATGTGTTTGTCCCTTGTGTTTGTAGCCAAGGCAAGGGGATTTCCAGCCTCAAAGTCATGTCAGAATGAGTGCACTGGAGACTGGGAACCTCGCTGAGGTTTTCTCTGTAAATCCCTGCTTTCTGCTCTGCCAGACAAAGTCAGGGATATCTGTAAGAGGCTGTGCTCTCCAGGAGTGCAGTGATGACTCTCCAGGATTGCAAGATGAGCACTACCAGCAGCAGGGAGCAGCCGATAATGGGATCCCACTGCTCTTCCCATGCTGGAAAACAGCGCTGCTGTACAGCCCTGGCTTCTGGGGACCAGGATGGGCTTTCCACTCCCTGTGGAGGCTGAGTCCAGCGAGAGGAGTCTGGAAGTGGTGCAAGTTTTCCAGCTCTGAGCTGTGCGTATCAGGATGTTTTGAGCCATGCCCAGAGCACCTTGCTCCTGGTGCACAGGTAGTTTTTGCATTTCGTAATTTTCACCTGAGCAAATAATTTTTCACCAGATAACTGCTTTGTTACTAGGCAGAATTAAGCTATTAAGAGGCATTTGCTATTCAGTGATTCTCATCTGCCCTTAGTGCTTTGATATGTTTTCTGCACCCATTCCCATGTTCTCATTTTTTTAGTTTAAATGTTACTTGTGGCTCAGGCCTACTCCAAACCGCAAATGGTGTTTTTGTTTTTACTTATGGAAACTTTAACATTTTTCCTAATACCTCTGCCTTTTCACATCACCATGGCTACTAAGGTAAGTCTGTCAACCCCTTCCAGGAGTACACACATTATGGTGCATGTCAAACCTGAGTGATCACAGGAGAAAATTACTGTAATCTGCACTTTTTTCCACCTCTATATAATGTTTAACATCAAGGGTGATGACAGGAGAAAAAGGAATCTTCTGTGCAGTTACCCTCCCAACGGGTCTGTGTTTCCAAGAAGGACTAAGGAGAGGCTAAGGACTAAATGTGCCTGTGAAAATGCTGACTGTCTAATGTGATCAGCATATTTCATAACTGGAGCATGAAGACTTTCACAAGATTGCAATGAATAACTTTTGGTGTCTCTTTATCTTATGAGTTTCTTGTGAATAATTGAAGTATATGTAAAGTCCTGCTTCTTAAAATTGTCTTGGTATGAGCTTACCTCACTTTCTCTTTTTTATGCAATTGTATTTTTTTGTCTCCTAGTTTTGAAGGAAAGCTTGAAAATACCAGTATAATTTTGTAAGTGTGGGAAGTTTCAGTATCAGCAGTTTTTCATATTTCAGTTTTTCAAGTCCTGGTCCAAAAAGGATTTTCACTGACTGGTGTTGAAATACAACTAACTTTTAAATTAACTAAACTCACCATGGCAGCCTGGAGCCTCTTTCAGGGTATCACAGGCATTCCCTAACTCTCCTCCCCTCTCCTTGGCCAAAAAACACCCCCCAAAAAATAAACATCTACAAAATCCACAAAGAAACCATAAGCATTGTATAAGGGCAGAGTGGACTTAGCTCATTTAGGGACATCCATGAGAGCAATCTCTCTTAAAAAAATCTAATAAAATGTACAAAGAAATAAAATAAAAGAAAGAATGTAACTTTAATTCAGTTTACACTGACTGGCACAGTCAGCCATGCAACAGTCAGCTCCCTTTCTGGTGGGGAGGCTGGTAATCACTGCAAGGATTTGACTTTCAGGCTTAGGGGTAGTTTGGCTAGAAACAAGGTGAGATCTACTGAATCGGTTTGACAGGATTCTGTCCCTCGCAAAATGCTGTGAGGTTATGGAAGGCTTTTGGAAAAGACGTCTCTCAGCATTCCAATAACAGCAACTACGTTTCATCAGCAATGCTGTGCAAAAATAGATCCGAAAGGAACTTCAGGATGTCGTCAGTCCATCCTCCTGCCCAAGGCAGGGCCCTTGTCATTCCTGATAAATAGTTTTCTGTCCTGATTTTACAGATCTGTAGTGACAGAGATGCAACAGCTTCCCTGGGCGATCTATTGCACACTTCACCATACTCCTGGTTTTTCATGAGGCTTGGTCTGAACTTTCTGTACAATGATTTTAGCCCATTAGGTTTAGTCCTATCCTAAATGGCTAGGCAGAGCAGGTTATTCCCACTCTTTCTGTGCAGAAGCCTTTTATGTTACTCCCTAAAAGCACTGTGATAATCTAAAACAGCCTGGGGTGGAGGGGGTTTCTGCTGTTTGAGGTGTTACCTGAAGCTGAGAAACAAGAGGTGACTTTCAGAGCAATGAGATGATGGATGCCCGTTCTCACCTTGGAAGAGAAGAGCCAGACTTGTCCCTGTGTCCCCACTGCTGGGCTGATAAACTCATATTTGAGTGTCTTGTGTCACAGTGAGGCTGAGCTGGGTACTTGTACCAGAGTGAGTTGGGCCTATTACATCTTCAGCTGCTTTTATGCTCTTGATAAATTTATGGAGAGCCTTTCTTAGCAAGATCAGAGGTCTGGCTGCCCCTAGACAAGTAATCTGTGTCTCAGAAGCAGTTCCAGATCACACCTCCTTGGCAGATGAGTCCCAGTCTCTGACTATTTTGGCTGTGCTAAAAGCACTGTAAAGAATAAGGAGACAATAAAACCAGCCAGGAAGGGTGCCTGAATATTCACTAAATTACAAGCTGCAACCACAAACTCTCCCAAATCTTCTTTGGTATTCTAGCAGTTCAGAGGAGTGTGTATTCTCAGCTGCACCACAGAGAATCCAGCAGTTGTCAGTCTACTTACACCCAGGGGCTGAACACAAAATCCCATCTCTCTGCTTCAAACTGTGAAGCTGTCCAGCCTCCTTGCTTGTTTGTTTGTATTGATAAGCAGTGGCATTAATAACAGCAACTATCCTTTTGGTACAACATTAAAAGTACAGAAGTTATTTTAAAACTGTCGTTCTGAACATGATCATTTGTACTCACTGTCAGCCAGCCTTAGAACACAAGTCAGTTTATGATGCCCAGAATTCATTGGTGTTAAATATTTCTCTGTGAAAATGAGGCATGATCAAAAAATATGAAGTGCAGGCGAAGCCATGGAGTGTTGCAGTTGTTTATAACAATTTTTTAATGATTTTTAATTTCTATCTTTGAAGCTTACATTTGTTACTGTAGCTTAATTAGTTAAGACTGTAGCATTCAAAGGCAAAAAACCAATCTCTTCACGGCAATCCTAATCTAAGGTAAAAGAAAAGATTGGTAATAGCACAATTAATTCTGGAGATGCTGTTTTTGACTTAAAGGATGCTGCTCATCATCCAGTAAAGAGTAATAAACATGCTCAGGTTTCAGATTTAGAATGCACCAAAAACCAATCACTCTCACAGTGACCTCTGTTGGTCCCTGAAGCTCAGAGATATGGGGTTTGAAGGCTGTGGGGTTTGGTTATCTTTTGTTCTTGAAGTTTTTGCTGATTGAGTTTGATTGCCTTAGCCACTTTTACAGCTGTGAAATAATAGGCAACATCAGTGTGTCCAAGGAAGACTCAAGGGTCAAGGATTTGGGCTATTCTGATGGAGCTTTTAGTGGCTGCTGAGTGGTCTGTCATTGCAGGAGGAAGGGATTAGGGAGAAAATGAGAATTAAATGCATGAGAATGAATGTGAGTTCCTTCTGATAGATAAAACCAATAATGAATGGGAACTTGGAGATACTTTATTACACCTAAATATGCTAAATTGCTTGAAGCTAGAAAGAAGCAAGGAAAATAACCAATTAATTCCAGTCTGATGACATCCACTTGGACTTTTAAAACTGCTTATGGAAAATACTGATTTGAAATACTTTTGAAGTGGTTTTGAGTAGTTTTCTTTATGTATAAGACTTGATCTTTAGAAAAAATAGGGCAGGATATTACAGTGGATTGCAACTCTACACAATAGGACAGGAACAGAATCTGGCATTTTATAATCCCTAAGTATACTAAGTAACTATTTAAGTAGAAAATGGTTTAGTTAAAACAGATTATCACTGAAGTTACCAGGAAAATAGTGAGAGTTGTTAAACTTTCGGGCTATTCAGAACACAAGAGAGAAACCTGAGTGGGGAGTATTGGAATTGCTAAGCCTATCGGTCCAAAAGTTTGTAGCTGCTGTTACGCTCCGAGTATGGATGTAGATTTTGTGTCACACTCCTTTGAAACTAATGAAGCCTTGCTGCATGAGAGCCATGGCTCATAATTAGAAGATGCACTGTGAACAGTGTGCCTGAATCTGCAGCTGAAATACGAGGTCATTTATTTCAATGAACTATATCCATTACCTTTGTATTTTCAACAAAATATTTTAAAAGCTGCGGAAAGTAATTTATTTTGTTGAGGTACTATTTTAACAATATTTTTTTTCTGCAATGAACCATTTTAGTGTGAATTAAGACTGTAACTGGCTTTTGAGATGTAATTTTTGCCATATAGTTAAGCGTGGTTTCTACACTTTTTAGACATTCTCTAAAATCAGAGATGGTTCCTCAAGGATTTCAAATTCTGAAAGTTACAGGAAGGGCAGCGTAGGAAACACATCTGTTTGGAGAGAAAAAGGATGAGGAATAATTCTCTTCTTATGGTTTGAGTGATACATGCAGGGTTACCTGAGGTTTGAACAGGCTCACATATTAAAATAAGTGTGAGCAGGTGAAAAATGTAAAACTGCTGTAGTTATCCCTCATCATTAAGATTGCAGTGGAAATCATAACTGCAGATGTTTTTACAATTTACAAAACTGCAAAGTTTTTACAATTTCAGGTAGACATGAACATTTTCTAACATGTATTGATATGAATGAAATTATTTTAAAAACTATGCTAGCAAGCATAACCCCAAGACATGAAGATTTACAGTAAGCCAGTCGAAGCAAACAAGAATGATACCCCTGGGACATTTTCTCTTGTTGTGTAGTTTGATTCTCTTCATTATTTGATGTTCAAGAAGTAGTAAACTTGATGTGCTCACTTTTGCTCTCCAGCGTTTGTGAACCTAAGAATCCAAAATCTGCACCCATCTTTACTTCCAGTGCTGCAATAACATGAGAGACTGTCAGAGGGAGGGCTGAAGGAGTAGTGTGAGGACTCAAAGGAAGGAATAAACTGTGCCAAATAATGCAAATTCCACTCTAATATCTCTCTTCACGCTTTCATTCCATCTGTGGTCCACCCATTAATTCAATTACATCTCTCTCCTTTACACAAATATTTCCTTTTGTGTGTGGGTTCCTGTGTTGTTGTGTTCTTACGTGAATGATGATGAAAATCAAAAAGGACTGCTTGTAAAAGCATGAAGCATTCTTTATACAGACTTAGAAAAATAATTTATAATACCAGGAAGTGTTAGTAATCTAACAAGTGGAATTGGAATATTCACCACTTAAAAGTTTACTGCAACAAAATTGGCACTGCAGGATTCCAGCTTGCTTTAAAAATAAAATCAAAAGGCTTTAAAATGTGTTCCTCAGAATGGAAGTACTTGAGTTAGCATAAAGCAGCAGGGACATGTGAGTTGCTTATAATGGTTTCTAAATATTAAGAACATTTTAAAAGAACAGCCTGAATAGGTAATTATTTATTCTTCAGAGTTCCTTGTGGTTATTGGTCAACAATTCTCTTGTGGAAAGAATAGATAAAAGCCCCCACTTTTCTTTAAACCTGCTTCTTTCCACTCAGCTGAAAAAAATTAATTTTTCTGGACAAGAAGAAACACTCCCAATAGCCTGAAAGTGCTGTTGATCCCTTTGCTTGCTAGGGCCACCTAAAAAATGCATGTGATGCTACTTTTATGCAGCAGAAAGGGGAAGGAGAGTATAAAGAATTGAAACTCTGGACAGGTGGTTTAAGTTATCGATTTTCTGCTCAATTCTCCTGTTTCTGGCTGTGCAAAATGGATCAAACCAATTTGTTCTCCTGGCCTGTTGTTTCCTCGACTGTCCTTTTTTCTGTGTGTTTAGATTATTAAAAAAAAGCTCTCCCAAGTGCTTTTATCTCAATGACTGTGGAGCACTGAGCATCTCTGAGTGCAGCACCAGCACAAGGATTTGCTGTTCTCAGCTGTTTTCTGTTCCATAACCATTTATGATATAGGTGTGTTCATAGGGGATGTAACAATGGGGTTGTGTGGATGTTGAACCTGAGTTAACAATCCTGCTGGAAACCACATCAGCGTGGTTCACAGCTCTGACTGTCACCCCTGCTCCAGGCAGAGGCACTGCTGAGGCTCAGACATGAAGGAAAAGTATTGGCAAACAGTGGAGTGGAGAAGAGAGGGGAAATGGATTGTCTAGGCGTTTTTAAGGTTATTAGTTCCCAAAATTAAAAAATAATTCCTTGAGGGTTTAGTCTTGGGGTTGTGCTTTGTGGAGAAGAAACAAAATGTATTGGTTTTTTACCAAAAATGTGCAATATAGTAGATGTGCTTATCATTGAGTAGATCTGTGTTTGGTTTTGGCCATAATAGATTTAATATCAAGGAATAAAATATCCAATTATTTAAGACAAAAACACAAGATGTGACAGAAGGAGCTTAAGTATTTTCTTAATCGTGTTACGTGTGCAGAGATGTCACAGGGATGTTGTGAATGGTGCTGATCCCACTGAGACACAGTGATGCTGCAAGGAGGCTTCCCTGTCCTGTGATGCTTTATTTCCAAACAAATAACTTTTGAAAATTGTAATTTATTTTTTATATCAACAATTCAGTCTCAACTACTATGGCTATGTACAATATGCCAAAATGGAGGTCTACAAAATATTAGTTAGAAACAAAAATTCTTAATACCAGTGATTTAACATTACGTGTCTGCTAGGCCATGAATGTTCTTTGTGTCTTAGGCTCATATAAAAATCAGAGGAGAGTAGATTGAAGGTACTTGGCAGCAGACTGACTCCTAGAGTTCACTATTCTGGCAAAGTGACCCCCCTGTACTGAGCAAACACCCTGGCAGGGGCTTGTGTCCTCACTGCATTCTCTTGTACAGCAGCTCTGCATTGACCTCATCACGTCACAGGCACGAAGGGCCACGTTTCTCCTGTGAACCTTGGCATTTTATATCAAGGAAATACTCTCTTAGTTGTCATTATCCCCATGTTTCTTTAGAGTGTATTAAAAAGACGTAGACACGAATATCAGACCTCTCAGTAATTGTAAATATGGCATCTTATGATAGATGTAATTAATACAGTTAAACATGCTAAAATACTTAAACTGCAGTCTTTAAACAAGTAGTTGAGTACCACTTTAAGAGGAATATGTATTATCTACACTTGATTCGTTTGGGGACTTTGTCTATCAGTGGGACTTAATATTCTGGTTCACTGTGGTTGTGAGCATATTTTTGGAGGAGAGGTGAGACTGCTGAGGACTCAAACTTGTCATGCTGTTGGACATCTGTGTTACAGGTTAATTGCAATATATTAATTTACTCTTGATTTTAAAGAGCTTTTTAAAAGGAAGATTTTATTACCAGATATAACAGACTTTTTACTGCACATAATATCCCTTCTGGCCTATATATTCTAGTGATCGTGTTGTGGTTTAACCAGCAGGCAGCTAAACACCACATAGCTTCTCCTTCACATCCTCACCTCAGTGGGATTGGGGAGAGAGGGAAAAACATGTGGAATTTGGAGGCTGAGATAAAGACAGTTTAAAAAACAGAAAATGGAGGGGAAGTGATAATGGAATTAGAATATAAAATGATGCACAATGCAGTTGCTCACCACTCCCTGACTAATGCTAGTTCACAGCAGCAGCCCTGGCCACCTTTCCCCCCAGTTTATCCTCTGACATCATGCCCTGTGGAATATCCCTCTGGCCAGTTTGGCTCAGCTGGGGCTAGGGCTGGGTCTCCTCCCAGCTTCTTTATATACCAGTGATGCACTGCTCTGAAGACAGATGAAATATCCTTTTTTCTTGGTACCACGTTAAACCTTCCTTTTGAAAGCTGTTGCAGTGCAGTGGCACCTAAATGTCATCTGAGTGCCCCTTGGTCTGGATTACTGGTTAAAAATGTCATTTAAAATTGTACAAGTAAATTTAACCATAACACTTTAGAAACATTCCTGAGTTATACGTGCCAAAGTTCCAAAGGATGTGAATCTGCATGCTGGCTAGGAGGACCAAATCTAAATTATTTTTAATTGAAAAAACAGCCCCAAGCCAAAAAAATGCTGCAATTAGAAATGTCGAACCTTATTCCAGCTGTCTGGAGAATCTCTCAGCATCTTCACTGATTGGGTTCTTTGCCAGTGACACCAAACTGGCACACAGCAATTTTGTACAGTGATTTGGAAATAACCTTTCCATTTATAAATGAAGTCCAATGCTTCTGTATTGAATGGACCAAGTTTTAAATGTTGCCTGATGTCAGGGTGACTCTTGTTTCTCAGACTGAAAGGCAGTGTAGAAAGGACAGCAGAGGCAACACTAGATTTTTTTTGGTTTGTTGCCTCCATCCTGGGGGGGAGGAGGTGCACATAAACATGATGGGGTTCAGAATTTTTTGAGAAAACAATATATCATTTGTGTTAGGTTTTTGCAGGATTGCATACTCTGCCACTCACAGGCTCAACAGAGCCCTCATTACCATCTGCTCCTGCCATGGTGGCAAACAGTAGAGCTGCCCAGCTAATTGGCTCAGGCAAGTTTAATTAAGGAGGACATGCTGGTGTGATCAGATGATGGAAAATGGGCACCCAATCCCATCCACACAGCTCCAGTCATCTCCTGGATGCCCTGATCCTTTCCTTGGGGAGTTGTGTGGTCTCACTCTCTTGGGTTCTTGCTCTCTCCCTCAATGTCTTGTTTCAGTCTCACGGATTGTCATTCGATTTGTTTGTCACACCCTTCCATGACCCTGAACTTGAGACATTCTCTTCTTACTGAAAACCCATGAGGGCTTGAATAGAGAAAATATTGGTAAGTGTGAAGTATAGGTAGGTATGTTATAGGCATTTATGATGCATGTTATTTTAAAACTTCTGGGCTGTAATCGCATCTTTTGGACAAAACTAACCAGCGTATGCATTTTGTATCCACACAACACTTGCCTTGCACATTTTTGTAATAAAATATTTCACATCAGAGGTCAGTTTCCCTCACTTGTAGCATTGTCTCTTATGTGAAGTTTAGAAAATTATACAAAGATTAAGAGGAAAAGAACTAGTTCTTGAAAGTGATTGGTCACTAGTTCCTTCATTGACTGTGACTCCAGTTAGTTGGTGTGCAGTTACCATGGTGATAAAAACAGACTGCAAAACAAACTTATATTACCTTTAAAAATGTGAGTTGAATTTTTAAATTTCTGATTTTTTTCTTTTTTTTAAAAAATCATGATGTACTCTAACTTACTTGCCCTATATATAAATTTTAAAATAACAGGAAAATAATTTGGATTAACAAACGAGAGCAACTGCCAACTTATTATAGGAATTGATCTCCATAAAGAACTGTATGTAAATTTAACTAATTTCCTTTAAAATTATTTAATTAATTAAATTTAAATTTAGTTCAAGCATTTAAAATTAACGTTTTCCTGTCATATGACAAAGAAATTTAAGTAACTGTGAGTCAGCAGCAGTGGCTATAATAACCACAACATGTCAGGCCCAGTGTGCTTTTGTTGTTGCTAAAAAGTTTTCAAGTCAGGTGGGTCCCTTTTTATCCAGCTGCTCAAAAAATTTCTGAAAGGCTCATTGGTACTCGATGGATTTGTTAGTGCATGTGACAGATTTAATGGATATTTCTGACAAGGCTTCTGCTCCTCACTGATGCCTGCCTTGGAGAGCTTCCAGGTGTGCTAATGAAAAAAGTCATGAATGAAGGCAGGAACAGCGAACAGTGTATTTGATGTGGAATCCAGAGTACAGAAATTAAATTCAATATAACACTGTAATTAATAGGCGTGCTAGAATTGAAAGGAAGACAGCAATTTAACATCAGCTTTTAGATGCTTTTGGACTAGAATACATTATTTAGGGCAGCAAAGCCTCTGCATCCCAACTGGCAACTTCCCTGGAGCTGAGAGCTGGGTTTCTGTACGGCCTCTTCTCCCAGGGCTTCACTTTGCAGCGTTTCACTAAAACTGTGGACAGAGCAAAAGGCAAAATTCTGCAGCTCTGTTGGCTCAAATGGATGTCTGCCCATTTCTGCTACCTCAGTGCTGTCCTTATAGGTGGGAACTGACTGTTGTGTGGGAGCTGCCTGTTAGAACAGCAGCGTGAAAGGCAATGGAAATCGTGTGCAGTGAAAGAGAAATCGTATGCAGTGAAAAGCCCCATACGCTTTGTATAAAATTTTTGATTAAAAAGTCCTTCCTTGAATCGAATTTGCCCCAGCTGTTGCCATCTGTCAGCTTTTCAATGCCCTTTACAAAAAACAACAGTGCTGATCTCGGTCCAATCTCTCTGGGGGGTGCTGCTATAGGATGTGCCACATATGGCAGATTATCAGTGTCACTGGAGGAGCCAAAGGCTGCTGGGTGGGGGGCTGAGCACGCAGCTGATGCGCTGAAAACAAAACAGTTTTATGCTTTAATCTGCAAGATTTAAGTAGCAGGCCCTGCCTACTGTTTACTGGAAAGGGCTTTTCTATGCTGCATGTGAAAGCACAGCAGAAAAATTACAGCTTTCTCCAGAGTCCCCATGTAATTTGTTTGCTTGGTGTGGTTTCACATACAGGTAAAAGTTAATTTGGTTAGAACTTTTCTTGCCAATGACTGTGGCTTCGTTGAGTAGAATTATACATAGAAATAACCCCCCTTGTGCTGATTTGTTTTTAAGTTTTTTATTTCAATATCATGTTTTCTTCGTAGAAGACAGGGAATGAACTGCTAGGGGACGAACACTTCCATGTGTGCCTGTCCTAATGCAGGTGTAGATGTGGTGGCCTAACTTCCTAAGAGGTGAAAAACAAACAAAAAGGGACAGTTTCTCAGAACAGCGAGAGAATTTTTAGAGTAAAAAAATCTAAATAACTCTGAAAGTGTATTTAAAGGTTGTGAATAAACCCTTAAGTCAGAAAGCTATAGACCATTGTAAAATATGTTGTTAATTCTTTTGACGTGTCTTAAGCTGACTCACCACATGAAGGTTTGCCAAGGTTTGAAATAACACTGGAGAAGGGGCATTAGATAAATAGTTGAGGCATCTGGAGCCACAGGCTGTGTGCATTTTGGGGTTTTCAGCAATCACTTTCTGGAAGGACAACACTGCCATGATGCAGCTGAGCTACTGGTTAAATTTGCATTGTAGTTAAACTTAATCTGAATTTTCAGTAACATTTTGCCCACAGTGCAATTTCTTTATGAATCGGTCTGTGACCCAGAATAAGGGACTGAAGTACAGCTACTGTGCTTAAATAACATACATTGTTTAAAATAACATACAACTTCCCAGGAGTTTTTGAAATTGCTGTTCTGAAGATCGAGTTAGTTCTTACACTCAGCCTTGAAACTGACTCTTAATTGTAGAAGATACTGACTTATCTTTAGATTGCAAGTTTAAATCATACATTTAAATGATGTATGATTTGAATATTTATTTATTTCATTCTGGGATACTTTTATTATGAAAATGGGAGGTTTTGAACTCTGTTCCTATGATAAAGATATAAAAATCCAAACATCAGAAGAAAAGTGAATGTGGATTTAAAAAATGAAATTTCAGTTTTGAATAAAAAAAAGAGAAAGCTGAGTTATTGTTTCCTAAAACTAATGGGAAATCATTTAAGGTGCTAAAATAAGCTGTACTGATGTTGGCTTATAATTAATTTTTGAGATTGATAAGTCAGTAGATAAACTCTAGGAAACAGAAGCCTGAATACACAGAAGGAGAGGCATTCTGAGCATTTCAGGTCATTCTGTGAATGCTATAGTCATATTTATTCTGAGTTTGTCTTCATCTCAAGAAATGTTCAGACTCAATAATGTTTTGCATATGAGGATGAACTGCTACCATTCACTATGGTTGATTGAAAACTCCATTGGGTTTGTGATATTGCACCATGGTTTTCTGCTTTCTGAATGCACCAAAGCTGTTTTGGTTGTGCTGGCTCTTTAGTTTACACTTGAGTAAAACCAGGCTTTTTAGGAGGTTTGCACTGGTCAGAATGGATCCATTTTTTATCAGGCAACCAAAATAAGTAACTTCTCACACTTCAGGAGAGTGCATGGAGCACAAAACTAGGGCATAGAATTAATATTTCAATATTCTGCACTTAAGGCACTACGTGCTGTTTCGCTGATGACAATGGAAACAACTTAGAAAAGGAGCGAAAGAGAGGAGTCTTCCCTTTCTTCCATTGGTTATCAGCTGATACTTGAATTGACTAAGAGAGGCTGTGATCTGATAGCTTGTGTTTCCACCTTATCTGACAGCCAATTTTCCCACACACTCAGTTCATTTTGTTCTTATTTAAGAATAATAAATTCTTATAATTTCTTCTTTGAGCCAGAGTATGTATCTGTAATTGTTCTTAAAAGGAATTAGAGCCCTGAGGACTTCAGAAATCAAAATTTACTTCTTCCATCTGACACAGATTTTGGGCAGTCACTTAAATGCCAAGGTTGATTGCCATTCATCATTTGGTGTCCATCAACATCAATGAACATCACTGTAGGAATCTGTTGAAATAAATGGCCGTTATTAATATAATTGCTGCTGTTCATGTTCCTTGTACAAACCTGATGACGATAATGTATGCAGTCCTTCCTCTTTCATATTCCAACATTCATTTGAACTTTCTCTGCCTTGCATTTCCTTTTGGTTTGGAAAGGTGGCTTCTACCATTTTCCAAAAGCATGCTTCCTTCAGTTTCAGGGTCCTGTCCAAACTGGTCAAACTACAGGATGCATGTCTGTGTATATTCATCTCCTTAAAGGAAAAATTCTTAGCAACTTAAAACCATCTGAGTGTTTATTTTATTTACTGTGGGTGTTCAAAAGAGGTAGGTCAGTCCTGAAAGGGAGCTGCTTGCCTCTCATGGCTTATTGCAAATATTTCAATTGTCTTACTTAATAAGCATTTAATTTTAGATTTCTTGCCATTTTGTTCATCACAGTCTGTACTTGACATAGAACTTAAAGACACAATTCTCATGTTCTCTTGTCTATCAAATTATTCCAGATAATCAGTCCATTAGGTCAAGAAAATGCAAACTGCAGTGCTCCGTGTGCTGGGTCAGAGCCCTTCCTGCAGGGGACAGAGAATTCTCAACTATTCATTTTTTGGGCACTTCAACAGAGATGTCCAAGGGGTTATACACAAAGGCTGTGTCTATTTTTGTCTAAATGGTCTTAATCACAGGCAATGGAAATATAGTTTTAATTTAATTCTAGGCTTTTAAAGTTAAATAGAGGTTGCCTTTTCTGTTGCACCACAAATAATGTGTGTATTTATGGTCAGGTTCCTGTCTTTTTTTTTCTTGCCACACAGTACTGCAGTTGTCATAGGATTTCTGATCTAATAATGATCTCATCGCTGACTTTAGAACCTCTGACTTGCACTGACACCCATCTGAAGAGGATTACTCATGTCAGGGTTGCCCCTATTGGCAGTTCCTGCTTTCTGTCGCTTCCTTGTTCTGAATGTTTTTCAGAAAGGAAAAATAAAAAGCTTTTCATGAAGACACTCTGTTTATTCTTGGCACTGGAATAGTCCACAGGCCATTTGTGCACTTAATAGATTAGCTCTGGTTTATTAAGTAAATGGACACGATCAGTTTGAAATGATAACAAGTCAGATTTTCGTCTTCAAGGAATTATTAGTGCTCTCCTAAAAGACTGAAGGCAATATGAGTCTGGCCCAATAAGACACACATGGGTCTGGCCCAATAGTTTTTTCCAGTTTACCCTCTCTTCTAATCAGGAAAGTAGCTTTGTTTAAAAACGCCCTTTTGAAGGTATTCCTGATAGTCAGAAAATTATTTAATGGTTTCATATTTATTATACAATTGACAAGAATAATAGGGTACATTCTGTGATGTCAGTGAATCCTTTTTTTTCCAGAGACAAGGGTAGGAAATGTGTATTTTTAAATTTATTTTTGTTGGTAGATCTGATTGCTTGAAAGAGTGGACAGCTGCAATAGCTCAGTTCTGGGGCTGATTTAAATAATGTATTTCTTGGTTTCCAAGGAGAAGCAATTGCTTCCTTGATAAATAAAACAGTTTCCATGTTTTGGACACTAATGAAGAAAACCCAATAATGATAAAATATGTCAGTGTTCCTTTTTGATTTGTGTGAAGTGTGTGACACAAAATAGTGCTGTTTGGGGAAAACTGACCATCCCACCTGCTACTGAGAAATAGAAGCAGTCAGAAATTTCATCTGAGCCAAAATTCCCAACCACATTCCCTCCCTCTCTAGTTTTCTTGGAATAGCATTGCATCTTTTATTTCATGAATTTCATGCCATGTTATTGCAGCAAATAAATGACTGTTAGATCTGCAAATATCAAAAGTGTAATGGATTTAAAATTATACATACAGAATTAAATATTAAAGAGCTGTTTGAACCCACTGCTCTGTTAATGATGACTCAAGTCCGGGATCTAGTTTTCATTTCTTCTAGTTAAATGCTGACAGAAGTTCCTTGGCTTTTTTCCCAGTCTCCCCTGTAAAAATGGTATATTTCTAATGCATAACCTTCTTCCTGTGCTCAGCAAATAGGGACTAACTTTCCTGATGGACCTTATCTTCCTAATTTCTAGCCCTTGAAGAATTGAAAAATTGACTATCAAACAAAATCCAGTTACCTATAAAGCAAAATGAATCAACTGCTGCAGAAAAACATCTAGTTTTTATCATTGACGGGAGACCAGGATCTTCAGTGTGGCTGAAAATGCGCAATAATAACAGTAAAAGAGAAACCACCCTTTTTTCCACCCTCCCCTTCCCCCACTCTGTGTTTTCTTCTCTGTTAACACCATGACTAATTACTAATTCTAAGTGTGCAACCATCTGCTGAAGCCAGCAGTAATATCCAGGCAAGTCTGAGCTGGGATTTGCATCAGGATGAGCAGCAACTACAGGGCCTGGAAATGTTGGACACTGTGAATTAAATAGTTCTCCTTGTTTGGAAGCTCCTTGTTCACTACAAACCAGCAGTTAAGTGCTTAGCTCAGCCCTCTCTTCCTCTGGGGGACACAGGGACAGAGTTCTCAGCTCTTCCCAAAGACTCAACTCCTACAAAGAGTTCATTTGCACATCAGAGTCCTCAAAGACACCTGGGTCTGAAATTTGAAGAAGGGGTAGATGCCCTTCCCTGCTGCTAAAGATTTACCCCTTATGTTGAGGAATTGCTTTGGGTATAAGCTCAAGACTGCAGTACCAACGTACCTGAGGGAATGAGAACAAATATTTATTCCAAATTATGAAAATTGAGGAGGAATGGGACAAGAAGGGCCTATAGAGTAGGTGTTTTCCCAGTATTTTGAAGGGGATGAGGAAGTGAAACTGTTGGTTTTTTTGGGTTTTTTTTTTTTCCTTTTACAAATATCTTCTTGGTATGCTAACTGTGAGGGATTACTCGAGTCAAATAGTCCTTCACACATATCCTGGGATGGTTCTGTGGTGGTTGGACTCATGTTAGGGAATCAGTAGCTGTAAATTTAAGAAGAGCATCTTTATTACATCCGTAAATAAACTCTGTGTTTTCACAGTGCGAATGACATGCCAGTCCTGGTTCTTTCTGTTGGATTCTTCTTGGTGCTGACACCAACTGTAATGATGTTTGATTGCTTTTTTTTGTTGGTGATGATCTTTCTACCAATCCAAAAGGCAGTGATTTTGGAAGTGTTGCCCATTACAGCTCTCAGGCTGAGAACCCCCTTAGTCCTGGGGTATGACAGACAAGCAGTATTTTACTGGAGACCAGTGGTTTGTGCCCAGGGCCACTCGTGGAGGCAGCAATAACCCACGTGCAGGGAGGGGAATTGTCCTAAGGAAGGACTCTAAACATCATCAGAGCAAAGTGCAGCAGCTTCTGCTGATGGGCCGCTGCTTCTTTCAGCTTTTCCTCTGTTTAAACTCTTAAAGGGCTCCACTATTCCCTTTTGTGGTGAAAAGTTTCCTGAGTTCCTCATACCATACTTCTTAATTTCCTTCAACAGTCCTGTGAACTTGGATGTGAATCTGTAATGTCCAGGGTGCTTCCTATTCCTCTCACTGCTTCAAATAACCTATTTCTATTAGCTACTGTATCATTTCTGCCTGAACATAAAACCACTTATTTGGTTGGTAATGTTCTTTATCTCCCTTAGTTTTCATAAGTATAAAAATATTTCCCCAAGCATTATGAAAAGATTAAAATTCAATTTGAGTGCTGAATTATGCATGGTTTTCAATTTGGCATTACTCTAAGAATTTTTTGTTTCCCAGCTTTTTAGTATTATGAGAAAATATCTACTATCAAATGTATTTTTAATAGATATTTCCTGGTATTAGATGACACAGTTGACATTTAATCCATTCTACGACGATGTCTAAATATTTAATTTTACGATTCATAGTGGCCAATGCTTTTGATAAATGGAATGCTTCCATTTATGGCTACGATTTGGGGGGAGCAAGCATATAAACAAAATTACTTCCAGAGGGGAGGAAAATCAGTTCAGTTAATTATTTTACTTAAATGGGCATGGCAATATCTATCAAGCTGCCAACATAGGAAAATAACCATCAGCAGAGTAAAGCCTGAAAAGCATTAATCAAAATTCAGTATGATTAGCGTTCTTAGTTTGAATAAGGAGTAGGATCCTGAAGATATTCAGTGCTGCTGGAAATAAGTGAATAATGGATAATAATAAAAGCCTTAAAACAGAGTAGAAGCTTTAAACATCCAGAGTTTTGCTCTACCATTTTTTTTCTTTTAGTATCTGAGTTGAAATTACAGACATTTTATATTTCAACTTCTTTGTAGGTTGGTCTCTCTTTTTTTAATATTCATGTAGATATATAAATGAATGTTCAGAACAGATTGGAATCACTTGGCTGGAATTAAAAAATACCAAAGCTTAAGATGCTGATTTCTTTGCTTTTATACTTAGATCTTCGTAGTTCTTTACCTGGAGACCTTTCAGAGGTTGGCAAGGTGAGGTTCCTTATTTCTTGAAAGGTGCTGAGAAGAATTCTTTAAACATACTCTTTTTCTTTTTCTTTTGTTTTAAAGTGACATTTGCACACAGCCAATAAACTTTGTACCTTTATATAATCTTATCTTGACCTTCTCAGGCATGCAGAGAATTAAATGAATTCCACTTACTTGAACTTGGTTCTCTAGGTGCTCTCAGCATTAGCTCTTTATGTACCTATTTGCTTAAAATGCTTCCAGGAATTATTGGTGTTTAAATGTGTGTATTCATTCTTGCTATGAATTTGACACAGCAAATTTTATTGACTTTATTGGTTCATAATTTTAGCTTTATGTATTGAATGTGTGAAGCAATGCAGATGGATTTACAACTAAACACATTCATCTTCATGAAATGTATAGCTGAGGTCCTTAACTCTAGGATATTTCTGAACATTCACATAAATGCTTTCATTAAGTAATCAATAGCATTGAGTATTTGTACATAAACCATATGGATGAGAGACGCCAAAAAGTAATAGGGATTATAAATCCATTTTGTCAGTTCTCAGAGTATTAAGTGCCTCAATGCAAAAAAAGGTATATAACTGTGCATCCTTTTAAGAACTGATAGCTGTGATATTAATACACTCTAGCCATGTTGTAGTTATGCAGAAATAATTTCTGGTTACTGAGTTTAGTTAGAAACCTGCAGGTTTTGACCTGCTATTGGTGAATTTATATTATACCTAATAAAAGTACTTGTAATCTATCAACTCTTTTATAGTTATGCAAAAATAATTTTTCCCTTTTGTGTCAAATAAAGGTTTCCTTTTGTAATTGTTTTGTTGTCTAAATGTCTAAAACATTGAATTAAAATGTTTAGGGTTGTAGTTCAATCAAAAATATGCTGGTTGCAAAGGATTTCATAGTTGGCCACAAATGAGCAGGTTATAAAATAATCAGTTACAGTAATCTGTGAAAATGGTACTTTGTTGTTATTGGAAAATAAAATCCAATCCTGTTTTTATACAGTTCTTTCAGAGTTAATGTTTTTCCAACAGCTATATAAATTAGGAATTGCTCAGCTGCTTAAGTTATGAGCAAACGCCAATGCATAAAAATCCTCCTTTAAACTTGTCTCTGAAATGAATTTGTGGGAGTGGAAAAGTAATGAAGTCAAAAGCAGGTGAAAGGATTGTTATCACTGTAAGGTTTTATTGATGAATACATCTTCCCACAAATAGTTCTGGAAGTGTAATGAATTGTTCACAGGACAAAATGCTCGCTAGAAATGGCAAAGGTTCGCCATAGTTGTGCATCTCTTTTGTGGCACTTGACTGGAATACCAACACGTCCAAAGAAAACAGATTCAAGCACGCTCGTATTTGTAATCAGGGAAATCTTTCTTAAAAGAAATATGACCAATCAAGCATTCTTGATTCCATCAATCTCATTTAATACCAGGAATTTAACTGAGAGGAGTGTACAGAACACGACCTGGAGGTGCAAGCATCCTGTTGAAATGTACATTGGACTTGAATCTCAGGGATAACTTTGCTCATTCTTGCCATGCAACTCTTGTCTAACATATGCGTCTGAAAATTAACTCTGATTTCAAGGTCATAAATTATCAAATGCCTGTGCTGCTCCTCATGTAAGCCACCGATTCCACTGGCTGAACCTTCCTTGCCTGTTATTAGATGATCTTAGGCCAAGAAAAAGTCCCTTTGCTGCAGTTCATAGGGCCTTGAAATGAATTAAACGTGGCTTGGCTCGTAGGATCAAATCTTCTCACTTCTGACTCTTTTCAAATAATTTTCGCAAAGAAGATAAAACATGAGACGACTGCTTCCTTTAATAATTGGATTTTACAGCTATTATACCTTTCCTTGTGTATGTAAGCACAGGGATTCCTGACTTCTTGCTATGCCCATTATTTATTGGCAGCTCTTTTCTGTGTACACACACACACACACTATCATGCTACACTGTAGGAAGCACGGGCAGAGATCCCAAGAAGGGATCTTAGAAGGAATGTGGGTTATTTGATCTCTTGAAGAGAGGACTGCTGGAACAAAGGCGTTTTCAGGTACATGAAAGGGTTGATAAGACGAAGGTAGGAATATACTTCTCTGCTTACCAGGACTAGAACAAAGAGTAGTACTTCGAAATTACAGCAAGAGAACTCCTGATCCATTGCTATTTTTATTTTATGAAATCCTGTGATGTGCTAACCATGATTTACTATTCGACTAGAGGAGTTAGGAACTTTTGGCATTTCTATTATTGGAAATTTTTAAGTAGGTGTTGAAAAAGTATTGGGTTAGAAATATATTTGCTTAGAGATACAGTTGGAGTAAATAGTTGCTTATTACCCCTTCCAGCCTGCTTCTGGTTATTTTATGAAGGATTTGATATATGCCCTATTAAAGGGTTAAAAGCATATGGCAGGGAGTCTCCAGTGTGGAGTCAAGCAATGCAATTTCCATGACAAGAATAGAAATAGCAGTTTGAAGTCTCACTGTTTTAACAAGTTTTTTTTATGGAAAACTGTTGTCAGTACATCACAAGAAATAAAAAAATATGTATAAATACTGCATCTTTCTCTCAGTTTTGTTTTCAGTTTCCCAGATGACACACAGCCAAAAATGTAAAGCAGTAAGAGACTGTTTGGATATTTTAACATCCAATTGATTGTCCTTAAGATGGATACTATTGTTCTGTTTTAGACGTTTATAAAATGTCATGCATGTCTCCATCTACACTGTTTTCCTTTAGTGGGTAATCTAATTTTAATGTAGCTGTCTTTTGTTTTTGTTGTGTTGGTCCCGTTTTGTCATTCTGTAAGAGGAGCTGTTAATCTGTCTTTTTGAAGAGCCCGTGTTCTGAAGACAAACTGCCCAGAATACTTTAACCAAATAGGAATTTAAATAGGAAAGAAAAGGCACATCAGTCTTTTCTTTGCAACTTAAAAGTTAGAGTCTCTTAACCAGCATAAGCATATTCAGTAACACAGTACATACCTTGAACATTAAGTTTTGTCTAGGTTTTCCAAAAGTAAATATTGTGCTTCCAGGTATTTTACTATTAATTCCCTGATGTTAAAACTATGGCTGGTGAGTACTCTGTGTGCAAGGGAAAGCCCAGGTGTGCCCCTAAATTCTTGACTGTTGACTGAGATATAGTTTTCTCTGGTAGCTTTGGGTCATTCTCAGGCATAGTCAGTTAAATCTGTTGAGGTCTTTAAAGATGAGAAAGGTCTGGAATTTATCAGTATTCAGAGAGAGGCTTCTGGCAATAGAAGTCTTTGGCATGGAGTGCTCTTAGTGCCCTGTGTAACTGAGCACATCATCTTCACTGGGCTTATTTTTCAAGTGTCAGAATCTTTAATTGTCTTTATTTTTAGGCCTTCCAGTGTGAGAATAACTTGCTATCCTATTTGAAAGGTGGTGTATTTGCTGCTGGTCCTCTGGGTCTCCGCATGTTGTTTAGGATGAGTTTTTTCTGAGGGGTAGAATGGTACAGTTCTCTGCCAAAGGAGACATTGGGTTACAGCACTGGATGTGAGCACTTCAGGCTGACAAGTCAATTCATGATTGGCATCTATTCTGGAAAGATTTTCTTTTTCTTGCCTTTTTGTGCAATAAAGAATGATGCTCCACGTAAATTCAAGAACTTCTGCAATAGCAAAGAACTCAGCCTGACATCAGGGCATTTATGTGTCTGCCTGTATTCTGATTAACTCTTATATTTTCTCTCTTAATTTGAGCAGGGATTGCAGTATGGATATCTCTTGTCCTGGTCACCAAAGTGTGCATCATTTGGTGACAAAATGGATTGTATTTGCAACTCCTGCTCTGGGAAGCAGAATTTTTTCAGGAAATGAGCCAGTGGGCAGGGAGATGCAGGAAATGTCCAGCCACATGTACATGGAAATTTTGGTCTTTCTCTCCAATATCAGTTTGTGTTTCAATCAGCTCTTTTGAAAACTGGTAGTTGTCGAGGGCTGAGGGTTTTTTTTTCAAGACACAACGCAAATTTCTCTGTGTTGTTGAAAATCTCTGTGCTGCAAAGAGGAGGATGATTCCTTCTGAGTATGTACTGAGACTTGGTGAGGAACAGAGCAAGGTTCAAACAGATCCTGCCAGAATCACAAGTGGTTACACTGCATGGTTTGAGATGGGGAGTAATAAGACAAAAGACTATAGGCTCTGTAACAGGGATGTTGTCCTTAAGATGGCAATTAGTACCTGGCAATTCTGGAATTTCTTACATTTATCTGGACTTTAGAGAATGGGATTTGAATTTCTGCATTTGATTAGGGTAAGTTTCTGAATTATATGGTGTGTTTACTTTAGGTGAGTGTCCCCAAGAGTCAGAACACGTGTCAGTGGTGGTGGCTGACAGAAGAGCAGAAATGTGCAGGTTGGAGTGATGAATAAGGGCTGGCTTGGTGTTGCACTGAGCTGCTTTTGGAAGGCAAATGCTGAGCAATTGAAGATCTAATGCAGTATGGTGAAAAACTGTCATTTCAAAAACAGAACTCAGTGTAAGGCTTGCAGAGTAAGGACAGCAGTGAATCCCTTGGTGCCACGAGAAGCCCTATAAGCCACTCCTTGAGGTACAAACTTTCAGATTCGAGTCCAAGTTCAGAACCCATTCAGGATATTGTGGCTATTTCCTGACCTTTTCATTGGCTGTAACTAAATATCACAGTCTCAAGCTTTGTTAGCATGACTTTAATAGGTGGGCTTTAGTCAGACATGTAATTACCTCTGAACTGTACCTAAAGTAACTTCTTGTGACTAGACTTAAATAATGCCTTTCTTTATGTTCTGTTTTGTATTCTTTTATGTTGTCTTATACTTTAGATATATTTTTTTGGCTAACCTTTACAGTTTTTCTTAACTCTTCCTGAAATTAACTGATACTAGTTGGGGAGTTGATTAGATTTTCATTATGATTATGCAAGTGTCTAATCTTTCTGACAGCTGCTAGCCAACCCAGTTGCTTATAAATTAAAATACGTTATAAATCCCTGGCTCAGAAACCTTTACATATTTTATACAAGGAAAAAAAAAAAGAGCAGCATTTCTTCTGTATATAGTAAATAGCAAGGATACTTTCCCCTGAGGGCTCCCACTTATGTGACAGTGGTTTGCTGAATGTTCATATCTGATTTAGTAAATTGTTGGATGATAGCAATCAGGATGCTGACTGGTGGAGTAATGAGATTCTGATGACTACCAGCTCCCTGATGAGAACCATTCAGAACCATTAAATGCTGTAAGATTCATAACATGGCAAGAATGTAGTGAGCCCTTAGTATTTAAAAACTGTAGTAATTGTTTTCATAGATTTTTTATTCCCATAAATAAAGCTTATTTGCTTTGTTTGTAGTTTTGCAATTTTTAAACTCCCAAGTTTAAAGATTTCCTTTTTGTTTGTGTTCTTCTTATCATTGATAAAAACATAAGTCGTAGGGTTTCTGTATGGATGCAGAGGGATCATGGCAAGATGGTGCTTGGCCTTGGCAGGCCCTGCAGCAGATCCACAGGCAACCCACACATCACAGCACTATCAGCAGTTCCATACATTCCCTGAGTTTTTGTTTCTCCTAATGACCTTTCTGCAGAGAGTGGGTACATTAATATAAACATCTCCATGTAGATGTATTTTACAATGTTATCAAAATTAAATATTTGATAATGTGCAGCCGGCCCTAGTTCTTGATTTAGCTGTTCCTTCTTCATCAAAGCTGTTTAGTCAATGAATACTCAGCTTTAAAATACCTTTTTAAAGAATAAATGGCAGAGATTGTGCTTGTTTTATATTCTGTTTATCTATAATTTATTTTATCATTAGAATGCCATATTGTAACAACTATTGAGACCTAATTCTTTGTAATCTATTTTTCAGGTTTGCCACTGAATTTTTTACTACATTCTTCATATCTGCAAAGCCAAATAATTTAATATCACATCTCTTGAATGTCAGGATCCTCCTTAATTTGCTAGACAGACTGTAAGAACAGAAACAAGCTAAGTGAGAGAGTCCACTGGTAGAGAAAAAATGCTGGCATGATAATTCTGTTTAAATATTAACTTTTGTCATTAAAATTACTTCATGCTTCTTAATTTGCTGGAATAGAGAGCTTAATGTGGTCTTATGAGGAACAGCTATTGTTTACAAGGACTGTCAGCTGCTTTTATGAATTTTTGAAGCCTTGCTGATGTGGCAGCAGATGAGTTCAGCGGGGTTTAATTAATTTTGAAAAAGAATTAAATTCCTTTTTATGAGATCATTAAATTAATATGAGTATTTAATAAATTTTAAATTCAAAAATTAATAAAAATACCAGTGAGAAGATTGATGGGTTCTGCCGTACTTTTAGACTTCATGACTTTACATTAGGCTGGGCAATGGACACTGAATGATAGAATAACAATACTTGAAATTAAAGCAGGAAAAAGGATGAACTACTGTGCTTTAGAAAAATGAGGCATATCAGCCTTTATTTATTGAGTGGAGGCATTTTAGAGCCCCAGAAATAAGTTGCTAGGTTAATAAGTCCAACTTATGTCTCTGGGTTGTATGATATTCCATTTCATGTTAATCATTTTTAAGGTAGCTGAAACTTAAATCAGTTACTGTGTAACTGCCCCCCTCTGTTGGGTTTTCAGAGCACCATTAACTAAAGGTTTGTTTCTTTTCCTCTGAGAAAACATTGCTTAGGGTTCATCCAGGTACCATTTCCATGAGCTCAGGAGTCCATTTATGTCATGATACAGAGACTGAAGCTGAAGAAAAACCCTAAGCTGGAGGTTCTGTTAGGCCATCTGTGTACCTGTGTTGGGGATGGTGGTGTTGAACTGAGCGCTGCCAAGCTTGGGAAGCTCTCCTGCCTGTGTGTCATGAGAAAGGCACTGGAGTGCTAACAGCTTTTGGGGCTCCTGCACTGGCACCTTGTTGTTTAGGTGAGAGATTTCTGTGTGAACTTAGCAAAATACAGTCCTGTGCTGCAGAGAGAGGAAGAGAAACACTTCCTGGGTTCTTTTTCCAGGGCTCTGATAAATATCACTGTGGGTACAGCTCTGAATCTGCTGGTGGTCTGATGCTAGAGAGGTGAGCTGGAGTTATTAACCTGGTGCTTTCGAGCCTGTGAAATGTTCCTCTACACAGTCAAACTCCTTTGGTAGAACTGTGAGTTTGTGCTTCAGAGAAATGAAGAAGCAGAACACAGCATCTTCATGTGGATGGCAATAACTCTGCCTGGATGCCTATTCCTCTCCTTTTTGTGGAGACAAAATTATCTTTAAAGCCACTGAAAAACTCTCCAGCTGCTCACACATTCAGTGTTCATTTAGCTGGGTTTACCAAATGGATAATCCTTCATTAGGAATTACCAGAAAAATCGAGGGATGAAGGCCAAGCACATGCAATGTGATATTCAGGGATAAAAGTTTTCTGTATGCCACTTAAAGTCCATTGCAGAAGACTTGGAGCTATTGGCTGGTTCAGCTCTGTTTGAAACATTACAGGAGTTTTTCCCTCAGAGGAACATCTTTCAGAAAGGCTTCTGCTGGCAGTTCCCTGTATCATTTGAGACACTAAGAGACTTCACACTTAAGCCTAACCTGTATGCTTTTCCTGTTCTATTTTGCAATGAATACAGAGGATAGAGTCAAAAAAAACCCAAACCAAACTGTAACAAAAAAGAAAACTTGACTTGTTGACTGCAAGTCTCAAGTAGCTCAGGTTATTTTCTGTCTGAATCCTTGTTTACAGTGTGTACCCTTTAAGGACACTGTCCTACTTCCAGTTAGTTTTATCCCCATACTAATATTGTCAATTATCACCTATAATTTTTCTAATGTAACATTTGGAGCTCACTAAAACACAGAGAGTGTTTCATACATTTTCTTACAGGCTTTGACATGGCCTATTAGCCTATAATCTTCATGATAAATCATCTGCCTGATATTGTCATTATATTCCTTCTCCTTTTCTTATGATTTCTAATATTAAACCTGCCAGAAGAGAATAGAGAAAGGCAAAGAAATTGTGCTTCTGGAATGAAAGATTGTAAATTATAGATGTAGCTGAATGATAAAACAGAAAATAAATTTAATTAGGAAAAAAATCAAGCAGAAAATAGAAAGATACAATAAAATGGTGAAGTGAAAATTATGGAGGGAAGAGATAAAACATTGATACCATTCTAATTAGTTGTGAAAACCACCATCTTCCTTTTTCTTTTTTCCTGTTGATATGAAGTGAAGGATTTTTTCCTCTTGTTTCTATTGATATAGATCTCATTGAGTATTACACTACTGTGCTCTTGTTCAGGCTGACATTTACAAGAGGACATTAGTTGAAAGCAAAGAAGAATAACAGAAAATGTAGGAACTTCAGCAGTGAGGCCACTTAAGAGGTATTAATACTCTAACAAGTTTTTAGGCTGCTCGAAGGCCTTCAAGTGAACCATGAATTAGGACCTGAATCTAAATTCCCTTTTGTTTTTATGCAGTGGCAGGTTTCAGTGTTCTAGTGGAGGACCTGGAGTTTTTGTGTGCTTTTAACCAGCACCAGTACTTGCTTAATCTTTCACATGGAACAGATTTTTAGGATAAGTCATTCAGTGTTTTCTAACATGTCCCACATCCCAGTGAACATGCTTGAAATACACTGTAGGAAACTGGCTGAAGTACCACCCTCCCCCAGATAATAACAATAATAATAAATTCCTTTTGTAGAATAACAAGGAGATGGAATGAGAAAAAGTTTTATAAAATCTGATAAGACCAACTGTTCCCCTCTCCCCTTTCTCACAGGTAAAAAGTCTTTTAACCAAGTATCATAAAGATACTTGGATTAGTCCCCATGGTCCTACACCCCTCTCACTGACAAATGGCAGTGTATTGTAAGAGTAGTGGATTTAGAAGGCTTAGATATATTTTCTCAAGTTTTGGCTATGCTACTTTTCTTCTAAGACAAACCACAGGAACATCACAATTTCTAGGCTGCATCACTGTTTCCCAGGTAACAACACAGGAAATCACAACATCAGTCACTAAGCCCTCCCTGGAGCCTGTGACAAACAGCCAAATCACCTTAAACACCATCTTTTTCAAAATAGAGCATAATTGATGCACAGGTACAAACCAGGCAGAGTCAGTGGATGATAAAACAGAAGTCCAGGCCTCTCAGACAACATCTCCTGCTTCCTGTAGCATTTTCTTATAACTCCTGAAGAGATTCATTTCCAAGCACCTTTACCCCCTCATTCCGTGCTTACTCTACGGAGGGATCACTAGCAGTTTTATATTTGCTTTTGTAAAGGTACAGCCCTGGGAAGAGTCCAGTTTTCTGCCTAAATAGGCAGTCCAATTAACCAAATTATGGTTTATCTGCCCTCATTTAAGGTACCACTTTGTTAGTCTTTTGATTATTATTTGTATCTTCTAGTAGACCCTTTTGAATTAATTGTGCACTGACAGGCAGAACTGAAATGCACATTAGTGTCATTAAAAATGCAGGTATCTGCTTTCATTTCCTGAAACTTTCTACTAGAAATAATAATGTGAAATATGTATTACATTTAATGCATGATAAGAAGGTCAATTAACCTACTCAATATAAATAGGACTACTAAAGGTTTTTAGTGTTTGTGCCATCTTAGGTTATTTTTCTTGTCATGATTTGTAAACTGACCACAGAAAAATCAAGTCTTTGTTAGTATGACCATCTTAGGTCAGAAATAACAAAATCTTTTGGGTTTAAATGAAATTTCACCATTTCCATTTGAAGGAGTAGTAACACAGCCAGAGGCAATTAAGTGCATTAAAACTCTTCTTGTCTTCCTGAAAGAATTTTACCCTGAGGTACATTAAGTAGTTTTAAAATATTCAGTCCAGGTTTCTGTATGGCTTTGGAAATTTCAGCCTTTGTGTTTACAGTGATGTTTCTACCAAAACCATGTTTGACAGGCATCAAACTGAAAAGTTCCTCTAATTGGTCACAGGAATGAATCCAAGTTTAACAAAAGCTACAAAAGATGGGCTGGGCCACTTTTGAAGTGACTTTGTTGCATCTCTACCATCTCTTTAGGAAACAGATTTGAAGAATGGGTTTTTTTTTCCCCACATCCCTTTTTCAGTTTAAATGTGTGAGTTTGGTTGCTTCAACAAAATTAAAATAATGACAATGTTTATTTTAAGTTGTAAGTGCATGAAAAGGTGGGGGTCTTTATGTACAGAGGAATCCTACATCACATAGTGCCCCACGATACCTGTGTTTTCTTTCCGCTACAAAACATAGGAGAAGGGAGAAAGCCCTTAAGCAAAGGGCTGTGGAAAATCCTAAATGAGTGAAGTGTATTTGCATGGCCTGATCTAAGCTGTGCAGCTGCCACAGTGCCCAGGACATAAATTTAGACAGGTAGAACCTAGAAAGATGAAGTTTGGGGGATGTGTTCAGCACAGCATTATGTCTCACTAAATGAGTTGGAGCAAGGGTTAAACTAAAATCAATATTTTCTCCTATCAGCTTTTCAATTTGTGTTGGGAGTGTGTCTATGTTTTATTAGCCCAAAGTAGGGATACAACCCCGACTCAGAGTTGGACTGAGTGACGTAGTCACAAAAGCACTGTGTTAACAGCTCAGAATTGATGAATTGCTGTCAGATCATTCTGGCAATTTCCTTTTTGGAAGTTCTGTCAGAACCCTGCCACAGCCACCCTCTGATGATCCTCCAAATGCAAATGTGCCTCAGGGAAGCCAAGCTCAGGGCCTGCTGTGTGGAGGACAGCATGGTGTCCTGTGATACACAGCTCCTGGAATGCTGCCATGAGGCCAGGGAAATACAGAAGGAGTAGGAGCAATTATTTATCCCAGCTTGGAATTGGAGCATGCTGTATCTTCCACAACATATGGAAACTATGATTGTCAACAAAGAATTGCTTAACTTTCAATGTCAGATGGCCAGGTTAAACTCCAGCACACAAATTCTGCTTGGACACCCTCTCCTATGTGCCAAGGAGTTACTGGTGTAGGAGGAAAGCTCTTGGTCTTGCTCTAACCCTGAACCCCTGACAATCACTGATGAGTTCACTGATGTAGCAAGTCATGTTTTAAAGAGACTGTTCAGTCTTGTCAGCTATTCTGTGGTTTCTATGATTCCATGTCTAAATTAAGGCAGGTGCAAAAGTGAGAACTTTTTCCATCTTGTGAAGAGCGCCTGCCCTTTTTAGGTTACACAGAAAAGAGCTATCTAGTCTTTGCATAAGGAATTGTGAGGAAGGATTATCTGTATATATGAGGTATTCTGGTGTTTTCAGATGCCAAAAGGCATGTTTTTTTTCCTCAACAGAACATTTCTGAGCGTGGGATAAATCATTCCTATGAAATTGAGTTAGCAGTAAGCAAAAGCAAATTAAGATCCATCAGAGATGGAAGCCTGTTCCTTCATATGTGCCAGAACTGTCTGCTTTATAGGCAATTCATTGGAAATTGCTGCCTTTCTACACTGCATTATTTGTCATCTGAAGGACACCATGTATATTTTAGAGGTAATTTTTTTTAACTTGGTATTCAAGCTAAATTCATTTAGCCAGTGTACATGATGAATGCAAAGGCAAGCATTTACCCACCTTCCTTGAAAATATCATTAAAGGTAGAGCTGCACTGAGAGGCAGACATTGTATCTGTACAAAATTGCTCTCTGTATAAAACCACGAATTTTTAAAGCAAGAGTGAGTATTTTTTAGGGCTGTGGTACAAAAAAGTTAGAACTGTCTTTCCTGATTTTCCCTTGGCTGCATTCAGACTGACACAATAAGGAAGGGGTGTGCGAGTGTGAACAAATCGGTAGGCATTGCTTTAACCACTAAAGAGCCTTTCCTACAAATGCCCCTTTGCTGCCTACAGATAACACTATGTACATATTTGAGATTCCCTCCAGCCTGCTCACACAGGTGATTATAACTGTATGGAAGCTGGGGAGTGCTGTGAGGAATTTGTTGTGGAAGCACTGCAGAACCTGTCCTGGGCCCAAACACAGGAACAAAACTGCACTTAATCTTTGTGCAAAAGGGCAAGCATCTAGGAAGAATAAATGAAAAAAAAAAATAGCATCTACACCTTTAGGATCATTTATACAGCAATAGCACTGCCTTGGCCAGCCAGCCATCTGACTCCCCTTAAAAGCGCCTCACTGCTCACCTATTTCAGTTGCATTTAACAGTGTTGCTGTGACCATGTGAAATTATTCCAGCTGTGATCACCACCTGGGATTTTCTCCTCTCACACAACAGATTTCACTGAGGTGTAAAAATTTAAAAATACTAAACCTATCAAGACTATTTGGAATATTCAGGCTTCTTTTCAAAGAAACCTGATTAAGGTAATTTGTTTGCTCACTGCAGTTCTAAAAATGAAATAAATATCCCAGTGTATATCCTATCTGGAAGCGGTAAAATATACTTGGCTCTTTTCAGAGTAGACCAAAGGTATGTGACACATGGATATTTGATGAATAAGAAATTAATTTAATCTTCCAGGGACCTTTTAAGTATTTGTAGAAATATATAAAATCATTCTGACTTAAGAGTTGGAGAACCTCAACATTCACAAACTGTGTTGACCTCCCTATTGCAAAATCACTTTGTTTCAGAGGGCTCAAGCCGTGTCTTCAGTTCTGATTTAATCCTGAAGTGAATGGGACCATTCTGCTTTGTTCATCCAAGCAGAAATATAAATCAGTTAAAGAATCATCATCTTACATTTCCATGACAGCACCTGGGATCTTTTCAGAAGCTGGTGCATCCCCCAGTGCCCATAACAGGTTGGTTGTGGGGACAGAGTCAGCACGGTGCTGTTGGAATTGGGCATGTCCTGCATCACTTACATCAGGCACAGCCTACAGCAGTTACATAAGGCACTTCTAGGCTCCCATTTCATGCTATCAAATCATGCTGTATAAATGATGGATATTGCAAAATGTACATGCTGAATTCTTAGTTCCTATTCATTTGGAAAAAAAAATATTTTAACTCCCTGACCACTTGGAAATGACAACCAGGTTCATCTCTGTTGTCTGAACAACCATCTTTGGCTTTGCTGTAAAGCACTGATGAAGCAAATGAAGCCAATAGAACTTTTATGGTAATTGAATTGACTTGCTTTCTTAGTATTTCTTCTCAGCTGTTTGCTGGGATAGACTGTTATTAAGTGTTCTGGTATTCACAGGTGAGTGCAGTGGAAATAATTGCACCACAATAGTTCTGGAGGGTTTGCAGGCAGGGTACAGGTGTGCATGGGCAGTGCCAGCTGCTGGTGATTACCCAATTACCCCAGACGGGGCTCCTGCCCTTGGCTGGGGCAGAGGTTCCTCATCACACAATGTGTGAGGAACCTCAGGAACCTGGACTTCTCTGCAGCATCTCGGGTGTAGGTGAGTCCTCGTGTTTATTTTCTAGGTTTTTCTTCCTTTGGGGAGCAGCAGCCCTAAGATGGGGTGTGGGGCAAAGAGTTGGCCACATCACAGTGTCCAGGGGCTCACTGGCTCCTGTTTGTGCCAGCAGCCCCCCAGTTCAGCCAGGCTGGGGGAGTGCTGGGGACACTGGCCCGGGGACAAGGGCAGGTCAGGTTGTTGGGAACCCCCAGACTTTATCAGTTTTGTGAGAAGGTAAAGCCTGGGAGGAGTGTTTGTCCTCAGCATTTCCCCTAAACCTTTCTTTTAATCTTCTCTCTTAGTAGGTTGTTTCCCCATTAAAATGCAGGAGTAAATCAGACCTGCTATATATTCTTTTAGCTGCACTATGAATGTAAAAGAAAAACTATCATTGCATTCCAGGGAGCTTTAAATTTAATATAATTCTTACATGGTCATTTTAAAGACAAGAGAATGCTGTTCTTAGATGAGAAATTAGTCAGTAGTAATATGTTAAGTACAAAGGGAGTCAAAGGGTATAAGTGAGGGAAATTTAATGTGTGTCAGTTTTGTATTTTCTTTTTCATCCTTATTCTTGGTTTTATTTAGGTTGTTGAAAAGGGGGAAGGGAGTGGTTCTTGGAAAAAGCAGCACAGCTGTTTCATAGTAATGTTTTGTAGGTTATGAGAGAGTTCAATTTTAAAAGTTGCACAGGAAATTTTTACTTCAATTTCCTAAAGCTGTTATTAAAATGGATGAAGTGCTATATTTGAACCTTTAAATGGCTTCACAGGGAAATGTGTCATAACTTTGCACTTTCTGCAGGCTTTTCTTCATCTTGCTAGCCCTAGGTTATAGATGAACATAGTTTAAGGAGAAGAGCTGTGTGGTAGACTTTAAATACTTTCATCTTTAATGGAAGGAGGAGGGAGAGCTGTTTAAAATGATCATTAAATTTTGAATGCAATTTGCAGACCATTTAGTATGTTGATTTAGGCAACAACAGAAGCAGAGACTCAGCTATGTAGAGGTGCTAGGAGACTGGAGTTTCCACACTGACGTGTTGAACCAGAGGCCTTTTGTGCATGCTGGAAAATTTGGCTTTTACATTTGCCATGAGAAATTCTGTCTGTGGTTTCACGTGACCCTAACTTTGGTGATCTTGCGATACTAATAATGTGTAACAAAATTAATGTTGAAATAATTGTATTGCACTAGATGAGAAGGTACCCTGGAGTGCTCTGTGCTAATTCTTGTGCATATAGTGAATGTATGTCTCGGCTTCATGGGATGCTGAAATTGTTTGTGAAGAATTGATAGACAGCTTTGGACCTTGTTGGTTTTCTTCACCAATGAAATTCAAAGCTGGGAAGTTCATGTATATAAAACATTCTTTGTGTAAAGCATTCTTTGATCAACACTTAACTGGAGTTCAGGTAAATACATTTCACAGTCAGAACACTTAAACGTGTGCTGGGGTTTTGGTTTTTCTGGTCTTTTTAGAATAAACCTGTAACCACCTACAGTGATAAGCATGAGTAAATACCAATATTTAATGTAATAATAGAAAGTAGACAGAGATTTAATATTTCAGTCAGCAATCTTTGTCTCTCTGCTAACTGCAGCGTTTGTTGGCCATCTTGCATTCCCAGATCCATAGCTTGGTTTACATGACTGCATCTGGCATTTCCTCTTCTGTCTCTCATCTCTTTGCTTCAGTGATGAAAACTGATAACTTTAGAAGAGCAAGCTCTTGCTGCTTTGCTCTTTGATGTTCCTTTTGACTATTTGTTTCAATCTTGTTTGTACTGAGATATTTTTGCTGGAATGTGATGGCCTGCTATGTGTGTGGAGGTTTATGCAGAATAAATATAAAAGACATGCTCTGCTACATCCTCTGAATAATCTGACAACTGCTTCTAGGTTTTTTTGAACGTTAGGAATTTTGCAGCCCATGGTGTTGAACAGAAAAATGTATGTGTTAATTTAAATGGAGTGTATCCAGTGCAGTGTTTCCCTTTTGAGTCTGCAGTTGAGCAGTAGCTCATTGGTTTTTTTCAAGATGTAGCATGGCTGAAGTTAGAACCATCCCAGGATCCTTCAGAAAGGTCACAAAATTGAATGTTGCAGCCTTTCTGAGGAGATTCCTTATCCAAGAAAAGACAAGGAGCTGAGAGTCAGGAACATGGGACAGTTTGGCACATTGTTGTGCCACTGCCCAGGACAGCGTAGTCAGTGTCTGAGGTGCTGAATCCCAAACACTCCCAACCATCTCCTGGTGCAGACCCCTCTTCCAGCTGGGAGCCTGAGATCTGGGAACTCTGGCATGGGCTGAGAAAGCTCTGCTCAGCTTTGTTTTGCCTGTGCTGTAAGTTTTCTGTGGTTAAAATCCACAAAGTGCGCCTTAGAAACTTTTGTAAACACGAGTAAACCTGGCAGAGATCACCTTGGGCTCACGCTGCTGTTCCCTGGCAGAATCCCATCTGTGTGGGCATTTGAGAGACGAGCTGGAGGAGGACTTGGAAGAGAGTAGGCTTTCTTCTCCCCCAGTCACAGCAGCAGTAAGCTTGGTGAAGGAAAACAGGAAGAAAATATTTGCATGTTGTCAGTTGGCAATTAGGGAGATCTGCAGCTTCAGCAGTACTTGGAGGGATGATATTTCAAACGAAGCCCAAAGGCTTCCTCTAAGAAACCTGAGTACAAACAGCTCAGCATGTGGCTCATCAAGTGACTAACTGCCAAAAAAACCCTCCAGGTGCTTGGCTCTGGGCAGCAGGTGAGGAGCTGCTTTGCTTCCCTGCCACGAGCTGGGTGTCGGGTGGACAGAATATCCCAGTGAGAGGGGAATGGGAGGAGGTCTCCAGGTGCAGCCACAAATACAGCAAATTTCCTGTACCAGGGAAGTGACTGCCTGGAGTGTGAGGTAAAGCTCAGTAAAAGGCAGTGAAAGGAAAACATACTCAGATTGCTATGAGCAAATACATAATTTGAGCTGAGGAAGAATAAATTTGGAATCTTTAGGATGAGAAGAAGAAAAACGATAAAATGTATGAGGCTGCCGCATTTTTAGAACATACTTAGTGGCAATTTTTTACTTTTATACTATGCAAAAGTGGTAGTTATGATTGTGGTTGCAGGAGTTGTGGAGAATTTGAGCATGACAGGTGTGGCAGCAAGTGTTTTGGGTTTTTAAGGGGGTATCTTCCTCTGAGTCCTGTTCTTAACAGGACTAAATTAACCCTGGCACTAATTTAAGAAAAAACTCACCTTGAAAAAGAGGAAGGTTAGCACAGAATGGAGTTGTAAGTTTAGTTCAGCTGTACGTAAACGTGCTTTATGGACTCCTAATGGAATATGTAACTGAACAATTAAGATGATTAATTTTAATTATTTTATTTGTATCCTACCCCTTTTAATACACTTCTCTGCTAAAAGTACAGTGCTAATATCAGGAAGCAGTGTAAGAGGTATTGTATGTATGTTTAATAGTATTAAAAATGTATGTATCTATACATTTTTAATACTATTGATTTTAATGCTTTACTATTAATCTCACAGAGAATAAATGTTGGACATGAAAATTAAGATGCTCCTATAGCAGTTCAGGAAATACTTCATTAAAAAGAAAATACATCTGTATGGGCAAATTATACATATCTTAGCCACTTTAGGTTATTTTGCAAATAATGGATAATCAATTATTAATTTTGTACTTGTGAGAGCCGTTACAAATGTTAAATATATAACAAAACAATTAACAAGGATCCAAGAAATGTAATAGTTTGTCTATTGTATGTTTAAATTAGGTGCAAAGGCAGTTCCTAAATAGTAGAAGTAGGTTCCCTGAAGTCTCTTTATGTCTTTATGGGTTTAGTTATTATTCAATCCTTATTGATCTGAACAGAATTATGTAAACATATTGTCTATTCTCCTTGAGCTATAGCACAGATTTACCCATATAATTCATAGTGCTGCTACGTGGTGCTTTAAAATTATGGAGGAACACTTACAAATTATCTTACAATTTGCATTCATTGAATTGCTAATGAAGTTTTATATAAATATTTAGCATGGTGATGTGCCATGAGTTGGGTGCTGGTGGTTTCCCAATGTAGCAGAGGGGAATGCGGTCACCTGAGCCACCTTTGGGGTTTTTGCTTGCTTTTAGGGTAATAATACAAGGGTCATACAATATCTATTTCCAACCCTAGTGTTTCTGCACATACCTCTACACTTGTGTGCCCTGGACATGCCTCATGTATCTGATATCAGACAATGATAGAGTCATTCTGTTTCGAAGTCCTGGGGCAAAGTTTCACCAGGCAAAGCATGCACGGTTAATATTATCATCCCCTCATGGGGTGTGAATTGGAACATGCTGACAGCTGGAGGTAGTCAGGGGTTTCAGTCCTGTCTGGTTTCTGAGATGTTCATGTCCCCGTGGTTTATGACACAGCCACAATTGAACCCCATCACTTGGTTCATTTCTGCTGTCCCAGGAATCTGCCCTGTAAACACAAATTTATCACACTTAATCAGTGCTGAGGCTTGCAAGGATGTAGATGGTAGGCCAATTAAGCTCAGTGTGCTGCTGTGTCACTGCAATTTTGGAAACTTCTTTTAACTGCTTTGCAGAGGATGTACTCTTTAAATTGATGTTTGTGTTTATCCCAGAGGTGGCTGCTTTTCAGTGAAATGTAGCATGATGCTGACACAATCCTTAATGATCTCTTAGAAGTACTTTGCTGCAGAGTCTTAACTTGTTTAAGATGATGTGAAAGGTGCCTCAGGTTAAAGCATCCTGTTGTCCTAACTTGTATTTACTTACTGTGTCCTTCTGCATCTTAGTTTTACCGTTTTAAATTCTAAAGCTTAGTTGCTAAAAAAAAAAAAATAAAAAACAAAAACCACCAAGCATGTAAGCTTGGATTTTTATATTCCTTTTCAGAGTGTGTTACTGTTTTCTTCAAAGATGCTTTATTGCATGCACCTGATGTTATGACTTTACAGGAGTTGTGGCTCTATGTTGTCAAAATTGCTAGGAAATTAAATATATACTGTTAATGTCAGGGAAAATAAGCAAGTGTTATGGAGAGATCTGACTTCTAAAGTAGAAAGCACCTGAATGCTGTCCATCCTGCAAATATAATGTACCTGGTGAGGTTTTTAAAATTCTTTATAGTACTTCTTGTAGATCTGTTCAGACATAGACTTACCTGTGGGTCAAGCATTGGTAAACAAAGTTGAAGTGACAGTTAGTTCTGTGAATTTAGAAACACAACAGAAATCCTAAGGAAAAAAACAGTTGTTTATAACTGTGTTGTAAATCTTATAAAGGATGTTTATGCAGAAGAGCAGTTTTTGAAATGTCAGAATCTCCAGTGATTTTTCTAGTGACATGGCTGCTGCATATTTCAGTCCACGGAGCACAAGACGTGGCCTCTCCTCTCCAGCTGGCTTGTCATGTAGCACTTGAAAAATCAGTTTGATGTTGGTGTTTTATGCATCAGCCTATTTTTTTGGTTTAGGTCCTTCTTTTCTTTTTGACAACATCAATACTTTGGGTGAAGTTTTCTTATTTTTGCCAAACTATAGTTCTTGAGGACTTCCCCTGCCAAATGCAGAAAGAGGAGTATGAACACTTTCCTGGGTGTGCAGAAACACAGAAATGGTTCCAAGTTTTATATTAACTTGAAAGAGATTCTATGGAACCAAATATACTTCCGTGCACACATCAAATGAAGTGCATGTATTTAAAATACTTCTAGGTCAGGCAAAAGTCTTGATATTGCTTTCAGTGGCAGCAGCATCTTTCCTGGTTTTATTCAGGTTTTCCTGGTTTGGTTTGGTTTGGTTTGGTGTTTTTTAATCCACTGGTCTTATGTGAATATGCAGCTCACATTATTTTATTTTTAATTGGAAATTATGTCCAGGTTGACCATATTCGAAATGTATGAAATTAAGTGATTGGAAGCATCTAGAGACTGAAACTCCACTGATGTAGGAAGTGCTGGTGAATGTTAGTTAAACCTTAAAAATAAGATTGTCACTGTGGTGTAGTTTTATTGTGGAATGCTTTAACAACCAAATTTTTCAGCTAAGGAAGGTTCAGCCCCAAAGTAGGACCAGTCAGAGAAAAAAAGGCTCAAAGTGGGTTTGAGATGTTGTTTTCAACTAAGCCTAAAGAGAGAAGACACCTATTCTACACTTTCACGATACTGGATGTGGAAGAGTGGAATTTATAACGCAGAAAAGAATAGGGAAAATGCTCTGAGGTTCAAAACATTGGGAGATGAAGATACTGTTCTTATTATTATCTGTTAGTATTTGATATTAATGTTTCTAAATAGATGTAGACTCCTATGTTTTCATTTTACTGTCTTAGTTGGGACCCTGATTTGTGTTTACTGTTTTCAAGTTCTTCATGAATAAATAAATCTGCATGTCTTCTGTGATGAGAAAAACATGAAAAGGCAGTGCACACCTAGGTACATGTTGCCATGCCCTTTGTGTGAACAAAACCCATCCTCTTTTAACTATTCCTGATGCTATTTGATAATAAGCCCTATAACAGAATTGAGAGACTTCCTTCAAGGAGATGTATGATATTTTTCTTGCAGTATCTGGTGGAATAAAGGTTTTCTTTATATTCTGTCTGTTGTATCAATATGACCCTGATCCTGCAGACAGTCTGAATAGGTGGGGTTAGAAGAATGTTCAGGCCAATATCTCAGAATCTGAAAGTGACAGGTGTGAAAGGGAAGGTCAGAGGCCTTTTTTGAAGCTGAAATGGTGATGTTATTGTACACCTTGAGCATACTTTCAGTGTTTTGGGCTTAGTTATATTCTGTATCAGAGGAAAGCATTCAGCTAAATGCTTCACCCCACAAAAGGCTTCCATTTTTGCTTATATCTCTGCAGGTGGGAGCACAATTATAAGTTCACAGAATGGTTTTCTGAGTTGAAATAAGTCTGCAGCACTAAAATTAATAAATAATTTTTTATATTCATGACTTTAAAGTGAGCACAACCATAAGCCTTCAAAAATCAAATTTACAAAACTGATTAAAGATTTGGCATTGGCCCTTATTTGAATCAAACATTAAAAACTTAAGTGTGTCCCAGGTTTTTTTGGCTCGTTTGATATTGGCTAAGGACAGAAGGCCGTGAAATGGTGAAACCTTTTTCATGGTGACATGTTCTTTAAAAGGCTCCATCATCTCCCAGGATGGATCCCAGTGTACACAGTACACATACTGGAAGATGAAACTTTGTAGATCAGGGACGTTGATAATAGACCTTGGATTATTTAAGAGAGAATATCAGAAGAGAACATTGCAATGGGATAATGTCCTCCCACTGCTGGATGAATGTCTCAGCATCCCCTTGGCACTCATAGGAAATAAACATTGAGGTGAAGCAGGGACATTTATTTTCAAAGTGAGAGTCATTTATCCTTCTAGAACATTGTATTTCAGGGACTCTATTTCCATTATAACAAACAGTTGATGATGGAAGATGTTGTCATTTGATGGATGTTGATATTGTAGAATGACAGGCGATCTTCATGTGACTTATGCAAAATACACATAGGTGGTTAGAATAAGAGAAATGTTTCCTAATTGTCTTGGATGACAGATTTGCATTTTGCTTTTAGCTATTCCAAAGGATCTTACATACAGTCAATTAAATTTTATATACTTGTCAAACTGATTGAAGTATAGTTACAGGAATCAAAATTTTGTCATTTAGATAACAAAAATATTTAATATAGATGTAGCAGGTAACAGAGATGTCCTGTCACTTAATGCAGTAGCAGCTTTCAGTAGCTCACAAATGGCCAGAGCACTCACTTGATCCAAAATTGAACTTCAGCCTTTGTGAGTTTTGAATCTGATTTCAGAGCTAGATAGGCCACATTCAGCCATGTTATATATATCTCTATAACATATAATATCTATAGTATTAAATGATCTCCTAGGCACAGTGTGGTCTAAGTGCTGTTGTCCTGAGGTAACAGAAGGTAACTCACTGTCACTGTAGGGTCTGTCCCAGGTCACATCATGAGCTGAGCCCTCTCAGAACAGCATTTCTGGGCACTTGACAGAGAAGAGGTGATTGTACACAGTCAGTGTGGGTTTATCAAGAGTAACTCCTGCCTCGCCAGCCTCCCTGGTGTAAAGTAACTTGGCTTGTGGGCAGGCAGAGAGCAGTGGCTGCCACTGACCTGGCCTTTGGCAGGGTGTGCCCCAGCCTTTCTCACAACACACTTGTGTCCAGGTTAGTGCTGCAGGCTGGACACGTGGGTATTGAGTGGGTATGGCCAGGCCTGGCACACTGACCAGGTCAGGGGGGTAGTGCCAGGGTGTGACCTGGGACGTGTCCCCTGACACCGGAGCAGTGTGGGGCAGGCCCTGAGAGCACTCACACGGGGCTTGCAGAGGAGCCCAAATGGGAGGAAGCACTCGCTGTGCTCAGGGCAGGGCTGTGTTTGAGAGCGACCTAGGCAGGTTAGGTTTTCATACAGGGGTAACCTTCAAGATTTCAACACTGATTAAATACCAAGCATGTGAAAATTCTTCTTTATGTTTTAAAAAGCTTCAAATATTACGTAAGTGTGATAGCATGCAAGTTGCTTTAGAAAAGCTGCTTTTCAACATTGTGTGTAATATACCAAAGGCAAGATAACTTCACAAAATAATTTTTCACTGAAAACATATGGTACTGCTTACCTTATAATGTTCTCCTAATTAACATGACCATAAAAAGATGACTCTTGAAATTTAGATAGTAACTCTGATTGTTAAAATCCTAATTACAGTTCTGTTAACAACTGTAGTGTGGGTAATACTCTTTATTATTAGTTCCACATCTGAGAATCAGTTCATTCACTTTGAAGGCATTTACACATTAATTTCCATGCACTTTTTTGGAAGTGAATGAGTGTATTGACTAATGAGCCTGCTAAAGCATTTATGTAAGATAACTCGATATTGGAGTATCCGTTTCTGCTTTCAGTCTGGAATACAGTGAGATTAGGAAAATAAACTAGGTTACCTGGTTTAAATGTGTAGATGTTGAAAATTAATTTACACAGCGTTGCATTAGAGAAACAGCATTGTTTAGGAGTGAGAAACACTGAGTACAAATGCAATTACAGAGCAAGGCAGTTGCAGATAGCCTATGCCACTGGCCAGCTAAGCATGGCTTGCAGGTTGAAGTGTACAGTGGCCAGTTTAATCCCAAGGGTAGTGCATGATTGCAGGTATTGTAAGTGAATTCCAAAGATACTGGAGAAAAAAGGAGTTGCTGTTTGTAACAACAACTGACACAATCTATTTTGAGATAATAAAAAATGTTCCTTGTAGGGATGGTTGGCTGAGGGAGAGTTAATAGAGACAGTTATTTGAGAAGGGCTGGAGCTATTACTGGAGTCAAGCCTACTTCTTTTATGTGGAAAGAAGACAAATGCAGGAAAGAGGAGAGGAAACCAGTAATAAAAGTGAAAAAAAAAAAAATCCTTTTTGTTAGTTTGTTTTTCATTCAGCCTTTTGCTGTAGTACTGCCTCTGCAGAAACATGGGCTCAGCTCAAAGTCTTACCAGGAATTTTGTGACCTGACAAACTTGAATTAACGTCGAACTCTTTAGGTCAATGCTCTTGACTGCCTCATTGGTCACAGGCTCAGTGAAAAATGGTCTTGTCTGGATAAACCTGATACTTGCTAAGCAAAAGGCAACTAAAGGATAGAAGGAAAGAGAATAGGTAGAGAAAGAAAATGAGCAAAAAAGGGAAGGTAAACCAAACCAACATTTTTAGGTCTGACTTGAAATTGTGATGAATATCTAATATATATATCTAATATATATATCTAATATATTCACGCAAGTGGTTTTGATCCGGGAGATATAAATTCAGAGATGTTATGAAGAACCCAACAAGACTAAGGGACTGGCAACTGTGCTGATAAGGCTTTCCAAATGATGCAAGAAAGAATTAATGTGTAAACTGCTGTGTGCCATCTTTGCAGATTGTGGTCCAGTGTCAGACCTAAATCCTAGATGCCAGTTTGAGATTTCCTGCTCTTTTGTTTAACACTGCTTTTGGGGTTTTATCCCTGCAATATGTTTGTTGCTTCCATTTAACATAGTAACTTATGTGAATTTTGATCATTTTGAATATGTTTTTGTGGTAATTATTGTGATAAAGATTCCATAGTATAAGATACCAGGAGGAAACATGACTGAATTGCTTGAAATGAAAATATCAATTTGTTTGGTTGGGTTTTTTTTTAATTTAAAATTAAGCTACAGGTACATAGTGATGCTAGTGGAGGACAGCTGGCAGCAAAGATTAATTTTGCTTAGGAGTTTTGGGTCATAAATTCCTGTATTGTGTAAGGATTTGCATCACTGGGATAGCACCTGGGTACTCAGTGGATATCATCAGTAATGTGGGATTAATAAAGAGGGTGTCCCTTTTGTAAATATATTCTGTGCCCGTCCTGAGCAGAAACTCTTCCTTTCTCTTTGTCTTCTCAATCTCAGTGATTGTTGTTTTGTAAGATCCTTTATTCTGGGCTCCAGTGCCACTGAAGAGCAGACAGTGTTTAATGACCTTCTGCATCAGTGGTTTCATCTCCTGAAAAATTAGAATTGATTTGTTTTGTCTTTGATATTGAAAATCTACAGCAGACCTTTTCTTCCTAACTTGTGGAATAGCAGCAGCTGTATTGAGGAAAGATTGAAGAAGAGGACAAAAGTTCACAGAAGTTACATTGCAGAATTAAGACTACTTTAAAATAAACTTTAACTAACATGGTCTGAAAAAAAAAAAAAAAGCGCCTGTCACTAGGCAGTTTAAAACATGCCCCTGAGAAGAATGAATGCTTTGCNAACTTTTACTAAAAAGGGATAAAAAAAAAAAAAAAAAAAAGCGCCTGTCACTAGGCAGTTTAAAACATGCCCCTGAGAAGAATGAATGCTTTGCATCATCTCTGTATTATTACAGGGAGTTCTGTCTGTGTAAAGAAAACAAAAAAAGCTTTAATATGACTAATGGTTTCCCTGTGTATTCCATAGGGCCTCATTCCTATTTATTATTCTCATCCTATCTTGGAAAGCTGCCAGGCTAACCTATATATGGTATAAGAAACCCTGTACTCTCCTTTAAAGGATAAATTAGTGTTTGACCTCAAACACCTTACTGTTTTCTGTGATAGACTGTGAGTTTTAGTTTATTATTTTAACAGATCAATAGGTGCATTAATTCTAACAGGAAGCTCAGACTCTCTGCCTGAAGTTAAATTTGCCGGGTTTTTTAATTAGTTTTATTCTCCCACAAGGTTAAAATTTCTTTAGGAGAATCGAAGACAGGAAAGTAATTCACTGGAGAAACAGCAAATGATGCAGAAAATGCCAATATCAATTTCCTAAACAAGTCATAACTGGAATGCCAAGAATCTCGTTTCCGGCTCTAACTCTAATCACATGAGTAATCTAAGGCCCTGATCGGAAGGCACATTTTACAAACCCGTGATTTAACTTTAAAAGATGACTGAGATAAATTAAACCCTGCTGAGATGTGTGAGATAATGTCTTGAAGAGAGCCCTAGAGGAACTAATGTTTGTTGTAGCATGATTTATATTGTAAAGGCATTAGCAACAATGCAGATGGCCAAGTGCTAAAAATTTGTTTAGGGACATTCCCAGTTGTATTTCTGTACTGCACAGTGTATTTGAAATTGGATTAAATCTGAAAACAGGCCTTTAAAGGGAAGAAACCAGTTAAAATAAAAATTCCTTTGTGTCTTTGACCTCAACCACTTCATACATTTTTCACCTTAGAAGCGCAGTCCATCACATTTTGTGGATCTAGCTGGAAATTGGGTTGCTGTAATAACTTGTGGCTCAGTGGTAGAAGAAGGAGTGTAAAAATACTGATGTTATTGTTGATTTCCTCAAAGACAGATGGGGACAGTACATGAAGACAAATGTAAGGTTTCAGGTTAGCCTAAACCAATTTTTTTGTCTGCCTATCTTCCACACCCTTCACTTTGCTGTACCTTAGGAAACATGGGAAATTAAACTTGTGTTGGTGGCTAATCTTGTGGAAAAGTGCATCTGCAGTCCTTAGCCCAGACTGAGTTCAGCTCAGCATGAGCAGGGCCATCTTCTGAGGCTCCTGGACAAAGACTAGGATGTGTAATGTTTTGATGGTGCTCCTAAAAGGGGTGCAATGGCTTTGAGGAAGGTTAAGATACCAATAGAAACAATTTGATGATGTAATTAATGAAAAGGAGGAATTTCCAAGTGTCCAAAGCAGTGGGGGGAAGTGATTTTTTTCATGTGTGTTGACATTTTGGAGCTTTAGTACATTATCAGGCATGGAGAAAACTTGCAACAACACAACTTGTGTGTGGTGCCTGCCTTTCCCCACCCTGAATTCCTGCACTGTTCAGTCCCACCTGCAGCTTCATAGGCTTTAGCTGAAATCCAGGAAAACATTAGCAAAACTAATGTCCAATAAAGTAGCCTAAAAATGCTTCTTCAGTCTTTCCTTTTCTACTTTCTTTCTGCTGGAAAACAATGCTTTTAATAGGCTTGCTCTCCTTTCAGTGAATCCTGTCTTCTTTAGTACCATTCCATAAAAAGATGTCTTCTCAGAAGGACCCATAGCTAAAGCCTGCAAATGGAAGAAGGAAATGGGTCCAGTGTGTTTATATTTACAGGCAAAGATATTTTACAAATTATTTTGTGTGTCTTGTGCCATTGCAAGATCTAAAATGAGTGAAAAAAATACCTGAGAAATCTAAAATCAAAAAGTGACTTTTTTTGATACCAGCTTATAAATTTTGCCTTCAGACTTTTGGATGTTTGCATTAAGGAAAATTGAAACTGCTTTTCTTCTCTTTGCAATTTTGGACCATGTCTTAAAGTTTAATCATATTTAATTTTTTAAGTATATTGTCTTTATATATTATTTTGAAGAGTCTGTATGTTGGACCTTTACTTTGAAGAGGAAAACATTTCTGGATAGCTTCATTATTTTACCATCCAAGCAAAATGCCTGTAGGTATCTAATGATAACTATTTCTTTTTTGTTACATTCTAATTATTGCAAATTAAGTTTTATTACAAAATGGTGTTCAAGATACTAATTGCTTAACATTATAAGGGCAACCATCCTAGTGGAAATAGATTAGATGTGATTTATAAAAAGAAAACATTAATAGGCTTTTGGAAAATAATCCTGGTTATATATGTGCAGCAACAAATAAAGTTCAGGACTGTAAGTATTCATCCCACAGGAATAAACCAGGACAAAAGGCAGCTAATTGGAAGAATTTCTAAGGTGTGCTAGTGGAAATGAATTTTCATTGCTTTATAGCTGAAATTCAAATCCTGTTGACAGAAACTTCAGTTATTGACTTGCAGCTAATTAGCAGCTAGCAGACTAGACAATTAGCTGGAATAGAATGGAGTTTGAGAAACAAAATTTAAAAGTTTGTAGCACTCATTAAAAACAAGTTTCAATTTCTAGAAATGCATCAGCTTAATTGCCAGCATGATGGGAGTGAATCTAGTCTGAAGTCTTTTTTATTTACATGTATAGAATGTATGTATGCAAGATACATATATACGTATATAGTAGATATGTATGCATATGCCTGTTTAAAGAGAGATTTTCAATGAGAAAGTGTTGATTTTTTTTTTCCTTAATTTTACCATTATTTCCTGTCCCTCCTTCCCTCCATGACTACAGCTTTCATTGAAAATGAAACTCTTGAATCAGGAAATTTAAAAACTTAGGGATTCAGAGCAATGGAGAGAGGTTTTTCTCATTCCAGAGGCCAGGGGAATTGGATGGCAGATCACCTGTGCAGAGCATGGGAGGCTGCCCTGCAGTGTGACAGGGTCCAGGACAGCTGGGTGATCCTCAGGGGTGCCCCTCTCAGAGCCTCAGAGCTGTGCCTTGTGCAGGAGGCCAAGGAACTAAGCACTGCCTGAGAAATCTATTTCTTTTGCTTCCTCAGATGTAGTTACCTTGAGGCTAGAAGCTGTGTATGATCACAGGAGCTCTGCTGTCCTGCTGCTCTTTTCTCTCTTTTCCCAGGTAGATCACAGGGTGGATCTGCAATGGTACTTGTTTGCCATTTGCTTAATTTCAAGGTGTTTCGTTTTTCCCCGTGTTTAAACCTGTGGTGCAGCTGAGATTTACAATGCCTGCAACACTCCTACACATGCAGCAGAGAAAGTTAGAAGTAACAGAAGTATTCTTTGGGAGGCAAGAATGCAGGCAGTGTCAGAAAGGATTACTCTGGTTAGAACAGATGTGATAACTCCCAAATAATTAGGACAAAGCCAATTAGTAATATTTTTTCCAAAGAGGTTGTGCTTGTGTCCAGGGTGTGTAATGTTATGAAATGTTAGAGATCGTAGGAGAACTGTTTCGTAATTTTTCTTAATGTTAAGCATGATTTACAGTAAAGTTCAGAAACTACTGTTTTGACATATATATTTTAAGTCATGGTGTTACAAAAGCTCTCTTTCCAGGTTCTGATAATGTCTTCAAGTCTGCCTGCTGGCAATGAGAAACAGTTTTTTCCCAATTTTATTATACTTGGATGCAAAACATGTTGTTTTGTTACACTTATAGCTTCCTGGAGTTACAAAACAAACACTTTAAAAACTACATTTCTCAGAGAGCTGCTACCAGAACTGTGCATTAATAAGCATCTAAATTACATCTCTTGCCATGTAGAACAAATTAGATTTCTTTTCATTAATATCAAGGAAGCAGAAAACAAGCTGAATCCCAAGTGAATTAAATGAACATAATTATTTGCCATTTCTTTTTCTACTATAAACCAGTCTTTATTCAATTAAACAACTCGTAATCATGTTCCCGCTATTTCAGTGGAGTTTAAAACAGCTGGTGTCAAAATTAAGTACTTTCCTTATATATTGTATACAGGACTTTGAACTCTCTGTTACCCTGTTCATGGCAAGTGTTCTGGTACTTTTTTAAGCTAAACAAACCAACAAACTGCTGGTGGCTCTCCCAAGTTGTTCTCCTATGCAGCTCTTTGAAATGCTGTGGTAAACATCTTTAAAACATGAATGTTTCTGTGTTTTGTTGAACTCGATTCCAGTTCTAGATTAGGCTGCTAGGAAATAATCTTAAATTATTTTTACCTAAAAGTAACGTGGAGAATGTGTGTGTGTGTGTGTTTGTTTTTGTTTGAGGAGCTTGATGGTGGGAAAAATCTCATAATCCCCAAAATCCTTAATTACTAACTGTGCCACTGTTTAATTCAGAGCTTTATTACTTCTGTGGTGTCTTTATTGGTCTAATCAGTGCTGAAATGATGAGATATTTTATAAAATGCAGAGCAGAAACTCTAATATTTAATCCTCAAAGGTGTTTTTTCCCTCTACTTCCAATGATATGTTTCTAAATGGGGCAAGTTCTATGTTATGTGAGACGGGAGAAAAACCTCTCATTTCTGCTGCTCCAATCAACATAAATGGATTTGTTAATTTTTTTGAGACTGTTCTCCCAGAACTTCTCATTTCTGCCTCATACCTAAACGTTTCTAGCTGGTAGTTAATTGTTTGTTCCTTTCAGTATCACTCCAGAGATCCTCAATGGATTAGAACTTCAGTGCAAAACATTAACATAATAAGATAATTCTCATAATGATACAAAAGAAAGTGCCCTGGAGTGATGAAAGTAGTTTTCCCTTAATGTTGTTACAGGCAGAGACAATTTGTGTTATAGCTTTTTAAAACCATATTCTGCTACCTGTGCTGCAGAATCAGAGTTAATTTAAAAAGAGCAGACGCAGCATTAGGTGAGAGTGAAAGCTTGAGCCACAAGGTGCAAGAGATGAGAAATCTCTCCATGGCTGGCAGTCCTCCTGAACAGCTGAGGCTGCAGTGCTCCTGTGTCCTGGAAAACATAGGGAGATACACGAAATATTGCCACTCTCTATAGGAGTAAATGGAAGACTCCTCATTCTGAATGCTCAGAAGGGAGAGAGGAAAAGTGGCTCAATCCTCTTAAGTCAGATCAAATCCCTGAACACTGCAGCATGTGGATGGAATATAATTTCTTTTTCTTTACACAGACAATTGGTACAAAATATTAGTGCTGTTGAGATGATGTTCATTGTTCTTTGAGGCTAGGTTATTGCCTCCAGAACTGATTTGCTGGATATTTGTTGGATCCAAGTTTGTTTGGATATTCTTAGACTCCTGTACAAACCAGTGGTTTGGTTTTTGATTTTTTTCTCCTTTTGAAACAGTTTTTATTTAAGAGTTGCTGTATGGCAGAGACTATGGTCAAATATACTTCAGTGATGGTGACCTGGAAAGGACACTTGGAACAATATGAATTATATCTATGCATATACCAGTTCATTAAAATCCAAGCTTGAGCAAGTTTAGGTTCCAGAGTAAAGCCAGACGCTGATCTAGATTTTAGCTTTTCAGTTCACATCATCTGCTTTGTCATCTGTTCTCTTTCCTAAATTCTTACTTTTTTGGATTTTTTTTTTCACTGCTCTGGCTTCCAGTTACGTTTGGAAACAAAACAACATCCTGGGGCATGTGCCATCATCAATTTTTACCATGTACTATAAATTACCTCTCTCAGAGATTTAATATGGTGTCATATAATGAAGATTCTTTTTATGTGTGAAAGGATAATTAACTCTTGACTGGAGCTGTTTTCTTACATGGACAGAAATAGAATACAAAAGCCCTCACTGTAGACCAGTTCTCTGCTTTTGAGTTCTGCTTTTTCCATAAGGGAAATGCATATTATTTTTTAGGATGAAAGATAAAATAACCTGAAACTGAGTGTGCAGAATTACAGCATTTGATGTGTGTTGCAGACAAGTGTTCTGGGATACACTTGTTTAATTTACAAGTAAAGCACCTCAGGATTTCTTGTTATTGTTGTTTTCAGTGCTACAAGCCCAGCTTGAGATGTAAATCAAGCTGTGTTCATCCTGGTTCGTGCACCGTTGCCAATAAATTGGTTTTGGAAGTGAAACTTAGCTGGCATATCCTGGTTATTTGGAGATGGAATCCAACTCACATTTCCATAATAGTCCTGATTCTACAGAGCTATTGCAATACATAGTAAAGATACTTTTTTGCTGTTTGTTCTCTTTTGAGGACTTTGGGAGGACTCTTGGGCTCACTGTCTGAAATCAGTATTTTCAACATCACAGCCAGCAAACAGGCACACACATGAAACCACACAACAATGGGGGCTTTATATAAAAGACTAATTTTATGAAATAAAACCACTAATTTTATTAAAATAATAAATGTAATAAAATTGGTTTTATGAAAGCATTTTATCAATAACTTGGCAGGTATATTTTTCATTGCCCAGAATAAACTAGTTTCTCATTTCAATGCCTTTGTGAAATTCTCAAGTGAACACTGTGTAGGATCCTCAGCATTAAACAGCCTTTTGGTTTAATGCTTTTTAAAATACCCATAATCTTATCTTTTGTGATTGTTCATAAATTCAAAACTGTTTTAATGTCAGTTGAAATCCTTCCTTAAAGCTAAACACAAGTTTCTTGTAAGCTCATATCTGTGTTGAGTGAAAGAATATGGCACTGTACTGTTTTTCGGTGCTTGGGAATAATTTTCTTCTATTTAAATTTACTCCAGTGGCACCCTAGAATTTACTTTATCGTATGAAATTAAAGTGCCACTCAACCATCATCTCAGAGTGCCTTTTCATTGAGTGATGCTATAAATCAACACCATCAGTATTTTATAGTATCAGGAAAACAGAACCATTCTTATATGTAAACAGTTAATTTATATGAAATACACAGACATTGGATTGAAATAGATGAAAATAGAGTAAAGTTAACAGGGAGTAATGGGGAGGGAGAGTGGAAATTTTTTTCTCCTCTAACTAGAGCTTAAAAAGAGTAATTTAAGTCTTGAATATTTCTGTTCAAGTTTTTCTTCTGCGCCCTTTGAGCATCAAAGTATAAGAAAAACTTCAGTCCCCCTAATGGGTCAGAGATTTCGTGTTCTCTACAAATTAGAATGAATTCTCTTAGCACTCAAGAGAAAAAGTGTTGGTGCAGTGGGACATGATCTTTTGCAAATAGACGGATGTCAGTGGTATTTTGTTAGTTGATGTGCTTACTTTAATTAATAGGGATATTTGAATGCATTTTGGGATATTTGAATGAACTTCAGTATTTTGGGATATTGAAATGAACAGTTCTTCCTTCAGTAGTAGACTGTGGCTCTGCTGAACTCCACTAATTTGAAGTCCATGGAGTAAATCAAGGTCATCCCTTAAGTGAGTGGAACTTTGCAGGGCTGTTGCATTGATTGTCCTAAGCTGTACCTGCCTCTGTTCAAATGCAGACAGGCTGATAAATGCCCTCTCTGACCAAACTGCAGCTGTATCCAAACATGGTTCACTTGTGGTTGCAGAATCAACTCCTAAATAATAGCCTGTCAGAAGAGGTTAATTTTCAGATCTGATACTCATGACTAGACTGTAAAGCATCAATTTAAATGTCCAAACATGTAAAACAGTTTGCCCTAGAAATTAAAATTAGTATGTAAGCTGACAGAATGTGTGCTGACATCTAATTATGGTGCATAATAGGGTTTTGTTCTACTGTACTAACACCTCTCTTGTTTTTATTTTTTCTAATCTTATTAATCTGGACACATAGGCTCTTTTTCTCTTTTGGGTTCTCATTTGCTAAGATTCTAATTCTGCTTCAAAATCCTGTTACGGTTGATTAGCAATTTTTGCTGAAAACAGTTTTCTAGTAGATTAAGGAAGAATGTTATTCAGATTCTGTCTTGTCTGCATTTAAACATCAAAGCATAAGAGGAATCTTGAAGCCTCTTTGACATATCCTGTACCGTGCCTCTTTGGCTGCTTTACTGTCTGTTATAATATGCTTTCAATAATAAGAGCCTTACTGTGTCATCTTTTGGTTCTGTTCTTTTCTGTATTTCTGATTGATGGCATTTGTAGGAGTATTGATTGCATTTAGCAAGAGATCTGCAGGGCTGCTGCCCTGCTGGGGATGTGGGAGTGTGCTGTGGAGTCTCATTTTCACCTGGGGAGTGTCTGAGCCCTGGTGACAGAGGTGACATGTCCAGGAGAGCCTGAGCTCCCAGGGTGCTGCTGTAAAGCAGGGAGATGCTGGGGAGTGCTTTTGATTGGAGAGAAGGGTTGCTGTGAACTCGAGGGTATCCTAAAGGTTTGCTTTAGGATTTGTTTGCTTTTTAAAGTGCTTGGCTAAAAAACATTGTGGGGCACATGCAAATTACCACACCCATCATAATTGTGAGGACAGAACAGGGACACATCAGCGTGTTGGAAGATGAACACCAAGGCTTCTCCTGAAATCTTTAAGGACTTTTCTTAGTGACTTCAAAAGAAGTAGAGTTGAATTCCCAGTGGGATGTATCACTTGGTTTGCATGGCTCGAACACTGAAGGAGCTTGAACAGAGGGACAAGCAACACCACACAGTTTGGGAATAAAATCTCAGGGAAACAACATGGACAGGAAGGTATTGGATAGTTACATTTCAAAAATTAACAACAACAACCAAAAAAAAACCCCAAACAAACAGAAACGAAAACAAAAGAAAGGCCAATCCAGATATGCAAAATTAAATTGGCAGTTCGAAAGTGACTCCAAGGAAGTTAAGTGGAGTTGGGTGGCACTGGCCAACTGGGACAGATTGTATTTGGCTTGCACTTGGTCACAAGTTTCAGGTGTGGTTTGCCCTGTGTTCAAAGATGGGTAAAGAGGGTGTTTCCAGTTGTAATTCAGGGGTTGCAGGGTCTGTGATTACTGATAAAAGTGCAGTTTTACCAAACTGATTTGAACATTAATGTTTATATAGAAACCTACCTTTATGAATGACAACATTTACTTATAAAGTTCTCAGACATTATAATTTAATTAGTCCATTTACTGTGGTCTACAACAGCAAATTGAATTTCCACATTTTCTGTCAACTTTAAGTATAAGTGGGCTCACTTGTCATCGTGTTGGCTGAAATACTTGCAGTAAATGTATTCCATAATGTTATCCAGTGCCTAGGGCAAAATAAGTTAGAAAATAGTAAAGAAAAAAAAAAGCCAACCAGTATTTCAGACTATTAAGTTACTGTAGAAGGAACTTCTTATTCTTCTACATATTTTCCATGAAAAAGACTATATTGCTATAGGGCCATATTTTTAAAAGTGTCTCCTGAAACTTACAAACTTGCATAGTCCCAAATGCTTGTATCAGAGATGTTCCCATTGTGCTGGGTGTTTCTCGACATCATTGAATATCAGCCACTCTGTAGCTGAGACCTTGTGAGGTAATCCCAGGTGTTAAATGTTTCTGAGGAACTGCACCCAATTACATTCAGTAAGAATTGATGCTGGTTATTTGATAGTTGGAGTGAATCCTCTGCAGCCACTGTCTTCCAAATGACTGTTTATGGCTTTCATTTTTTGTTGGGATATAATCCAGCAAACTCCCATGCAACATCACCAGCTAGAAAAATCCACATCTTCTTCAGCATGATACTGTGACTTAGCAATACAGCTTCCTCATGCTGGGTCCTTAAAATTGCATTCATTGAACCACAAGTTTTATTTTGACCTTGGTCATTCTGTTGTTTATTTCTATTTTTGTTCAGTTTCTCCTATGAAAATGTTATTGACAGCTCATCCTTTTTTTTTTTATTCTGTTGTTTCCCAGGGTTGTGTCTTAAATACAGATTTAATGACAATATTTACAGTGTCTGATGAGGATTGTTAAAGCTGAGGTTCATCATCTTTTATTAAGACTTCTGTTTATCTGTAAAACTGGGAAGAAAAAGGGAAAAATAGAAAAAGAAAACCTTCTTCCCAGAATCCCACTTGGGGGCTCAGAATTCGGTTTCCTTTACACTATTTTTAGCTGCTAACATTTACGCTTTTAACTCACTTGAAAAACACTTTTCCTCATGAATTTCTAGACCACTGCTTTGAAACAGAAAAAAGGTCTGTCTTCTGTAGAAAGATTGTTATTAGGTTTACTTGGTTTTCTTATGTGGTTTCATTAAAAAAAAAAAGGGAGGCTAATGGTGGTCCAGATCTTTTCTGTTGATGCAGAATATTCTCATAATCCTTAGAAAAATGAATGTATAGACCTGACTGTAAATTGAAAATGAATATACATATCCATATATTCTTGTATATATCTACCTATTCTCTTATTTTCTGGATTTAATAGGTTTAGATATTTTCCTATGTTTTATATAATACAATGCAATTTTTCCTCTAGTCTGCTGCATTTACAATGGATATGCAGCACAGATGTGACTTGGAAGTATATAGAAGAGGATTTAGAAACTGGCAGAATAAATGTATGTTACCTTCTCTTTTCCGAGGTGCCTGGAAAGCAGGCTCAGTGCAAGGAAGTGTTTGCATGGCAAAGTTCTGCTGTAATTATCCTTAATCTTCACTGGGTGGCCTTTTCCTATTCAGAACTGGTCCCTAACAGAGCTGATGACTCCAATTTTTATTATCTATCTTTTATTTTCTTTGTTTTGGGTAATTTATATTCACAAGGCATTTCACCAGTTTTTTGCCAAATGCTTAATGTTCATTAACATTTGGTTGTTTACCAGATGTTAATGAAATGGACAGAAACCATGCATTTTTTTTTTTAATTATCCTGTTCTGCCTACCTCTAGAAATAGTTTAGAGCAAATAGTTTAAGTGTAAGGCTGTTGTAATTCAGTATTTAGATATAATTTGAGAATAGATGGTGGTGTATGTCCTGTATTTAGAATTTTTACACACGGGAAAAACTACAACTAAATCATTAGAATATTTTTTCAGTATCTGTGAAAGCAGGTGCATTCTGAACTACGGATAAGAGGGGAAAAATAGCCTGTAGCTCTCTTATCAATCAGATTTAGATTGATGTAGTTGATGTAGAGGCAAATCAATGTAGTTTATTGAATTCTGCAGAGTTTTCCAGACTCTGGGATGAGTTCAAAGTCTAATCCATATGTATCTAATTATTCAGTAGCTCTAGATTATTTTATGCAGATTCATTCTCTAATGGAAATTTTCTACTTTAAATGCAACAGTTCCATCAATCTTGAGTTGTCCTTCCTGGTCACGAGAGGACGAAGCTGTGACACGAAGGGCAGTGCAGGGATGAGTCCGGGGTGAGGGCAGGCAGGAGGATCAGGATCAGACTTCAGTATCCAAAACAAGCACACTGCTCAAGAAGGTGGTTTTTTATCACCTTCTTCCCTTGCTGTATTTTGTAGAAATACTGAAATAGTTGTTGGGATGGGAAATTGAACCCTTCTCTTCCTCTATCCCAAGCAAGTGCCTTCACTAGTGGAATGTAGAGAGTGTTTCTCTTTCTCTTTCCCCTCAGAATCAGCCAAATAAAACTAATTTTAGCAAAAGAATTTATAAGAAAATGAGAATTACACTGAGCCCACTGCTGAGAGATTTCACTTGGAGTGCAGGAGACAGAGTTCAAAGTTTTTCATATGAGTCAGAGGTAAAATATGAGATTGAGTTATTTATGCCCACAATTAATATGATGGTTTTTTTCTCCTTTCCCTGTCTTCCCCCCCCCCATCATCTTTTTTTCACTATTCCATCCCTTTGCAAGAAAAGGAAGAGTTTGTAATGTCCAAGACTCCTTTCTCCTCTAGCCCCCTCTCACAAGTTAATTGTTATTTTAATAGGCAGCACACAGTAATACAACAGAGTTTTGGCCAGATACAGGTTTTCCAGAGGAAAAGATAAAATATAGGAAGTGGTAGCACTTCCTATATGGTGGTAGAAGTAGCATCAGCTTGCTAGAATTTATTTAATTGCACTTGCTCAAATATGGTTATTTTTAGATTTAGTTGTGAGTGATATATGATGATTATTTGTGTCTTCATGGGATCTTTTAATTCCTGAGAACCTCAGCAGCTGGGAAGGTGGAAACTGGAGTACAGTCAATATTCATTGTCGTTACATTCATTTGAAAATAGAGAGCTATAAGTAAAAAATATCCTGTGGGTATGCTGTTATTGTTCAGGTCTCAAAATAGTCTGAGAATATACTTTTATTTCTAAAACACAATGGAGTTCATAGGATCTTTATTCAGATTTTTCAGTCTGATTTGAAGAATTAAATGAAAGATTTAAGAGAGGAAGTTAATATTTTAAAAAGTAGTTACTTCCTAGAGAAGTGTTTTCATTTCTGGATGGAGTTTAATAGACTATTTCATAGAACTTCACTTTGGGACAACCTCTATGCCATGTTATTTAGTTTTTATTATTTTTTTCTGGTCCCTTTGCAAGAAGGAAATTTTCGTTTTCACTCTCTAAAACCTAGGGAGTGCTATTTTAATGGCAAAAATGGTAATAAAGACCTGAAAAATCTGAACTGGGGTCTCGTTGATGTACTAAATATATATTTTTTTAGGAATGAGGCTTATGTCAAAGTAGAATGCACAGTCTCTAGAAATAACCATTTTCTGTGTTCTCAAAGAATCCCTTGGAGAGCTCATCCACAAGGAATTTACTGTAAGACTGTGATCTCCATCTGTTCCTGATGGATATAACCACCTTCCTTCTCTCCTGTGCTATCAAAGCTGTGATACTGAATTGGAAGAGTGTTCTAGAACAGTATTTCCAGGCTTTATTCCTGCAGTCAGCTTTGAATTGAGTAAAAAGATGCCACAATTTTTTTGGAAATGAATGCTTTGCCTAGCCAACTTTTTAACCAGATATGATCACAAATGTCCCAGGAAATTAATAATTCCAGTAGTAAAGAGAATTGATATATTGTGGAAAATCCTTGTGCTGCGTAATAGTTTGTTTATTAAGCCATCTGTTCTTTCTTTGATACGAGCACATTTTGGATGGGGACACTTTACTAGTCATTCCAGCATCCCTCACTGTGGCTAATCTACTGCACTAATTAAAGATCAGCTTTATAAAATAAAAATATCTAACGTACAAATCTGGAGCCCAGTTCTCCCTTTGGCGTGAAGGACCACATGGCAGGAAATTTTTTCATGGATTTCAGTGCAGATTTTCCTTCCCACTTGTTCTTTAATGTGAGGGTGATTTAAGGCAATAGCACATGCAGCACCGTCAGCAAGCTGTTCTGTGATTATTTAATGCAGGCCGGGGCGCACACATTTGTGTGCAGCAGCACCTTGGAGTGCAGTCTGTGCCTCTCAGTGGGTGAGCTGGGGGCACTTGGCATTGTGGCATTCCAGCCTACTGGATGCAGCCTCCATCAGAGCCACTCCTTGAGGCCTCACGTGTTGTTTGCACCACAGCAGCTCCTAACGCTGATTTAAACGTTTGATGAGTTTTAGTCCCATTTTGGAGGTGTTTGGGTTTCTGAACTCGCTTGTGCAGTGACTACAGAGCTCATGGATTTGGGGACTTTGAACTGCTACAGAGGATCCACGTCCTTAAGAAAGGAGGGGAGACCCTTTCTTAGAGGAGATGGGGAAGAACCCTTCAGCACCACCTTTTCACATCCAACAAGGCAGATTCTCATTAGGGTCCCCTGTTCTGCTTCAGGAGCTTCTCAGCTCTTCTGCTCTGGGGACTGTGCAGGGCTGCTGTTTTCTTCCCTGGGACACTGGGTGCTGGCTGTGGTGATCTCCCTTTAGGTGCCTTTGCTGTCCTTGAACAGTGTTACTCTCCCAACAGATCTGTGCTGGATTCCTTTTCCTCTCCTACACTGGCATCACTGGCTTTGGCGTGCTGGCCTTAGGCAGAATGGGAGGGGAAGGGCTGCAGAGGGCTGAAATGGCCTGGTTAGAGGGGCTCAGAAAACATCACCTGAGCAGGTGCCAGCAAGTTCTGCAAGGATAATCTTTTCCTGTGTTGAAGTGCGTTGATTCTGATGGTACTATTTTTTTGGATGTGGGAAGAACCTTGTTCAGTTTGATAGTTAGTTGAAAGGCTGACCATCTCATAAGTGTATAAAATATTTTAATGCTGGGAAATCTCAGGGCTTGTAAAACAAGTTTAGTGATTTTTACACACAAAGAGATTAGTTGATGTTGATTCTTTTTGTTACCTCACCTTTGCACTGTGATTGAAGGATCTCTGCTTCCTTGCAGAGGTGGAACCCCTGGTTCAGCATACCATGAATGCACTTGGGGAAACAACCATGATTAAATGTTTTCCTGAATCAGAACCTTACTGAAATAATTACAAATTTTGTGTTACTCAGGGATAAATGATTTCCTATTATCTCTTCTCCATCCCTTCAAGCCTTCCTCTTACCTCTAAATCTTGCCATCTGCCCTGGGTGTTTTGCTGCATTATGGTCACATCATCATCTTTGATTTTCTCTTTGGGGCTAAACAAAGCAAAGTAGGGCAAATTGTATTGCTGCCTATGTGCTTTAATCAATGTTTTTCTTCACGTGCCCCAGCTCATGAGGGACGTAGTAGCTACAGATGGGCAGAGAATGGACCATTTTCTGTGATACAGACATTGTGTTCAGCCATCCCTGGGATGTGCTGTGTAGGGTGAGATCTTTAGCACAGAACTGCCAAGAAAATGTTAAGCCTTCCTCATGAGACTACACGTTAGGATTAAAGGGTGAGTGCTCTGACATTCAGATATAGACCAGCTTTTCTTTTGAAGCAATGTGACTTTAAAACCCACCATGTTTTAGTAGTAAACCATTAATTGCAGTGATTTTATTCTTTCTCACAGTGATTTTATACTTCTCATTAAAATAAATTAGTAAATTAGAAAAAGTAGATTGTAATGAAAAGAAGAAATGGCTTTAAAATGAGATCATTCTTCTTAGAATGACAGTTTAGTTTTGTACCCCTTGAGATTACACTAGTGAAAAATGGGTCACCTGAGCTATACCCATTCTGCAGCTTTCTGGAATTAGAAGTGATTCTGGACCTTGTGCTGTGCACATTTGTAGGGCAGTCCTGAGCCTCCATCGCTGCAATTCTTTATTTGCTGGTAAAGCAAACAAACTATAAAAGAATTAATGTGAGACAAGTCACAGAGGAGATGACAAAGTGATTTTGAGGGGTGGTAAGTGGCAGTATGGAACACAACTTGGCTTTTGGCACCAGGCTTGAACCCGCTGTGTGATGGGAACTGGAGCATTGGGAAGATGGGGGCATTGGGAAATTCCTGTCTCACACCGGCTCCTGATGGGAAATGAAATGCTAATGTGAAGCTAAATTGTACATTTTTAAAAATAATTTGTGTAGCATAACATTTCTCTTTCTGGAATGTGCCAGGAAATTTATTGAGGAATTTTGGTTTGGTATTTTATGCTCTTAGGGTACATTTTCACCGAGTAAGCTTCTCAGACACAGTTGGCTAATTGATACTAAATCTTGCTAAAAGCCAAGATTTATCCTCGTTTCCTGCTAATTTCAAGGTAGTTGAAAAGAGGTGGATAAAAGTAGCTAAAGGTGACAAACACCTTTTTTTCTATAGTATTCTGTGAAAATGACATGATAAAACCAAGCTTTTCATTGTTCTGGGGACTCTTCATATGGTGTGTTTGAGTTATTTATTTTTTCTTTTAAACTTCAAATAAAATTAATTAACTGAAAGGCTTTGATAAAAAAAATCTAATTTTGATACCAGCAAAGTTATATGGAAGCATTGTAAAAATGCTAACATCAGAATGTTCAGTGCAATAAAGGAAATTGATCAAATATAGTGTGAATCCCATCCTTTGGCAGCTGTTGTACTTTATTGGCTCGATGACCCTGAAGAATATTTATTGCTTAAGTACTCTTTCACTGCCCCTCTTGTTCCTTCTGTTATTCTTCCACATGGAGGAGGGGAGAAAAACCCCACAGAACCTGAAGTGTTGTTATTATCATGGTGCAGCAAAGACAGTTTCATGGCAGCAATGAAATGAATTCTATTCCTATTAATGAATGCTGTTTAAACCATTTTACTCAGTAATCAGTAGGACTCACAATTACATCTTTCCAGTGTGGCAAAACTTGAAGGGGCTCACTGGTAAATGCAATAATGTACCATACATAAAAACAGATAAAGACTTGTGCAGGGAACATCCAGGGAGGTTGGATCCCGTTGGATCTTGCCTGGCAGGATTTTAAAATGCTGTGGAGAGGTTTGAGGTGTGACATTCAAGGATGATGCATGCATGGCTCAGTGCTTACAGGAGTTGCTGCTGGGAGAGAAGAGTTTGCTTTGGGCAAAGACATTTGCTGGGAGCACTGTTCCAGTAGTGATATTCCATATTCCCCTGGAAGCTGGGCAGAGTTACTGGGAAACTTTGCAGCACAAGGATGAACAGGGACACAGACTTCTGGGGTTGTCACCTTTTGAACTTTAGAAGCAGAGCATTGGCTGCAAAGAAACTTTGTGCTCCCAGCACCTTGCTCTGATATTCCATCCAGGAATGCAGAGTAGTGGGGACAAAAGGAAGTCTCCCTTTCTCTGAACATCACAAGTGTCCTGTGTTGTCAGAAACTTCCTGACCCAGAAGTGTTCAGTGATGCAAAAGTACCCTCTAGTACAGCTTGATCATGAGCAGTCATGGAAACCAGGCACTGAAGAGGGCCCAATACTTGGGTATTCAGAAGGTACTGCTCAGCTGTCATTGCACTGCCACAAAACCAGTTTAATTAATGAGAATAATACAAGAAACTCAAATGAAGAAGCAGAGCTAAGTGGAATACAGAGCAGCCTTAAATCAATAGCAGTCAGGTTGCATTACGGAGGAGTTGTGAGGTGCCGTTGCTCAAGGTCTGTCAAAGTTTCCTTAGTAAAGTTCTGTTTTCAAGGATTTAAAACAAAGTGTAATATCAGCTTTGAAACTTGCAGCTTGAATATGGAGATTTAACGTACCATATCTGGGAAAATACAAGGATACTCAGGGAAGCAAGCATTTTTTTGAGATTTCATATTATTTCAAGCCTGCCTCATTGTCTCTAGCCTTGATTTTGTGGGGAATGTAAGTCAGCCAAGACCTACAACTGAGAAAACATACTTCATAGTCTAAGAAAGAACTGATTTTTAGGATCAGATTTTGCAGCTGATGTGCCTTATATAACTCTGTAAGAATTTGACTTGGCCTAAATGGGAATATATAATCTTTATTTAAGGGGCAAATAATTTTAAATACTTTATTACCAGCTTTTAAATGTCAAATTTTATAAGACCCCACAGGCACAAGGGCATGTACTCAGATATTTCTAGATAATTTGAAATATCAAAACAATAAATCAGAACACTTTTAAAATGGGGGAAAAGAAAAAAGAAACCACCTACTTTCAGTGGGGGTGTTTTGGATTTTTTTGTTTAAGAAAAAAATACATAATTTTTTGTTGAATTCATTAAGCATAAGCTTGAATTTCAGTTCAACTGCTTATGCTTAGATTTGCATTCCAACTCCAATTAATATTGGCTTTAGCATAAAACACACACTGGCACAAGGTTTTCAGTGGTGCCTATGTCACATACAGGAAATGTGTGCACATTAAGGTTATCTGAAGTGAGTGATGTCTGGAACTGCTTCTCTAATGAAATACATAATGCTGTTTCAATACTGCTGTAACAATTTTAGGATCACCTTAACAGCTGGAATTCTGATGACCTGGAGTACAGGCCGAGTCCTTATGTGCTCTGAATCACCAGCTTTTGCCTTTATGGTAAGGGAGAGCTAAAAGAAATTAGCAAACACTAATATTAAAGTCAAGTTTAAAGAACAGATTCCTTCATACTCTGTTTTACTGCAGTAAACTCTGCTTTTCTTGTTGGCTGCCTGTTTATCAAGGTATTTATTTTAATAACACTAAATAAAAAATGACAAAGGCTTATTTGTTCTATGAACATTGGTAGAACTTCAAAAGTCTATCTGTGCTGTGAAGAGTATGTTTCTGAGAGCAGTGCTGCTTATGTTATGTACTGGTGAACTTCATGAATAAGTCTGGCTTCAAACAGATCCCACGGTGCAAAGGATGGGAGGGCAGATCTGTTCTGGGTGGAGAAGAGTATCAGATTAAACATAAAGTGGCTTTTGTGATTTGCTTGAGCAAACCAGGTGACTCAGTCTTTAATTCAGAGGAAATGAAAAGTTCGTTCATGTTTGCCCATCTGAGAGGAAGGTGACTGGGACAGAACATCTCTCTTGTGCTTTCTTTGAGAAGCCTTTTCCACTTCCTGGAAACCAGTGTCATACATTTCCCCTTGGAAAGGGACATTGCAATACACTGACACAGTAAGATGTTCATAAACCAATATAAAGTTCTGACCTTAGTGAACACCTCTAATCACTTATGAGTTTTTGAGGGTTTTTTGATACTTATACTAAAAAATGAAGAGAAAAAAATATGTATTTATGTTTTGTGGACTTACTAGGAACTTTGTGACTTACTGGGCCATGGAACAGCTTCCTAAATCTGCATCATGTCTGTCCACCCACAGTCTTCTGTCAGCCTGTAATCTGAAGCTGAAGGTCATGTGTATGTGTTTCCCTAGCCCCCCACCGGCCAGCAGACCTGGCAAAAATAATTCAGAGGGTTGTTGCAAGATTACTGCTTCAGGGTATAGAGAAATTGTACTAATCTGTCAAAACATTTCTGCTTATATAATTGCCTTTTTTTTTCCCCTTCTGAACTTGTCCCAATAGAGAGCATGTGCCTTGGTCCCCTCTTGATTTTTCTTTTTACAGAAACAAATGTCAGCAGGACACCATTTGCAATTCCCCTTGGTGGCAAAGACAACTTCTGGGCATCAAAGTCATTTTCTTACACATGGATTAACATGACATTGTGTTTCTGATGCATTTGCAATGGATTTTAATGTGTGGTGGCTCTTTGTGTTGAGATGGTTGTCTCTTCACATTTGTGTGTCTAACTGTGACCTCAGTGACAGCTCCTGGGTCCCCTGCTGTGATAAATACTGGATCACAGAATGGACACAGCTTCCAATTTCCTGCATTCCGGATATTACCCTTGAAATTTCTAACAACTTTCAGATAAACAATGAATTAATTATTACACTGATCTAGTTCTCTGCTCTCAAGTATAACACATCCATTTGAACACTCCTCTGAACTTGAAAGGCAGCCAGCAGTTCTGTTTTCTGTCTCAGCTCATTAGTGACCTTGCTTGTTTACAGTTGCAGCTTAATTCCCCCAGAACTCATTTAGGGTGCAGCCTGCTGTTAGTGCCCCTGTAGTTACTGGAGTTTGAAGTGTGTGAGAGATGTGGCATTTAAGATTTAACACCACGATATATAAATATATAGAATAGATTTCCTTAAGGCAAATGATTGGAAGTCTGCCTTTGCTACACTGACAACGACTGGAAAAATGCTGATTGGGTTGATTAGAGGAAAATTAAATGTTTCAAACTCTAAGAGGGCACCGTGCATGCTACAGAGGCTTCAGTGTTTGAGATCTGTTAGAACAAGAGAGGATTAGAGCATTTGTACCTCTATGAATTGATGGGACCTGGATAACCTAGATAAGATGTTCACCTTTTAATTTGGCTGAAAGGGATGATTTAGTTTGCATTTCTAGCTCCAGATTTTAAATCTGTATCTCCTTATTGATACAATACAGAAGAATAAAGCAAACATATTTTTAATGGACCACATCCATAAGCTGCTTACTGCTACATGCTGCAGAGATAAGCAAACTGCAGTGAGTGACTGCAAGATAGGAATAATCCAAGTACATCTCATTCTTCCATGCTTAGGGATGCACCATTGAAGCAACTGCATGTCAATTTGGTTAAGTGTGGTAAATTCCACCTTGGTACTAAGGTGCCTGAGAAAAATTAGGCCTAACCTTAATTAATGACAAATATTTTCTTTTATAAACTTTCTAAATTAAGTGGGCCTTGTTGTGAAATTAAAGTTCTCTGTAAGCAGAATGTATTAGCAGAGCAAAAAGACAGAGACATCATGGAAGCTGCTGAACAACCTTTTCCATCTTGTATCAATGAATGCTCTCATACATGAGTATTCTCAAAAGCCTTTTTTTCACAGGATCACTTCTTTCTGCATTTTTCTAAATTTTGATCTGTTTGCCACTAGTAATTTGTGAGGCACAGCTTTGGGAAGAAATGATACTCAACAGTTGGATTTTCTCAAAGTTCAAAACTGAAATGAACAAAGAAACTCCTTAGAATTACATTATACATTACTCCTTAGAAGAAAAATCCCTTATTTGTCCCTGCCATGAATGACAGGCTTTAACAGGTACTTTAAGAGTAAGGATATGCAATATTTTCTGTAGTAGAGCTTGGTTATCCTGTTGTCTTCAACTGTGGGAAGTTGCCTTTCAGATAAATAAATAAAATAATAAACTGAGACGCAGCAAATTAGCTTCTGGAAGCCAAAACTCCATGTATGATAACAGTGGCAGAGGAAAAAGGTAAAAGCAACATTTTTACCTAGGGGGTTTTGCATATAAGTAGTGGAGCCTGTGTTTGTGAGTGTTTGTAATCAGCACTGCTTGGTGGCTCCATGTATTCAGAACAGCAAAATCACAAAAAAGAAACCCCAACACCAAACCAAACAGTACTTTGTTACAGCATTGTGATAGTTTATCTCTGTCAAGTCTCAGAACATGACAGAATAAATGGATTTTAGATAACCCATGAAGCCTGCAGCATCCCAGAACAGTGGGCTAATTAGTTCATGTGGGAGAACCCAAACTGACCTAATAAAAATGTTTGTGGTTCATTCCTTTTTTATAACTTTGTTATGTTTTGCCAACCTGGCTTAACACCACAGCACTGGTGAATTGCAGTTCAGCTCGGGAAAGGTGTTTGTTTGCTTTGTCCTCAAGCAGAGAAATCCCCAATCCCTACTTATATCATTCCAGAATTTGATGGCATTTCAGATGGCTGTGAGAAGGGGATGATGAGAGGCTGACAGAAGTATGTGGAGCATTCAGTTGTACAACACTCAGTGGCAGGATGCATAAACAACAGACAGAAAGTGGTTTGGGAGAGTAAAATTCCCCAGAGGATTCTGTTTGGAACATATTGCCTTATTCCAGCTCTCTTGGAGTTTGGCTTTTTTCTATCCAAATACATGTGCAAAATATTTGAAGCTCAGCTTCTGTTCTTCCTTCCTGTTCTTAGCATGTGCTGTACAGCACAGAGAGGGGCAGGCTGGTGAACAGCAGCAGTGTGTGTTCCATGAGAAAAACAGAGACACATCTCATTGTTCTGGAATTGCTCAGGCATGAGAGTAACTTCTGCCCTCATCCATTGTCCCAGGAAGCCCAGATACATTAGGCATGGATGTAGGGTGGGAAGTCCAGAAAGCAGAATTGGGAGTATTGTTGTCATGGTACTTATATTCTTTAATTTCTAATATGAATCATTAAACTTAGGAATTGCACAAAATGGCAGAGGGATAAAAGGTTGATAGGGGCTGTGTCTTTTCTCAGGCTGCATTATTAGGATCTTCAGATAAATGGCCCTGGTCAGTAGGAGATAAAGCACAGACTAATGCTGGACACTTCTGTAAACACTGAGGGCTTCAAGGGAATTGCCTTTCTTTGTGATACCAAGTGTTGTCTGCTAAACTCTCCTACTGAGGCTGTACCTGCCTGGATAAGAGGGAAGAACTCTCCCCCGGAATCTCCTTTCCTTTTCAGATGCAGTAACTATTAGAATTCTGCTGGGGCTGGAACAAACTAATTAATTTGGGTGTTCAGATGCCAGTTTGAGAGAGATGCATCCTTCCATTTTTGGACCTCTTCATTCTCTGTGTTCTGCGCAGCTGATGTCTTTGCTCTGGAAAATCCCTTTGTCAATGTTATAGAGCATCCTCTGAGGAATGTTCTGTCATTCCTGCAGCTCATTAAATGCTTTTTACTCTGTAGTAACCCCAGCCTGCTCCAGATACCAAAATTTGACCGGACTGTGTTTGTAATCCACATACATTCCTTGCACTACTGAGAAACAGAGCCCCAAGTGTAGAAGATTTGCCTCCAAAATGTGGACTTCTGCCTCTGTAGCTAAGGCACCCATCTAGCAGGATTTCCCTGCATGAATTTGGGCAGAAAAGGAACCCTGAAGTATTCAATGAAGAATTTACACTTTGGGGGAAAAAAAGCAGAGTAAATACACTCACAGCTGAGTGAGCTACTGTACACCTGCTTGATACAAAAATTATTTCTAGTCTGGAGATGAAATATGCTTGAATCTCCCTTGTTTGTGGAAAATAGCTGGCCTTATTTAAGAACTTCTCTCAACTGCTGCTGCTTCTACTCTGCACTATTAGACCCTCTAATAGCCCATCACCCTCTCTCTGCAAGGTGGAATTCTGGCAGCATTAGCTCCAGATACAGCCTGTGAATATTCTGTGCACTGAATTCCTATGCCTGAAGGAACAGAAGTGTTGTGTGGCCGTTTCCAAACCTGTCGCTGCATTTCTTATTATTTGTTTTTTCTCGTGGACACGTATTGCAAACGTGCTCTTGTAAACAGTAATTTGCAAACTGCTTTGTTTGCTTTTAAGTGGGTTTGTGTGACCTCTACTGTGCCTGAAGGCTTGGAGGGCTTGGGATTCTTCAAATGTAATTCTTAAAAATAAAAATGCTTCAGTCTTTATTCAATTAGCACAGATTGGCTAAGACAGTTAAACTCCCTTTTTTTTTTTTTTTTTTAATCAAAAAGCTCTCATTTTGTTCAAGAGTTTAAAAAGTAAGTTCTGTTGTATTTGGTGTGATTTACAGTAAGTTTATTCAGGCTGTAAAATATGCCTTTGTTCCCTCTGTTGCTGATGTTTTTTCTTCCCCTTAATGCAAGATAAAAATTCTATTACTTTTCTCCATGCCTATAAAACTTATAATCTGTGTAACCTTGGTTTTTTGGTTTGTTTTTTTTTTTTTTTTCATGTCACTCATGGCTCTTCCCCTTATTTTGTTGTGGATTGTTTTTAGTCAAGGAAATGTCCTTTCTAAAATGGCCCTGGATTAAACCAGACTTCAGTCATGCTAAAATAGAAGGGAAAAGATGGTTTTTATTCCCAGGAGCTTTTCAGCAGACCTGTACTTCTACATTGCATGATGCTAAAAGACTGAAGGAAAATCTCCTTTGGAATTAAAGGTCATCTGTTATTCTCACACTGTTGCCAGAATTTCCTAATGGTCAAAGGATTACTGGGAAGCTCTAGCTGAGTGTGGCTCTGTTGAGGTATTTTCTTTAAGTAATCTTGGTGTCAAAAAAACAAGATACATTTTGAGTCTCTAAATTCTCTGTTATCATCCTGGTTTTCTTTTCCCCTGAAATGCTGCCACCTTCTGTTTTGTGGTTTTGGGAGTGGGTGTGTGAATAAATCAGACAAAATCCCTCACTATTTCAGGACATAACTGAAAAGCAAAAGTCTAAATGTACACCTGCCCAAATATAGCCTAATTTTCTCCGTTTGGATTCCATTCATCCAGCTTGACATGATTAAAATGGAAGACCTTTTAGCACGTGGAAATTTCAAATGTTGAGGTTGTCCTTTCTTTCTGCAGTATATAATGCATTAAGGAGTTGCATTTTGACAGCCTATTTCCAAAACAGGCATCTGTAATCTGAATGAAAAGAAAAAAATATTGCAAAGGTTAATGAAAGAGAAAATACTGAAGGCTTTGTCTTCGGTATCAGGGATGAATGAGCAACATCTAAAGTTCTGCCTTTGAGGGAATACAGGTGGATGCTCTGAGGACCTTTTTGATGCTGATGATAACATGGTTTAGCATTTATTTATTTATTCATTTTATTGCTACAAAATGTATCCTGGATGTTTTTTCTGTACTAGTTTGAGATTTGTTCCATCCTCCTTCCACTCTGCACCTTAAAGCCTTTGCAGTCCAGTCTCACACAGTCTGAGCTTGCTTTCTTTCACTTTTTTACTTCCTTCCTAATCACATCTGCCCAGAGAAATAATTCTCTCTGCCTCGTGTCAAAGCTCCATTGTTTGTATTGCAGACTATGGGATTGTATTGTATTTTTCTAGATTCCCCTTTCTATAAAATAGCTTTTGTTTATTTTGTGTAAGCAAAAAATAAAATTGAGCATTTTATTTGATCGTGCTCAGAGAGTTTGTTCCTGATGGCCCTCCTCAGGAAGGATCCATTTAGGATCTACTAAGATCCCTGTGGGGGGAACCAATGACAAACCAGAAGTAAATCCTGGAAGATGCTTTGGAAAAGTGAAGAAAATAAAGAAAAAAATTACTTCTAGAAGTACTTTTCTATCACTTAAAATCCGAATGTCTGAATTTTCTTCAGAGGGGTAAATAATTGAATTCTTTGCTTACTTAGCATCTAATGGACATGTGTGCAATTGTCACAGCTTTGTGTGTAGTGCAAGTGCAGTTCCTGTGTTGTTCATGAATTCCTGCAACGAGCAGTGTGCAGATGCTGGAGACACAAGTCAAATGAAAGTATGTATTCTTGATTCCTTTAATTGACAGTAAAATGGGTTTTATGGATATACTGAAGAGGGTTTATGACCTTTCAAAATAATATTTTAAATAATTGTGATCTCTGCAAGTTTGATTTCTAGATATAAAACTATGTATTACAGTGGTACTGTTCAAAACAATTTAGTTAAGAAGCTCTTGAAGAAACATCACTGCACACTTGTAAGCTAAAAGCCAAAGTTCTTTCTAGGTGAGCTTTTATTACACAAGATCTATGGATTTTAGTCTTCACAGCAATTTAAATGTAATGTAACCATTTTCATCTTCAGCAAAAAAAACCCCAAAAACTTGGCCACCTTTTCAGACTTAAAAACTGCAAATAAATGACTCCAAGGCTGTGAGATAGAGAAATGTACTTGTGATAATTGTTCCTTTCATTTTCCAGGTTTCAATGCGAGTGAGCAAACTCTTGTCCAGTCTCTACCTGATCTGTATAAACACATCGGATTTACTCCCAGGGGAGTTGATTAATGCAGCTTCATGGGATGATTTGCTGGCTTGTGTCACTGGGACTAGATTTAAACTGTGGGAGATTGCTGCTTTTGCCCCATGGATGGTGTGTGTAAACACACAAATATCTGTAGGAAATATCTGTAAACACACAAATATTTGTGGGATTTGGTGAAGGGACAGAATTGCTGAGATTTGACTGGAACAGGAAAGAACAGAATTGTTGGCACACAAACTCAGACTCAGGACCTCTCTTTTAATTCATCTTCATTTGGAAGCTTATAGGAGACATCGGTCTCAGGCAGGCAAAGAGAAGATGAAGAATGTTCTCCTCGTGACCTGGGGCAAAGCAGGGCACATGGCCATGCATCTTCCCCTCTCTCTTGGTGCACAGCTCCCCGTGGGACTCTAACTTGCTTTATTGTCAGTGCTTCTCAAAAGGATGTCTTGTTGTCTCTTTGTTTTTGTCTTTTCCTGACGATTATGCCTCTCCCTTTAGGCAAGAAAAGGAAGTATTGTCTTTTAGCCTGAACCAAATCTCTAGACTAAGTTTTCTTGCCTCAATTTACTAGTTATAACAAATGACTATAATTCCTCTTCTGGTCAGTTTTGCCCTGGCCAGTTCATGCTAGAAAGCAGAATAAATTCTATGCATTCCAAGCAGGGTAATAAGCAGAACAAATAAATTGTATAAGTTGCTATCAGATGGCATCTTGGGCTCAATTTTCACCAGACTACTTAAAAATCTGCCTAACTTGATTTTTAGTTGACTTGTACCATTTATATGTCCTGGGTTTTTTTCAGATATGTAGGAGTTAAAAGCCTGATGAAAAAGCAGGTTGTGTAAATTCATATTACTTACAGTATCATTACTGCCTACACAAACCTTAAATATTTGACTTTTGAAACTGATTTTTGCAGACAAAGCAAAGAGCTTTGGAGAAAGTTTGGATCTGGGATAGCCTGCGCACTGAAACATGCTTTGTTGTGGCCTGACTCTTTTCCTGCAGGAAAGCTGTGCAGTTCCCTCTCTGGATGCTTCCAGAGCTGCCCAAGAGAGTGACACCAGATTTCCTGGGATGGGAGCTCTGAGCTGCCCAACTCTGTACACACCTGATCCCTTTCTGTTAAGCTCCTTCAGAGCCCTCACAGTGTGTAAGGTGTCTCTGAGGTGGCTTTTTGTTAGAGCAGAATCTTGAAAAGAAATAGCTGGAAGGAAGAAAAGAAGAATAGGGAAGAAAAGTCATACAATGAATTCCAAGTCCTAACTAGCTGGTCATCCTTCTCATATCCACATAGAAAAGATGAAGGGGGAGTTTGGTTCCAGGGATCCAAGGAGTTTACAGCCTGTATGTGCAGGAAGCAGGGGGAGCATTCCCAGCAGCATGGCATGTTGTGTTTAATGCTGTTATGGAGATTTTGTTAATGGGATTTTGTGAAAAATGCTGTGTTCCACTGGGACACATGAGAACAATAATCAGAGTTTGCTCAGATTTGCTTTTCAGGACACATTTATGAATTCCATGCTACCCAGTAGCTCCACATCCTTGGTAACTTTTGGCAGTGGGTGGAAATTGCCATGCATTAATACCTCACAGGTTTCCTAACTCCAACTGGGACCTGAAGCATCAGAATAAAAAAAATCTAATATGTGAGGTTTATCTTGTCTGCACCAGAAGGTAAAAATATCCTAAAAAAAAAACCCCACAGAGAATTTATTCAATGACATGATCTGAAGCAACAGTGTCAATCTTTTCCATGAATTTCCTTACACTGAGCATTTTAATCTAATGTGTAATGTTGTTAAAATCAGTTACTTTTGTGTTTTCATTTTTATCTTGTACCTTTTGTCAATTTATTTTTTGGTTATCAGACACTTTTTAGTGGGTACACATACACAGACTTTATAAAATAAATGTTTCACCAGGGAAATACAGCTTAAGGTCACTTCTCTGATAGTTTAAATAATTGAAGAGTTTCAGGGTCTTTGTGAATTGGTCTGTAAAAATGTATTCTTTTCTCACTAGTTATAGCGAGGATGTTTAAAAACAATATGAAGATAGTGGTGGTGGAATAGTAAAGTCCAGTTTTTGTCCATATAAACATCTAGTAAGAAAGAAAAAGTACTTCCAGACTGGTTTTATTAATTGCTATAGCAGCATGCAGTGGAAGAATTAGTGTATTTATATGTATAACTTCTAAGCTTGGGTGCATCCCTAATTTTGCTGAAGATAATTTTCTCTTTGTCCTGTGCTGTGCATGTCACGTTCAGCAGCCTTTGCTGTCATTCATCTCTCATCCCCCGTCACAAGCAGCTCAGTGGGCAGTGTGTACAATTTGGACATGTTTGGGGGTGTCTGAGGTGATTGTTTGTCAGTCATTGCTGTTCTCTGAAGGATGTGGTAGCAGTAGGGTTCCTGCATGAAGCCTCCCTGTCCAAAGCAGAACTTGCATGATTTTGAGCTCTGAGAAGTTGGCTGTGTATTTATTTACTCGTGTGCAGAATGGTCTCATGCTCTAACAAGCAGCCATCAGCCAGGGAGTCGGATGCTATTGACTGTACCCCCCTGAGTGTGTTTGATTCACCTCCCCACATCCTGGGCTTGTATAGATTTACCATCAGTTCATCTTCAAAAGTTAATGCAGAGTAATTATTCCCCTCCTGGAACCATTAGCTGTGTGTCCCTCAGCACAAAGGCGACTCTGCTTCTTAACTCCTGCTCAGACGTTTGGATGTGTCCTTTTCTCTCACAGGAATGTGTGAGGGGGTCAATTAAACTGTCTAAACTTGGCTTAATTGGTCCTTTGACACTGATGGAAGCATTTGAATTACTGATGAACTGAAGTGGAACATAAATGTAGCAACACGCAGTTATGTTTTCATCATCTTGGACATTGTACATAGTTTTGGTAAGGATGGATTCTTCTGGAGTTGTTCACTTTGTGTGTTTCTTAGACATTTAAGAGGAAGAAAGATTCAGAAGTAATTGCAGGATAATTCTAATAGAGATTTTAATTCTGAAGAACTAAAGAATTGGTACAATTTTTCTCAAAGGTTCTTTGTTCTACAATTTTTTCAAACATTCAATTATTATTTCCTAGTAATTACACAACTAGAAATTCACAGAATGCAAGTTACTATTTTAGCCTTAATTAGAAAATGTAAATAAGAAAACACAACTTAATTCACTAAGCAAGAGTCCTAATCAGTCTACTGATTTCCTGCTCATTTGAGTCTTCTACTTATTTCAGGGAATTATGTATCTGATACATTTTCTTTAAATATATTTGATTCTTTTCATTTACATGGAAAACTTGCCTTATTTTCAGACCTTGTTTTAGCCTTGCATAAGGTACAATATCCAAGATTGCAAACCTTAACATATTAAAAAATGTTTATCTGTTATGCCAAGGACATGAGTGATTTGACTTTAAATAGCACATGAGAAACAGCTGGAAATCATATTTATATATGCTTGGAAATTGTGATGGTGTTCCTTTGTGTATAGAAATAAGGTGAGATTCTGTTTCATTTAAATGTTTAATATATTTATAAAGGAAGAAAATCTAGTACTATTTTCATTTTCTTTTCAAATAAATGACAGCTATGGGATTACTTACATACACGAGGTAAAACTTTGATCAGAGTCTAAAAATGTAGCTTTTATGGAAGAACCTATACCCTTGCAGGATAAATTTTGCAGCATAATAGGTACTAAGCTTTGCAAGTTTGGCTCCCCAGCAGTCAGTACTCACAACAAAACCACTCTCCAGGTATTGTATCCATTTCAGTCTTCCTGGCCTTAAATACAGCTGTTACTGCCACTCCAGTGTGAAGAATAACTTGTATTATCTTTCTGATCCTAATTTGTCACCTTCTGAGTAACTCTGACCGCAGCTCTCATCCTCAGGTTTAGAAATAAATGTTGTGCTGCAATTTTGTACAGGAGGCTTGCTCTTTCCTGGAGTTTGGAGGTCTTTAAAACTCTTGGAATACCAAAGGAATGCTTGTGTGTTTGTTCTAATAGCTTTTGATAGGTTTTTGTCTGTGTAATTTGTCTTGTTCAGGCTTTGTTTTATGTACAGTGTCTGTCTCGAGAGTTTTAGCTTTCGAAGTACTAATCTAGAGTCTTTTCACTCTGTTTTTAACCAAGTGTCACAAATGCTGTCTCCCCCACATAACTGATCAGGTCACTTACTGTAGAGGTGTGTTTGTTGGTGTGTCTGGTGCATTCACGCACACAGTACAAGAAGGTGGTTGAACACACCACACAGTCCTAAAGCATGAGCTGGGCATTGCTCTTCTCCTGCTTCCATTGTTTCCTCTCTGTTTTGGCCTTATGGCCCCTCTTTATTTCACTGGCAGGAGGCCTCTGCCCCAGCAGAACCATCCACTTTAGGATGTCAGGGAAAGGCACTCGGAATGGAGTGAGTGTGGAGAAACAGCATAGCTGGATGTGCAGATTGTTACCTCTGGGCTTAACCTGTGCTCAGGCTGTTCCTGCATGATCCCTGAGCAAGATCAAGGACCCCTGCCAGCTGAGCACAGTCTACTGCACTTCCAGGAAAATACTGCACAGGGGGGAAACATGTCTGACATTGTGAAATACTATCTAAAGCCATGGTGGATATGAAAGAAGCTGTGTTTATAAACAGTTCATCTTTTAGCTTGTCTGCCACCGCTGTCAGGAAAAAAAAAAATCCCTTTTTACCTCTCTTCTGAGTCTCTGAAGAGCACTTTAATGATAGTTGGGTTGTTCAGAAAATAACCACAGCATGTTGGTGGCACCACAGCTGGATTCATTTTGTTTTATCCCTTCAGACTCTCCACTGTTTTGATAACATAGTTTTTACTCATTACCCTATTGAGATTATGGCATCTGAGGTCAGTTACCAGTACATGCCTTTTTCCCCCCTTTCAGTCACTCATCTGTCCTGGAACACCCTGTTTCCTGCTGTGTGAGAATGTTTTCTTCCCACTCTGGTTTCAAGTAGGGCCTGTTCAACTGTGTCAAAGCAAGATGCTGCTGTCTCTCAATTGCCATACTCCACTGTCTAAACATTTTATGGATTCATAAAGAATGAATTTCCATTCAGAAAGATTTTATGCTCATCACTTTTTGGATATACTTTTGATTCTTGCTTAAGATAAAAATGTTGTAAGTCTATTAATGCAGATAGCTGACAGATTTTGCCATAGTTAGTAAAGACATACGAAAAGGTTTATTTGACACTGGGCATTTGTAGTAAGATGGACTTGAGCATTTAAAATGGTGTTTGGCTAAATATCTCAGTTCTTAGACCTGGAAAATGCAAGATATATCTCTTAGACATTGGATGGGAGAAAGTTATTACTCCTTCTTTACTGTTGCACAGGGCTTGCAAAACTCACACCACCTTTCCTCCATGCCATTTTAAGGTGGACGAGGAACTGGAATGTGACCACATTAAACTTTATGGAGAAGGGACTTGACTTTGAACTCTGTACTGCTGATAGGAGTCCTGCGAGCAAGAGATTACATCCTGCCTCAGATCAGCGTTTCAGATACAGAATTTATAGTTCCCTTTGTTTTTTAGTAAATTAAATCAGGGACTTGTTTGCTTTATTTACTGAATGGCAAACTGGCTTACTCCCTCCTCAGTTGTTATTGCTGTCATTTATTGTGGATGGTTCTCCAGTGCTAAATGAAGTGTAAGCGTAGGAAGTCTTCACAAAATCTGGTTTATTTTCTCCTGCATCTACCAAACACAAGTGTCTAGGACTGCTTTTGTTACTGCTTAATATGCTTTTTTCTTCATTAGATAATCACTTATGTTCAAGTAGGCTTTTGTTTTTCCTTTGATAATGTAATTTCCTCTTTCTGCATAGAGAAGCCATTAAAAAGGTATTTAAATTAAATAATGGGTGAACATGCAGAATACAGTGATAGGCTTCAGGTGATAGTGAGCAGAGATGTACTTCAGATATTTATGTGCTGAAGCAGGATCCAAAATGCCATGTTCCTGTAAGAATGTATTGGAACAGAGGAGAGAAGGAGAGATCCTGAGTTATGGACGCTCATTAGCAGTTATTTGTAACTTGTTGACTGGAGAACAGTTTTCTTCTGTATGATTATTTACTACAGGATTGTCTTCTGCAGTATTTGCTTGAGATAACTCTTGATGAATCAGCCTTACTTGCTTGAAAAGTGTTCATGTCTAATAAAACAATACTTGAATAACAGGATGGTAGGATTGCAACACAAGATGTTTTGCTGGCAGCAGATATGAGAGGACACAACTCTTCCTGAGAGTGCTAAATTTAATCTGAGTAGCACTTGATCCATATTCCTGACAGGTAAAGCTGAATGGTGTTAAAGCAACATAGCGACTTTTTTGTGCATGAGAGGCAGATACACCTGGTGTTCACCCTGCACTGGAAAGGAGGCACAGGTAATAAGGGCGCAGTTGGACCCACCACGTGGCAGGGCTTCTAATCCAGCAAGCAGACCAACAATCTTGAGTTAGTTAATTCTGTTTCTGGAGCTGAGTCTCTCTTCTCAAAAGCAATAAGAAAAAAAACATTCTGGAAGCGACTGAAAAACATTTATCAAGTTATTTATGAGCACGAGGGAAAGCTGCCTTGCTGCTGCTGCCTCCCCATTTGCCAGTGTCACTTTTGGATGTGCTGTAGGCCTTTGCAGCTCCCTCGCTCAGAAGTGTAATTATAAATTGGAGAGAAGCACAAGATGGAGGGGCTCTCTCTGTGTGTGAGAAGTTGCATCTCTTTGAAAGACTCTGATATTTCAATATAATAAATTGCTGGATTACATTTGCAGAGTGTTTGGTACCTTGTATACACTGACTGTGCATCACAAAACGGCGTCTGAGCTTGCAGACTTACAGCCTAACAAACATTCATGTTTAAGGGTAGATGGAAATGAGATGCCTCTTTGGTGGCTGAAAGCATGAAGGCTCTTCTCCATTTCCAAGCTTTCTAGAGAGGAAAAGAGCAAGCCCATGTGTACACACCCGTGGCATAAAAAGTGTTCATTGCTGGCTCAGTGCCTTGTAGGGTAGAAGATTAAAAATGCATCAGCATCACTGTTTTACTGGAGATAGCACACAATAAAAGGTCAGAGAGAATAAAGCTGGGAGCTTCCAGCATCCAGTTGTTTTTTCTGCACCCTAAAATATTTGTGTACTGTCAAATACTATATAAAGTGACATAGCTTACCAACAAGGTGAAGAAATTATTAAAATGTATATAATGCCAGAGTAGAAACCTGTGTCATCTTTTTATAGTAGTTTTCATGGTATATGTTAATTATTTAGCAGAATGAGTTCCCTGCCTAACAGAAATACTTAATTAAAGAGATGCCAAAGACAAAGAAGGAGCACAGCAGTATCTTCAAAATATACTCTTGCAGAATGTGTTCTAAGCATATTTTTGATAGAAAAAAGTAAAAGCAGGCCCTGTGTTTTTCCTAGAGTATGTTTGAAAAAACCCATATAACCTATATTTTAGCCTCTCTGCAGAGATCCAGGAGAGACAATTGCCAAATTGCTGCAGACAATATCTTGTTCCACACACACAGTTGCTCACCACAACTGAACAAAGTGCTTTGAAATCCGCCATTAGAGGGGTGCCTCTGTTGTTTCTCAGTCTGATATCTTACTTGTTTTACACGTGCTTTTTCAGTGTTATTCCAAATGACTTCAGAGTCCCCAAAGTAGGATCTCCAATACCCATCCTTCTGGAAAATGCATGCTCTCCTTCCTCAGAGAGCAGTAACAAAGAGACAATAACGCGCTTTCATCCGGATTTTTGATAACTCCGTTCTGTAGTGTCTGCCTTCATTTTCTTTCATTATGGTATTCATCAGAGCTCTGTGAAACTACTCAGAATGTTTCTTTGAGGTTTTTTCCCCCAGAAAACTGTTTGCTATTTCACGCAATTTTACCTCCCCTCAGATCCACTTTTCCATAAGATTTGACAAAATTGCTTTCTTATTTTTTATGTCAAAAACAGGAAAATGGCAAAATCAGATTCTTTCTCTTGGTTTGGAATGAATAGATGTTGGTCTAATTCTACTGGAAAGCAACCATTCTACTGGTAACATAACAATTTAAATATATAAAACCCCTTAAAAATTCTTAATAACATGGAGATCCTTTGTCCTCTTGTTCATCCTTTAAAATACTAAATATTTTCTGCCTCTTTAGGAAAGTATTTTTGTGTTTTAAGAGATGTTGAATTACTCTGTGGTCACACTTTCTGCCCAGTTTCAGAATACCTAGTTCCACATATTTTTTATAAGATATAAATTGCAATACAGCCTGGTATATTCCAAGTCCAAGAAGGCACATTGCATATTTCCAACTAAAATGCCTTTCCAAGGAATTATGCTATTAAATAATGAACCTGCACACAACACACCTTGCTGCCGAGCGCTGCAATATTTATTTTCGCTGAATCCTTTGCTCAGCTCTGCGTTGTTCTCTCCTGGTTTCCTGTTAATTATTTTATTTCTACCCTGATAGTGAGGTGAGTCTTCTCAACACACCTGAAAATTTGCTTATCTTCTCCCAGTTCTCACTGCCTGTAAAGTGCCGTAATATTCCTCCTCTAAATTGAGATGTTTCCTCCCAGTGATGTAAAATGTCAGCCAAATGTGTGTACTGGATGGATCCCAGGTTTCAAGTGACCACTTCATGTATTTGCATGTCAAGTGCTGCAGTCTTAAGTTTTAGTAGACCTTAATGTCTACTTACCTGAGCTGAACTTCCTCAGTTTGTCATTGAGGGTGTTATGGAGACAGTGTGGAAAACCTTCCTGAGGTCAGGATGAACAGTGTCCACTGCTCTCCTCTTGCCTGCACTCAGGAAATGAGAGAGGTGACCTTTCAGAGAAATCTCAAGTGCCTTCTGCAACCTAGGAAATACCTCAAATCTTGAATATCAGTTGGAATGTTCATCAGTCCTTCCTTTTTCCCTTGAATGAATTGAATCTGGCTAATGAATGGCAGTGGTGTTTGTTTGTTTATTGAAATTAGTTTATTTTCCCCATGCTGTGTTGATAGTTTAAACCAAGGACTGATACTTAAAAGTGTGGCTTTAAGCAGCCCTAAATATTTTTATAGTGTAACCACTGTGTGTAAAATCTGTGTGAAAACTTGAGGCATTTTTTTAAAAAGTTGAAAAAAGGGATTAAGTGAACTATATTTGGATCATAATTTGAGTAAGATTCTGCATAGTGAGTAGGGTGAAAGGCCAGATGAAAGTCTAACGGCTGCTTTCTATACTGTAGAACCACACTCGTGCTATACTTTGGTCTGCATTTCTGGCAGCTTTTCCTTTTTCTCTCCATCTGTATTTTCTGTTCAGCTGCACAGAGTGCAGTGTGACTGTAGCAGCCTTTTCTGTTTCATTTACCCCTGATCACTTGGATCCTTGCATGATCAGCAGGGGCGAGTTTTCTGCTCCACAGTCACAGTACATCCTAACATTAAATTCTGTGTCTTGCTGGGGTTACCATTACTGCATTTCCTGGCGTGCAGACTGCATGTTTGTCTCTTGGAAGGGGATGAGGCTGTGTTTTAGACAGGGAGCCTGCACCCGCTCAGACCTTTCCCACTGCTCCTGCGGTGCCACCGGCAGTGTCGGGAGAGCAGCAGGAGCAGTGGCAGGGCTCTGATTAACACAGCCCTGCAGCTTCACGCAGGAGCAAGAGGTGCATTTATAGACTTAGGAAGTCTCACCTGTTTCCAGGCTGGCTCCAAAGTAGGCTGAGAATTGAATTGTCTTGCTTTCCCCCCAGAAATGCTACTTCAATTTGCAAATGCGACGGTGGTAACCAGAGGGGGAGAAACACAATGTACAGCATGAAGAATGTGCTGGAGGCACTGGAACCCATTTGTGCCATGGGGCTGGAAAGCTGTCTGGAACAGTGCAGGGCATGTGACAAGCCCCTTTAATGCACAGCCACTTTAGTTGTATTATTGAGTCCCTTCAGAATTTTCATGCTGCTTTCCTCAAAAAAGTAGAGTTTAATTTTCAGCTGAACCAGAAAGATTTTTCAGCCTTCAGACATGACATAAAAATGAAAATAATGCCTCCTACATGCTTTTATAACATTGGGGAAAATATATTTCATAAGAAAGTAACCAAAACTGAAAAGAATTTTATAAGGTATTTTGCAAATATTGTCTCTCTTAATCATATTCCAGGCCCTGCTGCACCCAACCTAAAAGTGTCCATTAGTTGAAAATTTGCCTTCTGTTGTTTTATCTTTAGTCTCACAGAGCAATCAGCATAGTATTATGAAATAATACCTTAAACTGAGCTGAGACCAAAAAGTTCATACTCAGTTTGTATTTAACTCTTAGGTTTACAAATACAGAATTAATATGTTCAGCACTCTTTGCATTGTGAAAAACATAGTTTATTGTGATGTTGCTTAGTGACTTATTAAAATGAAATAATGTTTCAGATATTTGTTATTGTTTAATGCCAGGTCAGATGCTTATCTGAAGGTTTTTGGCCAGCTGTAAAAAAGTTAGTAGGGGAGTAGTGTCTCAAACCCAGAAAATGTTACAAGTTTATGGAATCTGAATATGTTGTAGTGTAAATTCTGCAATGGTCCTTAAAGTTGAAAGCTTGAAGAATCTCAAATGTGTATTGCATGAGGACTTGAGACCAAACCCTTCCACATTTTAAATGGACAGGGATGTGTTGACTTGGGGAGATCCCAGTAAATTCTGGGAGTAGATAGGGTGGAATTTTTTAAAAGACTTTTGGCTTTAAGAAACAACACATGAAATCATCAGAGCCACCAAGTAGCCAGGGAAATGTATGGATAGGCAAGTGATGGAGAGGATGTGGATTGGTTTTGTTTGGCTGGATCCTTTATGAGGCAAGGAAAAGTCAGATGTCCTTATCCTGCGAGAAGAAAGATGGAGACTCCTCAGGCTGAGCAGGCAATTTGCATCAAAGGACTCGATGGGATGTGTTACCCGGGCTGATAAAAGGAGTAGATAAGGAGCATATCTTTGCTTTGTGATCTGTGATGAAAGGGGACGAGGACAGAAGAATAGCAGGGTAAAAGAAGCCTGTGAGATTCTCCTGATAATACAGGGGATGGAAGGGAATATGTTGTTAGGTACTGTCAGGGTGTCAAAGGTGTCACAAAATTGAGGCATTTGTCACAGAATTAACTGGTGTGAAAAATGAGAATGGCACAAAGTGCTTTTTAAATGGAGCAGTGTATGTCCATTTCGCTGGTTGAATTGGGAAGACTTACCCTTGATTCCATCTATCACACATTGGGGAGCTAATACATTAATATTGGGTTCTAAGTACTAAGGGTTAGAAAGACAATGCAAGACCAAGTGATTCTAATATGACTTCCATTAGGAAGACACAACAGGAAAAAACATATTTATAAGGAGCATAATATCTCTGCTTTAAAATATTACTGAAGTTTTTCACTAAGGAAATGTTGAGTGACTTAACATTTAAAATTAAAAGTATGTTAAGCTTTTATCATCTGCTTGCCTTTAGGGTCCCTGTTACTTATTTAGTCCCAAAATTACCCATGATTGACACAAACTTGGCATGCTATCATTCTACAGTTCAAAATTTCAGGTGCTGGAAATAGGGCTATTTGCACAGAGGAAGTGAATTGCCCATAATTTTGCAATTTCCTGCTTGGATATTACGAGCTTTGTCACAGATTGTGTCCCATATCTGTGCCTTGGCAGGTAGGAGTGTGAGGTTGGAATAACTCTGGTTGCTAGGAGCTGATGTTATAAAAGTGGTTGAAAGGACTTCTTATTCCAATATTGCAACCCAATTAAGCTTTTTAATACTTCTGAGAAATCATCCTTGGATTCTTTGTATATCAAATAAATCTTTGGCCTTTAGACAAGCCCTGCTTTTGCTTGCAGAATCACTGTAAGTGTTGCTTTTACCTGTGAGAGACAGAAAATGCACACAGATATATTTTGCATCTACTTGCCACTGCTTTTCTGTGGAGTCCGTTACTCTCTGAAATACTCTGCGTCTTTACAAACACACACACACACACACACACAAAAAAGAGATTAAAAAAATAATGGAAGCAGTCTCTTGGGTTGATTGGGGTTTGCAAAGCTGGAGGGAAGTGCTGGAGCAGTGCACAGCTGGCACAGGTACCTAACACTGTGTCTCAAGGACTCCCAAACCACATGGCTCAGGATGAGCAAGGACCTGTTGGACTTCACACCAGCTCTCTGTAGCAGTGCACACAAGGTGCCTCATAGCATTACTCTCTTCCTCTTTACCCATCCCCTATTGTTTTTCCTGAGGAAATAGCTCTTGAACTACAATTTGTGGCTGCTGTAAATCTAAGGGCAGTTAGAAAACAGCAACAAACAACTCAACGTGCTAAAGCTTTGTGCGCGCTGTTGCTATTTCATGCTTTGTTTCATTTTTAGTGATTGTCTATTTCTTTGAATGTTTTTAATGTTCTCCACATGAATAACAGGAGAAATTCTTGCCAAGCAGCACAACTTGTGTCATAGAGGGTGCATTATTCTAAGTCCTGTGAGGAGCAGCTGAGGGAGTTGGGATGCTCTAGCCTGGATGCACCCAAGTAGAAGACTGTGGTTTGAGAATAGCACTATTTTCTGAGTTAGGTTTCATCTGCCAATCTCATTTCATGTGTGTGAATCCAAGTCACCTTGAGCTACACTGACTGCTTGCTCCAAGTAGTGCTTTTCCTTCGTGGATTATATTTCAGCTTATTTTTTCCCACTGTAATTGACTGTACAGCTTCTTGCTCTCCTCACCTGGCTCTGCTCCCTAAAGAAGGGCTGCAGGATACTCTCCCTTTGCCTTTAGACCACCATTATAGGAAAAGCAGGGAAAAAAAAAATCTCATTATCCCCTCAACAAGAGGGAGAAAGGGGGAAGATAACATTTTACATTTTCTGGCTCATGAAATGATGTGACCATTGAGTTGAAGTATCCAGTTTTTCTCTCATGGGGAAGAGCATTTATGCATAATTTTTTCTGAAAAAAGGAGTTGTGTTCCACAGGCACCACCAGAAAATCTCAAGTCATACCAAAAAAAATGAGGAAACTGCCTTCCAAATAAAAAGCATCAAAAAACCCCTAATTTTTTCTGTGTAGGCCTGGAAATGGAAAGTCAGTTTAGGTTAGCTCTGAGACATGGCACTGATGATTTTCTGCCTTTAGTTGTACAGAGATTTAATCTCAGAATCTTCAGTGAGGTTACAAACCTAAGTTATAGCTCTTTGTGAAAGAGAAGCACAGATGAGTGTAAGAATAAAAGGCAAAGCCCAACCAGTATTTGCTTTTGCTTGGGTGGGTTGGGTATGGATGCGAAAACAACCTTAAAAAGGCTTTTCCAAGCCCCTGAGGGTTATGTCAAAATGTGAAGACTTGGCATTGGTTTTAAGATTTATTTTTAACTTGGCTCAGTTTGCAATCTGTTTCAGAACACATTCCCATGAGTATTTTTCTATGAACAACTGAGGAAGAACCATGGTTAGCATGGGGTGAGAGTGAGCAGCGAGAATAGGGTCTGTGTGTTGGTGTCATCTCAGGGCCTTCCCACCTCACCAGGGCACTTCAGAGAGAAATTCTGGCTCTTAAAATTTATTTGTGACAAATAAGATGGTGAAATGAGGGGGTGGCTTCACCGATTTTACTGTGCTTTCAAATCTGATCAGATGTGCTGGAGCAAGAAATGCAGTCCCATTAAAGAAATGCCAATATATTTGCATATTGATTTAGATGCAGGAGTAGGAAAGGTAAAAAACAATAAAGGTAGTTCAGTCAGATAATCCTGCACACATGGAACACATTTGAGAGGTAAATAAATAATGTTATTGATAATTTTACGTTTGTTTTCACAGTGTTTTGTTGAGAGTGTTTTACGGATCTTTTCGACCGGTTCAAAAGATTTCTTTCATCCTCTCTTAATTAAGTAAAAGGATGCTTGCTTTGGTTCTCTGCTGCAATAAAATAATGGAGAACTTTTATGGGCAAGGGAAGATTGCTACTAATGCTGGTTTTTGCTTACACATTTAACTGACTGTATAATGAAAGAAGAGAATGATTATTCCTTATTTACCCCTTTTTATCAATCAGACAATAGGAACTAAAATCTGAACTCTCATCTCAGAATAATTTTTATGATTTCCTGGTATTTAACCAAAAGCATAATATTATTATGCTAGTAAATTGCAAGTTGCCTGTGTACTATATGTTTTTGAGTAGTAAACAGATAAATATTTCAGGAGGTTTTTGTGAAATCCATATATTATAAATTTCAAAGAATTATTTCAGTGTTTATTTTTGAATTTTAAAAAGCTTTTGCAAGAAAACACTCCTGGTCCAAAATGATCAACTTACTGACATGAAGTAATTTTTCCCCTGTACTTTTCATGTTTAATCTCAGCCAGCAACACAAAAGCCAATTAAAGTGCTCATGGTTTATTTCTGCAGATTTTACTTTAAGGAACTGGAGAGAGATGTAAATCATTACACAAGTAGTGTGTGTCAGGAACTAATGAATTCCAGATGAAAAATGTTTCCCCATAATGTGTGGCTGTATCTTAACATTTCTTTTCCAACAGTCATACACTTTTTGTTTCTGGGCATTGGGCACTCTCTTTTTGTTCACTGATTTTCAGAGACCCCAGCAATATTAAAATAACCCTTATTTCCCAGAGTTTTATTCAAGACAAATGACCTCTTGATGATATATTTCAACATGGAGGGAATATATCAGATTTGTCAGGATTTAAAAACAAATTATATTTCAACATGATTTATTATGTACAGCTACTGGAAAAAAAGAAACCTTTTACCATGAGTAGCAGGGAGATGTTTTCTGGCATTACACAGACACCTGGAAGTTCTCCCACTAAGGTTAACATATGCATGTTAAAAATACGGGTCTGATCTGTAAGATCAACTCCTATCGGTGATTAACTGGTTTGTAATGGCAGTTGAAAAAGGATGGCAACTTGGGTCCTGTGTATTTCCATACCTGGGGAGTTTTGGGGAAACATTTGTGGACCTGCCTTGTCTTAGTCACACAGTTGTTCCTGATTTTGGCCTAAAAATCCCACCAGGGAACTAAAGAAATGCTGGCAAACAGAAGCTGGTTTGCATTTCCTCCCAGCAGGAGCAGAGTGTGGACGAGGTCTTGCTGCTCACCGCAGTAAATTTTTCTTTGGAACTACTTTTGTGCTGCAGGGAACTGCACCCTGGAGCCACATACAGCCCATGGCATTGCTCAGGGATCAGATCAGCTGCCTGCTTGGGACTGGTTCACAGGTAGTGCTGGAATTCTTAACTCGTGCACAGGGACATCAGATCACTGCAGGGGAAACGTCCATGAACCAAGCCACCAGGGTAGCTGGCTTTTGGTTTTTTTCTGGTCTGTGGGAGTCTGAATCGGGGGATTCTAACATATTCTGTTAGAGAGCACTGACTTAGTGTGAGTTTATAAAAGGTGAGGGGTGAAACCCAGACTCTGATAGGCTCTAATTAAAATTCATGGATGGTTTCTATACTTTCAAACTACTTTTTCAGTACTACAATGGTTAGAAATGGATTATATTAATAAATGAATATTCCAGTTATAAATACTTAATTCGCAAATGAAATATCTTTCTTTCTGGCATTTGAAGTTAATGTTCTCACATGGAAAGGAAGCTGGCTTTATTTGTGGGAATGCAGCCATATTATACTGCCTTTTTCCATGCGAACAATAGTGGCTGGGGAAGCTGCATCAGGCTGGGTTTTTTATTTTGCTGTTTCTTTTCACCCTTGGTCAACTTGGACCCTCCAGCAAATGACTTTGCTGTTAGAAATTGTGACTGACCCTCCTCCTTTTCTGGTCTCCAAGGTCCAGGATGGATTGAATATTTCCTGTGTGTTCACAGATCCTGTGTGAACTGTGCTGCCTTAGATGAGTCCCTGTTTACAGAGCTGTCACTCCAGGTGTCTGGTTGGTGGATGGCAGAAATAACTTCTGGTCCTACATTTGATGGAGTGAGATGCCTAAATTTGTTTTTGCGTTTCTTATTTCGTAGGTGGGAGTTGGCCATGGCAGAAAGAGTTTGAGCTGTGCCTTTAGAGACCCTGCCCCCAAAGTGACCAAGTGGCTGTGTTTGGTATCCCGCAGCGTATTGGGCAGTGTAAACTCTTATGGAGTGTCTCAAACAAAAACTACTGAAAAGATTTTTTTCAGTGTTAGCAGAATGCAGTGATTTATTCCCAGGTGCCATCCACCACGGCACAGTTGTGGTAGAACTGTGGAGTGGAGTTACTAGCAGGACCTGTTGTTTCCAAATACTGATTTTCTGCACCATCATTTGGTTTTAAATGTCCGTGTACTTCTGCTGCTTAACCTTTTCCTGCCTAATGGAAAACGCCTCAAAATCACTCTCCCTGTACTAAAAACCAGCCTGTCAAGTAAATGAATACATGAAACAAAAGCAGGGCCTGTCAATTACTAGGAGCATTAATTATTATATTAATAGTGACGTTGTTTAAATTGTTTTAAAGGCATATTGGACATTGCAATTCATTAGTTTCATTTGAGGTTTCAGCCATGTGTGCTAATTGAATTATATATATTTTGGCATAGCAGAATTCCCATTATGTTTCCATTCCATCTAGTTCTCATCTGTCTTTCCTGAAAAAAAAATGAAATGCTGCCATTAAGGACACTCCTTTGAAGCTGAATGTTAAAATATGTATTACAGTGCTGACTGAACTGCACAGTGATGGCAAAAATCTAATTTTTCCATATTGTAATTTTGAAACTGTGCATCGTTTTCTGCTAATGCACTGCATATTCTTCCCCCCCACAGTTCC
>VZTH01010011.1:569980-689158 GCA_013397815.1 Aleadryas rufinucha
CTTGCTATTTCCCACCCCCCCCCCCCCCCATTGTGGAGTATCTAATTAAATAATAAATTAAAATACATTATTATTTCTCTTTTCCTTTTTTCTCTTCCTACCTTTAATTTTCATAACTTCCTCTTTGGAAATTTTGCTTGTAATTTCTTTTAAATAGCACCTTTAAGTGTGCACTATACGGTCCATATATATATAAAGGAGGCCACTGACAATACAGAAATCTTGTGTTATGTATTGAGCCTGTAAATACCCTTTTCCCTCAGTTAATGCACTGGGCAATTGGGAGGTTTAAAATGCATTTTAACTTTTAATAAATGAAAACATCTCCTAATCTGAAAAAGTACCTTTTTTTCATCAAAGATTCTGTTTGACAAAGAATTCTTTGCCATCCCTATTTCCCATTTTATCTAAGTCTTAAACACCAAAAAGCATTTAAAAGTTAAACCACCTGCTAGACCAGTTTTCTTGCTTTCCAGTCAAGAACTCATGAGGGGTCTAAGGTAGCCTGGCCATTAGGAAATATTGTAACTTTCTCAGATGCTTTCTCTGACCAGAGACTTTCATAGCACAACAGGTGAGACTGGGAGATTTTTCTTTTTTTTTAAGGCAAAAAAAGCATTAGTTCTGAAATAACAAATATCCAACAGCTCTAAAATGCAGTTGTGGTGGCAGCGATTTGGGTAAAATTCACTGTTTCTCTTGTGGCTTCATTTAATTTCAAGTCATTGATGCTGTATTTTATTTCCTATTCTGCAAGATATTGCTGACAGTCTTTTATGGGGAATTGGTATGGGTAAATGGATTCAAAACTGCAAACTGTTCACTAGGAAAACTTAGAGAGAACCAGAAAATAAATATCTCTATAAGCAGAAATCTGTTCTGAAAAATGAATCCAGAGTAGCTGGACTGATAAGATGCATTTACTGCTACGTTAACTGTATTTAGAGGAAAGAATTGAATCATTCTTTGAAGAAGATGATTCTGTACTATCTGAAGAAAAACTCTCAATATATTTCATACTGCCTTGGGTAATATTGAGGAGAACATTAAATCCATACTGGTTGGAAGCTGAAAGTTGGTTAAAAAGAAACCTTTATAGAGATGTTCTTTCCCAGAGATGTGGTTTCTTTCTTGGAAGATCTACACCTACGTACAGTCAAGAACTTGTGTGCTACACAGAAAAATGAGGTTTTTTATGACATCCCTACCTTAGGACCTGTTTGGTGGCTGTTCTGAGATGGAAAGCTCGGTTGGCAGAGTTTCCTATAAAGCAATTTTCATGAGTCATTAAAATGTATTGTCACAGTAATCCTTTGGAAAGGGGAAGCCTTTCTTGGGTCTGCAGACCTGTAGTGCCCAGAGGTGGGAAGCTGGTCCAAAGCAGATGTGTTGGTGTCTACCCAGCCTGTGAATTCAGTGGTGGCCTGTTGGACATAATGCAAATTCATAGCAAGTATTTAAAAATATTTGAAATACTTTTTAAGCCATGACAAGTATTAAACAATAAAAGAGGAGGGTAAAGGAACAGCACAGAAAATACTTTCTAAAAGAAAGTGTCGTATCATTTTATTTAAACTTCTTATCTCCACAGTAGATTTTGACTGTGAATGTTATGCATGCTTTACTTTTTTTCTTTCTACATTCACATTTCCTTTCCTTTTTTTGTGTTTTTTTTTTTTAAATTTTATTTTTTTAGGAGAGAAAAAACAACTGGTGTTTTTATTTTCAGAGACATAATGTGTTTGAATTCTTATTCTGAGCAGGCTAGATTTGTTGAAGGAGAAAATGAGTAATCCAAGTCTTTGAGCTGTGACTGCTTTATATCCCATGTGTTTTTTCACCCATTTTTGCTTCTTTATTAGCACCTTTCCCTGTTGTCAGCTCAAACAGATTGAAAAGTAATGGTGAGGTCCAGCTGTTAAGTTAATGCTGACAGAGAACAAAATCATTTTGGAGTAGGCAACTAAATTCCTCTGCAATGTGATTCAGCCTTCTGGCATGGGGGATGTTTTTTCTATTCAATTCAGGCTGAACTCTGTGGTTTGAATATGAAATACTGTAACATGTCAGGCTTTGAAGAATCAGCTCACTCCTCAATTAAACTACATCGCCCCATTATTTGTATTTACAGCTCTTAAATCAGCTCCCACAAAAACTGTTGTGGAAAGAAAGCTTCACAAGGTTATAAACAACAGCAGAGGGACTTGAATAATTTAAGCAAGCTGCATGGAATAATTGGATGCCATGCACTGTGTATGATCAGCCACTCCAGTTCTTCTCCTTGTTGTCAGTCTTTTGATCCTTTGCCTGACATCAGACAAAGGAGTAACAGATAGAAAACTAGGTAGCTGGAGCAGAGAGGAATGAGCTGACAAATTAAACACCATATCAAACAAACTACCAAAAAACCAACAAATCAACATGTGACTGCTTCATCTATTGTACAGAGAATCTGGGACTGAATAGGTCCACTGGGAATGGTTAGTCTTTTCCTTCCTCTGTATTTTTAAACTATTTTTCTGATCCTTTTTCTCATTTGAAGGGCTTGTTTTGTTTTGTTTTGTTTTATTTCTAAGGAAGAAAGGACGCTCCTCATTAAAACTTCACTTGCTAACAGGGAGTGAGGTTGCCAGGTCGCTGTGATTGTCCCTCACCCAGAGGAGAGAATAATGTCTGTGTTGTTCTTATCCTCTGCAAGGCTGTAAGGAAGAGACTCTTTTATGTGCTCCCATACTTGCCATAGGACACCATATCCTTTTATGAGAGTCCTTAAAAAGGTAGCTCTGTGTAAGGACTTGGGGATTAGTTCTGGCTCCTTACTTTTAGATCTTGGCTCTGACTGCAGCCATTGCATAAATGACATGAAAAGTGCTGTGTCCTGCTACCAACGTGAGTGAATGTGTCCAGCAGAAGGCATTAGCTTAGATATTTTCACAATGCTCTGCTTTATGCAAAGTAATTTAAAGAAATTTAAACATGTCAGAATTAGATAATGTCATGCAGGGAAGCACTGAACTGTATTTCAGTTCTTGGGTCTAGGATGACCCTAAGGAATTCTTCAGACAAGCTAAGAAATTTCACAGAGCTACATCATTCATTTCACCTTTAATCATCCTGTTGTCACTGCAAGTTTAAACATCCAACAAAAATAACTGTTTAAGAAATATAATGGCCATAACACAGTTTTTTATGATCAACCTAGATACTTCTTTAAGAGTATTTTAAAGAAAAGTCATTGTGTGAATAATGCTGTTGTAAAACTGGAGATGTAGCTCTAATGTTTATTGTGCCTCAGCAATTTCCATTTTGAATATGCTGAAGTTTGCAGAAAAAAACCCAAAGTTTCTTTTTCTGAAGTAAAACATATAAAATTTGGGTGTCTCTTCTGTGGACAGAGTTGCTAACCTGACAGGTTTTGCAGACCAGATGCTGATCTCGCCAATACCCGCACAGTACTTTTGTCTATAAAATTTTTTTGGGGGTGTCCTGAGATCTCATGTCAAGAGACTCGTGGTGCTACCCAAGGGGACAGAGAGTTCTGGGTGATGTGGGTTCTGAACAGGCCCTACAGCAAACCTGCATCTCATTCAGGACAAGCTCTTGGAATCTGCCCCTCAGGTAGCCTCTCGATGGGGGGTGGTGGCAAATGGCCACCTTGTATTCAGAATGTACAAGATCTTTCCATGTGCCTCACATACACCTGGGGCTGCTAAAATTATGAAAGTTAAGAGAAAATGTGTATGTATATATAGGAACTTCTAGTTCCAAAAATATGTGTCTGTGTTCATGATGGGCATGGAATAAACTGTGCAATTCCTGCCATGGTGTATTTCTGGTAGCTTTGCTGGCTCTGACTCCAGAAAATCTGGCTGCTTTGTTTTCTTTAAAATGGTGTGATGGCTCAGAGATAAGCTGCATCCATGCCTTGTTCCCTAGTTCCTCTACCAAAGATGCTTTCCAAGAGGCAGGTGTCTCTAACAGCATTTAAATCTGGTGTTTAACCTAGGTGAGGTAGGACTGGGACCATAAACTGCAGGTTTCTTTATTTCCATGAGGTTTTGACAAGTCTGGATTAGTCACTGCCCACTCTTTGCTATCAGTCTCTTACAGCATCCTGCTGGAGTCAAACCTGACTCTGTCTGACCCTCTTAAGCCTGTCTTGGTGTGGAATTCCACAGATTAATTATTCTTATGTTACAAGAATAAGCCTAGATTAGAATAATAATAGTCTTTCTGGTCTCTGGTCATGCTGGGTCTGTCTGTAGCCTGTGGCAGGGACACCCCTTCCTGCTGCCTCCTGCTCTGCTCTCCTCAACCACCTGCTGGCAACTGACCCCTCTGTTCTGGGGACAGGGACTTCTCTGTCACCTGGCGTTTAGTTCTCAGCCTGGCACTTACAGGTTCATCAGCCCTGGCTGGAAGCAGCAGCCTCACTGATAACCTATTCCCTGCTCATTCACAGACCGCTCAGGTATTGCTTTAGAAGGCTTGCTTTCATCATTATTTAGTTTCTTGTTTTGCCTCATCCAGTACTGCTATTTCTGATGCAATTCCATGCCTCACAGAATGATTTTAAAAGAGATGGAGGGAGGAACTTGAATCATTCACTTGAAATAAGTCCCTGTTTTCTGGCATCAGTAGCATTTTCAGTATATAAACCAGAAAGTCCCACTGAGTTGTTGAATATATATATATTTTTTAAAAGCTGTATATTTTTACAGAACAGAGTTGAAAACACAGGGAGTATCTCAGAATAATTATTGCCAGACTATTGTCCACCTTAAACCTGGTTTGTCATTCTGCCAGTGGTGTCATTTGGTAGCAGAAATCAAACGTGTGAGGGTCATTGCAACTAAATATTTTTGATACTCTAACAAAACATAGGCTGCCTGGTGGGCAGCAACCTCTTCTACTCTGGACAGCAAGGAATTAATGGAATAATGAATATTGATTTTTCTAGTTCTACCTGTGTTTTATATGTTCTGTCATCAATTTTGTGGAAACTTTGTTTTTGTGATTTTGAATTGATGCTTTCACTGTTTCAAATCCAGTATTATCTAAAGAATTTCTGATTCTTTTTGTTGGCTTTTTTTTGGCCTTATGATCAAAGCAAAGGGATCTCTCATTCCTGGATAGCACAGTCTGTCAAACATCCTTCCAAGCTCCTATCAGAGCAGCACTGTGGTTGTGTTTTCATATAATCCTTTCCACACCCATATTTTACTTCCATTTGCAGTCTAAGAGAGTATAATTCAGGGCAGGTGCTGTGGACACTGTGAAAAAACACCTGTTTATTCCTCTGTCATGGCCAATAGAACCACTTTTTGGGTGTGGCTGTATCCATGTATCCTTGATTTATAGGTCACAGTACTACTGACTGGTAGCAGTAAAAATAACTTTTAAATTTATGCTTTTGAGATCTCCATTGAATTTACACAGACTCTTGCACAGCTTTTTACACTTACAGTGGATATGCACTATTGAAATAATAAATGTTGGTGTGTTGTTCACAGTGGGAAAAGGCATTAATGCTCTGGAATTCCCCCCCAAAATGCCTCATTTGCAGCTGTCACTGGGCATTATTGTGCTTATTTGGTTCCCTTCCAGCTGCAAAAACAGAAGAGTTTCCTGAGGTCAGTGGCACAATGCTATGAATAAACTGATATGAGAGAGATCAGGTTCATCCCTAAAACAACAAAAAAGTCATTATCAGTTCTGTTACCTGATTGCCTTCTACCCAGAATGTAGAACTGTGAAAAAGAAACACTGGTTGTTTTAATAAAACACTTCATTCTTCTTCTCCCATCACCTTCTGCTGCCCTATCCCACAAAACAAAACAAAACAAATCCAAACAAAAAACCAAACCAACAAAACCCCACAAAAAGAAAAAAGAGAGGGGAGAAGGGAATCTCTGAAATGACTGCCTGGAGCAGAGGGCAATGGTGTAAGCAGCTTGTGTCCCTGAAGGTTTACACATCTGTTCTGCTGTGGAAAGGGAACCAGAAGAAACCATTTCAAAAGACCAAGTGAGCCTGGCACATGATTAAAGTTGTAGTCACTCCTTGGTGTCACTGACTTTCCTGATGTTCAGGGGCAGATACCAAGGGTTCATCTCTTTTCAAGCCAGGAAGTTTTTGTATATTTGGGTTTTATCAGTGTTTTCCCACCTGCTCTCTGCAGTGCACACATACTCACACTCACACTCTTCTGAGAATTCCCAGAACTCCGGAGAAGAGGAGAAGGAGCTGCTGCTCCACCTGAAATGGGCCCAATGTGTTCCTTTCAGACTTTATCACACACACTTGTACCAGTGCCACAGCTGGAAAGCTTTTTTTACCCCATTTGCAGAATGTGGTTTGTAGATGTAAAAGTTGGCACACTTGGTAATTTGAAAATCTCAACTTGTGAAAAATGAGAAGTGCTTTAATAACTTTCCTTTCATTATCATCTAATTTATCAGACCTATAATATTCAAAATGCTTCAAGGGTAACTCAGCTGCATATCTCTGTACCATTATTGCTCTTTAAGCAGTTATAATCTGCCAAGTGAGCTGTCATTGATAAGTAATTTTGATAGCCATAATATTCTGATTATGGAGCAATACTGGGAGGATGGTGAGGGTCGTTGCTGAGGTTTTTGCCAGTTGAGGCTGCTTATTTTTCATTAACCACAGAACTGGTGTTAATGTATTTTTGGAGTGTTTGAAGAATTTAGGTGAGATGTACCTGTTTGAAAGCACTCTGTTTCTTTGGGTTCCTTCTGGTCCCTGGGAGAGCACCCTGCCCAAGGAGTCATGCCAGGGAAACAAGTGGATGGCAAGTGGCCAATTTTTGGTCCTGAATACCAGTAGTTCCCAGGTGTTTGCTGGGTTTTGTGAGATTGCCCCATCGTCTCATGGTGTGCAGCTCTGCCCTGCAGATCAGAGCCGTGGCACAAGCATGGCTAGTTCCCTGTGTAACTTCATTTCTAGGAGTTCTTAAAGCAGTACTTTGTTTGTCACACTGTTTCATTATTTTCCTTTGTGCTCAGTTTGCAAACAAATCAATTTTTTTTTTACTGTTACATCTATAAATTCAGCCCAGTCTAACAGAGACAAAATGTTCTATCTAAGTATTTAATGAGAATAAAGATTCCTTGGGCTCTCCCTGACAACTGTTCGATCCCTCTGTGTTCAGATTATGCCCTTAAAGACACTTGTACAATTATGTTATTTAGCTCAAATATGATCATGACAGACAGCCTGGTCTTTGGGCTTTGTAACCACCTGCAATTTCCAGTGAATTTCTGAGGATCAGCATTTATTCAGTACATCTAGAAATGAATTTTTCAGTAAACAAGGCTGCTAATGATGTGGCAGGAGAAGCACCATCCTGGTCCCTCAGTGTGAGTCGTGTGCTGCAGGGCTCAGAGGAGAGGAGACTCTCAGGGGCCTTTGTGTCCTCAGAGCAAGCAGAGGTTACTTGGAGTGAAATAACCCAACCAGTACAGATAACGCTGCCGTTATTGATCATTCCTAGAAGACAGCTTTGCACCATATTCACTGAGAGAAAATGCCACTTTTTAAATGAAATCAATGTTCAAAAATATATGGAATAAAAGCTAATAGAGAAGCTGTTTTCAGCAGATGCCTTGACAAGCAGTTACTCAGTTCCTCCTTCCAAAAACACATTTGTCACCCAAAACCTCAGGTCTGTAAATGGCTGTTGTAAAAACTGTGTCGACACAGCACTTGCTTCCCAGGGCTAGAGCTGAGCATTCACAAAGGAGTTCTGCCACGGCCGAATTCTGTTTGACCTCTTGTGAAGGTATAGATGCAAATGCCACTAAATGTTGTTGAGTGGTAACCACAAAAGTGGCTTTGAATTAACTTTACATCTTGATAAAATACTTTGTGTTTCCTACTAGGTATATTCAAATTAATATTATAATTTACTTCAGAAACTGCAAATATAATTTGTTTCTTTACACTGTTAAGGAACAGTTAAATAGAAACTACATAGATATTTATTTGCACTTTCTGAATCGCTGGAATGATTTATTATTGTGGAATTCACATGGTGTTACTTTTTTATTGCTTTATATTGCACATGTTTGGTTTTAATAGTTGCATCCTTCATTCCATTAATTTCAGATTAAAAATTAAATTGCAACTGAAGTTCAGCCATAGCTCCTAAGGCATAAAAAATAAACTTTGGTCTTCACTTTCTAGAATGAAAGTGGGAGTGGAATACAGACTAAGTAGAAAAATAATCTCTTAGCAAGAACTGTGGTATTATTCATAACAGCTGCTGGTAACTGTGAGATCTGTATTCATTTCTGTACTACAACCTTCAGTTTTATTGCACTTTGGTTACCCAAGGTTAATTTAGCCTTTAACAATTATGGATTTTAGCAGCACTCAGCAAGGGATTGCCTTTTGCCACTGATATCAATGCAAAATTTGTAAATAATCAGTAAGATTCAGGCTGTACTTTTAACTTCAGATCTATTTTCAAATAGTCTTTTTTTTTTTAATGTGGTATTTTATTTGCTCAAAAAACTGATACAGAACTGTCCTTGGGAGTTCACATTATAAAACATTAACAGGGTTTGCTATGCAAAGACTTACGTCTATACTTAAATCCAGACCTCTCAAAACTCCCACAGAAGTCTTAACTCTTAGAGATGCAAAATATGCCAGAAGAAAGAAAGATTTTCAATAATGTAAAAGAATAGGTCCTAAATCCGCAGATATTTCAGTGTAGAGATGAAACTGAAATATGTATCCACAACATGGTTTGTTTCACATTGGATTCCACTGAATTCAGTCCACTTTTAGAGTTTTTGTCGTTGCCTCAGGACTTCAGTTTTGCACTTGCAGCAGGGACTTACTCAAAGGCTGATCTGAGACAGAAGGTGAAGGAGCAATGACCCTATTACATGCCCAGACACTGAAATGTTTGCAAGACCACTCATGCTTTGAGGACAATAAATCCAGTGATTAGAAATTCCTAGGAAGTCCAAATTCACATAAAGTAGGAACTAAATCCAGTGGTGAACTCTCAGGCCCACAGTAGTCTGTGACAAGTGCTACGTGTTTTCAGGACTGGCACCCCCAGTCTCTTACATGTGTGAAGAAACAAGGAAGGGTAATTTTTCTAAGTCACAAGCACCTCTCAGACTAACACAGCCAGAAGTGGGCAGCAGACATGGAGCAGAAGTCAAAGAGAAAGAGCAAAGTCATTAAATATTTGTAGTGGAGCTGGCAAAAATATGGTTTATCAAAAATATAATTGTACTGAAGTAGAAGCATTTTGTGGATTTTTTGATATTTCTGCAGTGCTGAGGGGGTTTTTGAGAGGACTGAATTGAGAATCTGACCTTTCTCTAAAAACAACTATTTTGACACAGCTCAGTTTCATGAAAAGTTTCAAATAGTTTTTAATTTCACATTGGGAAAAAAAGCTAACACCATCTTCAAAGCTGCTGAACAACACCATTTCTGTTCTCTGTGGAGCTCCTGCTCAAGAGGGCAAGAAATAGGATAACATCTAAGAGATATAGTAAATAAATAGGGTTTTTCAGTGGGTTAGATGATAAAAAGCACAAACCCCAGCCTGCTGAGCTCACTGTGGCTTTGAATTTACAGTTTAGAGAGCAAAGCTCTTTGAGTTGCTGAATAATTAATATGAATAAGATATCCCAGTGTAAAATCTTAGAAGGGACAGAGCCCCCGTTTTTACAATGGAGTTCTTAATGGCTGTCCTGTATCTTTAGGCTCAGCCCAGCTGCAGTTCATATATCCATGAGAGTTATTTTCATGTCAGTGTGAGTCTAAGAACCTTAATCTAAGTTTCCATATCGGAAAAGTTACTTTATTCTACTACTGACCACGCCACCCCATGAAAGAGCCATGTGTGCTATCAGTCAGAGATTTACTGGAGCACAGTCCCCCCCCTGCCATTATAAATATTGTGCCATGGGTCTGTGCTTCTGGAATTGTTTTGGTGGCTGGAGTCCCATCTGAATCATGGAATGTATCAGGACCTGTTAAGGTTGGCAGTCCTGCACTGAGAAACAAGGATCTTACTAAACTCCGAGTAGGAATTAGTTACTGTGTCAGAAAAATCTGGGATTTTGCACTGCTTAAGCATTTGTGCTGCTATTAGGAGAATGAAAAGCTGGGAGTAAAGAACCAAATATCAAGTAGGAGTTGCCCAGGGGCAGCTGGAAGTACTGAGGTAGTCAGCTCACACAGCTCAGATTCTCACACCTCTCACGTGTCAAATATTGAGCCTGAGCAAGTGAAGGCAGCTCTACACAAAGCTGTGCTGGGCAGTCTTGGATTGCTGTGTCTGAAAAACAGGGGTTCTCCTAAACTGCCTGTGAGTGACACAGCACTGCAAGCCTTTTCTGCATAAAAACAGACATTTGCTGTCTGCCTGAGCTCTGGTCAGTGGCTGGAGCTGTCTCATGGATTATTGGGCTGGTGAGGAGCAACCTTGGGCTTAAGACCAGCACAGTATAAAAGGGCACTGAGACTTCTCTTTCTAAAGGTGTGGTAGGAAATATTAAACTAAACAGAACAAAAGAGGAGGAGATTGTGAGGCTCAGAGGAATAGGATGAACTGAATATGTACTGTTAGAAATAGAAAAAGCAGTTCCAAGTGTCCAAACGAATTAGAGTACACCTGATCTTGTAGGGAAATCTGCATTCACCTTTTCTTTTGATGAATTTTATTATCTTTACTATTTGATTTCCATTCTGACAAAAAGCCAGATGCTGTAATTTTGACTGTGTTGCTTTTCATTTGAGATGCTTTGTAGCAGAAGCATTTGTGTCCAAAGTAACTCATCCTGTTTAGAGATCCAGTCCAAATTCTGACTTTACATCAGGAGCTGAGTATTTCAGATTGTTTAAAGACATGCAAGTGGAAGTAAAAACAAATGGAAAAAAGCCATGATCAGGAGGAACCATATGGTACTCTTGTAACAATTAAACTCAGTGCTTTACTTTGCTGCATGTCTGCAGGATGCACAGACTAATCCCTTGTGTCCAGGCTCCATGCCAAGATTAAATTAATGTTCCTGAATTTTTTATTTAATCTACTTCTGTAAGAAGAGGCCACAGCAGAGTAAATAGCTGAGTGAAAACTTGGGGGGTGTGAGCACTTTTTCCCTTTCCTAACCTCTCACGTGTGTTTTCATGGGCAATAGTGGAAGAGTCCTGAGACACCTAATGCATCTCTGATGTTTTACTATGTGTGTTAGCAAGAGCTTAGAAGCCGCTGAAAAGATCCAAACTTCATACTTTTCCCTTTGAACTCATTTCATAGGCTGCCAATGCCATGGAAACTCCACAATTATTTAAAGGAATAATATTGGAATTATTTTATGGTTGTTATTTTTGCAGGACATCCCTAGCTCCTAGTACTTGCCTCTCTGGTTTGCATGGTTGAGTCTGCTGTTTAAATTATGTACTAGCCAGTCAAAAGTTCCTGGTACAGCTCCCAAGTTAGAGCTAACTCATGCCTTTGATTCAAAAGAAACAGAAAAACTGATTGATCATTCACTGTGTGCTTTGAATTAGCTAACTATGCCCCAAAACAATGCCTTTGAAATTATTCAGGGAAATAATCATTTTAATAAATTCAACATTTTCCAAGCTGCTTTATCTCAGAAATTGTCTGCCTTGATATAGGGCCCTAGGGAAAGTAGTTTAATTAAAAAGTAAGGTTTTCTGTCAGTCTGCTGAGTCCTCTGCAGACTAAACAGCTGCTGATTTTCTACTCTGAGTGTGACATGGTGATGTTCATTTTCTTATTTATCTCTGCGTATCTCACAAGGGAGCCAAATCTAACAGGTCATGTTGGAGCACCTGTCCTGCTGCAGGAAATATTTCTGTTATGTTTGCCTGCAGGACTGAAGGAATTCTGTAAGCTATATACATTTGCTAGCCAACATTCCTAATTCTAGGTCTCTATTTCATTTGAAAATCTTAGGAACATTATACATCATTAGCTACTTTCACATATTTTATTAGCATTTGTTCTTTAACTGCTCAGTAATACTTAGTGGCAGGAAATTATTGCAAGCATTTTTAATTTTACGTGCAGACCTAGGTCACTCTTTTAAAAATAGGTCCATTTTTTTCTAAAGGATATACACAGTAAATTGGGTCAGGGCCTCATAAGCAAGTTATCTCCTATTTTTCTCAGTGTAGACCTCACTAATCTAGAGGTGAAATAGCTTCGTGACCCATCTTTCAGACACGAACGTGGAATTAGGGCAGTGGGAGCATCTGGGCCTCCGCGTTTCCTGGAACAGGGCTGTCTGAAGCAAAGTGGTGTTTGATCCGCTGCAGCAGCAGGAAAGCTGCAGTCACAATTGCAGACATTGCAGCCTTGAGTGAGCACTACCCAAAGAATGCAGGTAATGAGTGTGAAGAAAAAGACCCAGAGGTGTTTGTGATTGTTATTGACACCTGTGAAAAAGGAGAGCAGAAAATGACACAGTTGGGAACTGTGTAATTATGCTGGAGGATAAAGTTCCTTTTATTAATGTGCTTTTTCCACAGGCTTAACTACACGGTTGCAGGATTAATTTTTCAAATAGTTCATTATAATGTGGTATTCTAAAAAATGCCAAGGCAAATATTTCTCAGGGATGCTCATGTAACTGTTAAAGAGACTGTGCTGTGCCCTACAGCACTGTAACTAAATGGGACAGCTGTTCCTGTGTGCTGAGTGTGTGGCTGTGTGACACTGGATGCACTCCTGAATCCATGGGATCCTTCCAGACATGACACTTGAGGCTGACAAAAGCCTTCATTGGTGCAGGTGGGCATGGAGCTGCACACATTGATTATAAAACTATACTTTTTTGATACTGTTATTAATATCACACTTTCTTGGTTTTTTTTCTCTCTTGAATCTTGCAGATTTCAGAAAGAATAAAAGATTAAGAAATGTTTAAAATTATTTGCAATAGAGTGTTAATTTGGTAAGGGTTTGATTGATGGGAGGAAGGAATGACAATATTTTATATTTCTATGCTTTTAGACTAGAGGGTGTTTGCAAAAGGCACAGTCAGTAGTTAATTAAGCACATCTTTATGTGCACAAACACTTATCTCCCTGTTACTTATTTTTCTAATCCACCTCAATGTTTATTGCAGTTTTCAAATAAACATCTATCAGTTCTCCATCATTTGAGCTGGAATGCAGACCTGAGTAGGATGTGTTGTGCATGTCAGCAGTGGGGGATTCCAACAGAGCAATGTGGTCAGATATCTCACTAGAATTACAGTTTGTCCAGAAAAAATCACACTTTTTAAGCAAGATTTATGTAAACAAAATTGTAGAGTAGGGAAAACTTATTGTGCAGCCAGGAGGAAACCCAGATATCGCTGCTGCTTTTATGCTGCCCACAGAATTATCTTTTTATCCTGAGCAATTGGTGTCTGCTTCAGCAGAAGGAGGAAGCCTGGTTCATTTGATGTGAGCTTATGGCAACAATGAATTACTTGAAGTGCAAGTGCAGTTTCCCCCTCTTCCAGTTTCAAATCCATGGAACAGGAAGGGTAGCCATGGATTTATGCTCTTGCTTTGCAGAGTGTGTTGCCCATAAAATTAGATATGAGGAACCAATAATTTTTGGTATTATATTATGGCATGAATACCTCCCTCTGTTCATGATTTCAGTATTGCTTCCTGGAATTTAGTATTTCAGTATGAGTTTAATAGCATTGACTTAAATGAGCTGGAAAAGCATATACAGTAGGGTTTTTTTTTCCCTGTCCTTACAGATATTTTACATCTCTAATGATTATTTTGCCTCCTTTTCCCAAACAACTGCCCTTTCCTCCTTCAAAACATAACCTCCTGCATTCTGTAATTATTTAAACAGTAGATACAGCCTGTGATAGAAAAACTTGTCAAAGCTGTAAACCTGCCCAGTGAGAGACACTCAAAAGGTCACCAGCTCTGCACTGTAGGAGGTATTTGCAGGATTCCAGCAGAGAAACTTGTATACAGCTGTTATTGTGGAAGGCTAGATTAAAAAAACCCAGAGAAACAGCAACTCCTAAAAAAGTTATTGGGAAATCTGACATTGACAGCATGTCGTGGTTCAGTGCTGTGTTTCTGAGAAAACAGCAAATTGAGCAGTGTCCCAGCTGTGGTGTTTATTTGCAGGTGTCCATCCAAGTGCCACGAGAGATCTTTGCTGATAAAATTTCCAAGAACAGCATGCCTGTGTTTGGATTTCCATCCCCATGTAAAGCCTTAAAGATTCAAATTTGATTCATACTGAGAGTACTTCAGTTTTGCTGACAAACTTAGTTAGAACAAGAGGAAAGTCATGGACAAGCAAATCCACACGTTATATAAAATTCTTGGAAGCCTACTGGTAGCATGTAGTTCATGAAGAAAATTCATTAGTGGTGGCTGTCAGGTACCGCTGCCCTGATGGATCCATGGAGCTGAGTTATGTTCTTGAAGGACACACCTAAGGAAAAAGTAGTGTTATTGTCATTTGTGTGCAAAGCTTTAGAGGTCACTGTAACACCTTGATCATGGCATTTCTGTCTGTTCTTTGAATCAAAACTTGATATGCATCTGTCCTGCGCAGGGGTTTTGTCTCCTTCAAGGTGGGACTGGATTTGCCATGTGATCCTGGGGCTTTGATTCTTAGGCACTTTGGGATCTTCCAGGAATTCTGTGCTTACCTGAGGAAGTATAAAACTGCAACCTTAATTTTAAATAAAGGATTATCTATGTTGATTTGCACATCGGAGAGAAACATGCATGGAAGTGTAATAAAAGGCTAGAGAGTAATAAAATTAGAACAGAATATGAATGTAAATGAGTAATTTTGTCAGCAACAAACTAATGAAGCCTGCTTTCCTAGAGGTTTGAGCTTCACGTTTGATTTACTGCTACCTAAAAAAGTACAAGATAGAATTGAAGCTTTTCTTCTTGTTGAGCTTTTAGAACGCTTTTGTGTGCTCTGTTTGCTGTTTAGTGAGATGTGACCTCTTTGTCACCCCTATGCTTTTTCTGTAGCATCTCTGTATTGTGGAGCTGCATCATTTCCTAGCACTTGAGGGAAACAATATATCTCTTTAAAACGTGGTTGAAGTTAACAAATGGTTTCAGGAACAAATCCCTGTGTGTATGTCACACACCCAACGTGTTCTGGACACAACAGTGTAAGCTCTGTTCTGTAAGGAATCGTGGGATTGCCTAAGCATGCAGTTATCACTGAGGTTGGAAAGACCTTTAAAATCATTGAGCCTAGCATTAACCCAGCACTTGCAAGCCCATCACTAACCCATGTCCCTGAGTGCCACATTTCCATGTCTTTTGAATCCCTCCAGGGATGGTGATGCCACCACTGGCCTGGGCAGCCTGTGCCAGTGCCTGACCCACACTTCTGCTGGGAACATTTTTCCTAACATCCAATCTAAACCTGCCCTGGTGCAACTTGAGGCCATTTACTCGCCCTATCACTCGTTACCTTGGAGAAGAGCCTGACTGCCATCCCACTCCAGCCTCCTCTCAGGGAGCTGTAGAGAGCAGTGAGGTTCCCCCTGCGCCTCCTGTCCTGCAGGCTGAGCCCCCCAGTCACTCCTCATCAGCCTTGTGCTCTGGACCCTTCCCTGGCTCCACTCCCCTCTCTGGACTCACTGCAGCCCCTCAAAGTCTTTCTTGCAGTGAAAGACACAGAACTTGGCACGGGATTTGAGGTGTGGCCTCACCAGTGCTGAGTGCAGGGGGACAATCTCTGCCCTGGTCCTGCTGGCCACACCATTGCTGACACAAGCCAGGTGCCATCGGCCTTTTGGGCCACCTGGGCACAGCTGGGTCCTGTTCAGCCACTGTTGACCAGCACTGCCAGGTCCTGTTCTGCTGGGCACTTTCCAGCCGCTCTGCCCCAGCCTGCTGGAGCACCGCAGGGTTGCGGTGGCCCAGCACTTGGCCTTGCTGAACCTCAGCCGACCCAGTGAAACAGCATTTGGTGATTCCTGATTCACATACAGTGTTGCCTGTTTTTAACTATTGATGCCAATGATGAAATCTCAGAGATCCCAGATTTCCATCTGAAGTGTTCAGTATTCTTGGTGTTGTGAAGGCTGAGGAAGTAGCAGAGGGAGCTGTGAAAGGCCAAATAAGCATGCAGTGTTTTTTAATAACTTCTGAAATTGATTTCAAGTGAATGAGGCTGTGTAGTTATTAAAGGAGTAACATTGGGGACTATTATTTCTACTGAAAGAAGCATGAATTTGGTGTTTCATATAAAAGGCAGTAATTTGTAATACAGTTTTATTGATTAAGGATTATAATCGCTAAATCTTGCATGTAAATGTGACTGAATGTGAAACATTGTCTTTATCAATTTCCAAACAGTGGATAAATTTGTTGGTTATGTTTCAGAAATTATGAACCATCAGCAGCTTTTTTTCAGGCTATTACAATTTTTACAGAGAAAATTATATCCTTATTATCCCTGCAGTAGTAACATATGGATCTCTACCAAGGCTTTCAAACTTAAAAGAATGTAAACTTCAAAATTAATAGGTGCTTATGGCTAATGCTAGTCTGAATGATTTGAAGAAAAAACGTGTCCAGAGTTTATTTAAAACATGTATTAAAGTGAAACTCAGCAGAGTTCAACCCTGCAACCAGAAGGTTTTATAGGCAGCAGCTGGAAGCCCTCAGGATGTGCATCCCGGCCTGGGAGAAGAGATATTTTCCCTCTGCCCTGGCAATTGCTATAGGATCTCATTAATGTGCTTCTACCTTTACGTGGTGTCACCAACTTATCCTTTTTTTAGCAATTCGGTGCTACCACCATGATCACAAAATTATCTGTGATCACAAAATCCTACATCCACCTGCTCCCAAAGCCATTCAAATGAAATGAAGAGCAAAGCACGGAATTTTGCTGGGCTGTCTGCTGGGAGAAAAACAATGTTCCAATTTGCAGTCTCATTATACCAACGTTGGAAAGGAGAAGGGAGGAAGGTGGTGCCAAGGTCCTGCAACTTCAGTGGTGAGAAACTCTGTCTCCTTTTCCTCCAGTGAGTTACAAAACCATACTTACCTAAGACCCCAGTAAATAAGATAAGCTTGGCACAATTCCCATTGGCATCATGTAGGTCTGGGGTTAGCTCAGCTGGGTTGAAATAAAGTCCTGTAGCTCTACTTAATAATGAGAAATAGTATCTGTTGCATTTTAAAGATAGTATTTGTAATGCTTAGTAATAGTAGTTCCATATACCTGTCAGTGTGTGTGTGTGTGTGTCTGGCATTGGACTTCACTTAATTTTCTGCTTTGTTACAGCTCTTACAACTCTGTTATCATTTCCACCTGCAATACAGCCATTTAAAGACATCTTTTAAAAACCATCATGATCCTATACATTTTAATTTTTCCACAGTGTTAACTCATTTCTTTAGAAAAAGTAGTAGAGCCCTTCTTTTGAAAAAAATTCTTACCCTGTTTTAAAAACATTTGCAGTTGTTTTCATATAAGTAGGTTGCTGTAGCCACATTCTGGAAGTGTATGTGGGTTTTTTGCAGTGTGTTTACAAACATCTCACCATATCCAGGCAGCTGTCATTATTTTATCTTTGGCAACTGGGAATACGGAGACAAAATTAGACTTATATTTAAAGCTGGAGTATCTTGCATAGGAGCGAGATATAGAGACTTCTAAAATATTTGATGAAAACTAATTGGAACATGTGCTGCTTCTATGATTGCTTTGCATTAGGGCTCTGCCTTTGGAGAGGAAAAAATGATAAATATTTAGATAAGGGCTGAGAGAACTTTTTTCTGCCTGGAGCTATTTCTGTTTTTTAAGAACCGTAGCTTGGACGTCTGCAAATGTATGGTTTGTATGGTTTGCAATCAAACAGTGGATCAATAAAATAATAAACCACTGAAGTTAGGATTTCTGTTGATGGATTGTGCATCTCAGGAAAACTTCATTAAGAAACTATGAAGGCCAGTCTTCATAGAACACAACAAACAGTATTTTCCATTAGACTTCCCGTGTTTGCACTGGTTAATTTCGTATTCAATTAAAATAAAACTGAAGTCCACAATATCATTTTAGATGAATATTTTGTATTGAAGTTACAAGGAAATGCGAATAATTTTTTTCAAAGGTTGTGTGTGACAACAGTGGGATACAAACTCAGTGATCAATGCTCATGATTAAAGCTGAACAAGCTTCTTTACTTCAGCCTCCTCTTAATCTTGTGCTTTGGTGCCTGTGCACAGTTCATTACCACTGTGCAGCCTGCTTTTATGGATGTGCAAAGTGTTAGTCTTTCTCAAAATCTGATTCTCAGGGAAAAGTCCAGTTCTTCTTTTGTAGCCCAAATATTTGAGCTCATTGAGGGTGAACAGCAGAGAACTTGGAAAAGAGCACAGCTTTGTCCTGGGAAACTCCACGGCCCTTTCACACCCCTGGAGGGACGGGATGCAGCAGGAAAATGTCCAAGCAAATGCTTATTGGATGTTTTCAGTGCCTCATAATTACCAGAACAACTGTGTGCTGATCCTATAAAGACATTCATAGGATTGATTGCAATTGTTAAGTGTGGGATTCGTCTGCCTGAATGTCAGTGGATGTAGCTGAGCAAAGCTTCAGCTCCTGTGGTCATAAAGGGAAACCTATGTGATGATAGTTGAGGGAATATTCTAAAAATCCTGTGTTTCTACCTCAGTGTACCTAATCCCCACCCTCCCTGCACATACAACCTTGCTATTTTTCATTTCTCTCACATAATAGGAATTACGAACTTCAGCACTTATAAAGTCACTGTCTGCTCTCTTTTGCAAAAATAAATAGTATGTTATAATAGAGAAAGAGGATCCAGGCCTGAATTAGAGGTCATAGATTCAGAGTTAATTTAGAATTTGGCACTTGGCTCAGATATGATTGGCAAGGAGATTTCCAAAAGGCTGCAATTGTAAATTGGAAATAAATGGAAAAGGATTATGTGACTGGGAGACAGCTTTGAATCTATAATGCATGTCTCGAGACTGACGTGCTCATAAAAGAGCATGTGTTTAATGTGTCATAAAAATATTTAAGTCACATTGGTCTTTGTATAAATATTTCATTTTTAAAGTGGGATTCTGGAGTGGTTAAAAATGAACTCAGTGTGCATATCCTTGCTATCAGTATGAAGGATAAAAAAAGGAACACCAGAAACTGGGTCTTTTTTCCCTTTCCAGACTCATATTCTCACAAGATTCTTTATGTTGTCTTTTGTGACCAAATCAATTTTTTTTTTAGTCCTTGCTATATCATCTGTTTTGTTCTATAGTACTCCTCTGAGAGATGCTATGGATCTATTATATTAGGAAACAGTTTGGAGGCAGAGTGAGCTGCTGCCAAGGAGGCGCTCATGTATGAGAGTGTGAATGTGGGTGGGTGACTGAGATGTCCAAAAGGGACACTCGTCTGTGTTCCTTCAACTACTTCTGTTCCAAAGATGATGTATGTCTGTAAATAAAGCAGGATGTATTTTGAATGTGCCCATGTTCTGCACCATTAGTTTTTCCACTGTTGGGAAACTAAACTGCAAGAATCTGCACATCTGCTGCCACCTGGCAGCTCAAGTGGCTCAAGGAGCGACAGCAGTTAAGAAAAGACCACCTCTGAAGTATTATCTATTTTTCTTTTTGCTATTTTCTTTAAATAAATACAGTCTCTTAATTTAGCTCAAAGATAATTTAGCTCACTGTTGCTGTTGTTACCATATGGAATGGCCTCTGGGGCTTTCAGAAACCATTTAGCACTGACAGAGGAAGAGGGAGGTGTGTGCCTGGAGCTGCACTCAGTGCATCCCACTGCACAAGCACCTGCTTAATGGCCCTTTTGGATGCATAATGACCTGGTGCCTGAGTCTGTATTTCCCCTCTCTGTAACAGCAGGTGGAACCCAAATGAACTTTGCAGGTGCCCCTCCAGTGCATAAGACTTAGAACCCCCCAGTCATGATTGTTTTGTGCTGTTCCTCACAGGTGAAATATGTGCTTTTAAAATCCATGGGCAAGAAATGCCCTTCGAGGCTGTTGTGCTGAACAAGACATCTGGAGAAGGTCGGCTTCGAGCAAAGAGTCCGATTGACTGTGAACTGCAGAAGGAATACACATTCATCATCCAGGCCTATGACTGTGGATCAGGACCAGGTGGATCAAACTGGAAGAAATCTCACAAGTGGGTGAAAATGAGGAGAAATATTTTTTTTGCTTTGGCATGCATTCGCTCTGCAGTCTATATTATTGCTGGGTAGAAAGCAAATAAAACAAAGATGAACCATTATTGAAATATTCCACCCATTTTTTCATTCCTTTTTCCAATTAGAAAATATATTCCTTTTTGTTTCCTTCTGTTAAAGCTTTTGACAGGATCCCCATTCAAGTGGATAAACACATCTCAGTTTTGGTTTATGTTTTCCATTCTTGCTTTCACATTGAACCACATCCAGGTCATAGAAGCTGGCTTTCAATTGATATTCAAAATTTTTAAATAGGTTTTCTCTCTGTTCATCCCATTTCAAATGGTAAGAAAAGAGGAATCATCCCCTTTTTTTAGTATGTGTATGTCATAAGCTGAGCAGTGTCACGTTTGAACAGAGTGTCTCTGACCTCAGCTTTTGGACAGCGAGTCTCAGAGGAACTAAAATCCTCTGAAGAGGGAGTGTATTGAAGGTCAGTTGGTGGTATTTTTTACTGTGGAGCCAATTCCCTGCATAAACTTAGGTGGTATGGTGCCTTTATTCCCTTTTAATTCACGAAACTAAGCTCCAGACCATTTGTCTGTCATTGAAGATGAATTTAACTCACGTAGATGTATAAGCGCTGTACAAATTGTTCGTTTTGCTGAGAGCCATTATAATAAATGATTTATAGTAATCATTCCTCCTTTTGCTCATCCAGGACACATGACAATTAAAAATTTAATTATGTCTATAATGCATGCTGAAGTTTTCAGGATATTTAAAAAGAATACAGCTTTAGGAGGAAGCCTGCAATAGCAGATAACCACCCAATCACAGAAACAGCTTTTGTTTCAGTCATGTCAGTAACAACCTGGTAGAAATCCACTTGTGGAAAATTTTGGTCTAATCTTGACTAAGTGAAATCTGGCCCATTGCCACCAGACTTTGTCTGGTAGCACATGCTCAGCCATGCTGTCTGGGGTCCCAGCCTTTACTGTCGCTCTGCCTTTGCTCTAGAACATCCCTTCTGTGTCCCTCTGTTCCCCTGCCTATCAACCAAACAGAAAGCAAATCCTTCCAAAGCAAGGCCTTTAGAGTTTACTCACTAAAGGCCTTGATGGGTTACATGTACAGTGTTGTAACTAATTGAAGAATTAAATAATTATCATCAGCAGAAGGTGAGAGCCTTGTGTAATGTGGAAGAATGTTTGTAAACTGACCATTTTTAGGTAGTGGATATGTAAGACTACTGAGATTTTTTTTCCTCTCTCTTTGCTTATTTTACCTTGTAATGGTATAATTGGCTTTCTGTTGGGGTTCATTTTTAGGGGCAGATTTTAATAGGGAGCACTGTGAAACCCTCTCCCTACAAGCCGTGGCAATAGACTTTTACCTAGTGCCACAATAAGACACTAAATTAGGCAAATTAAACATAAAAGTTCAGTGATATCTCATTTTAATAGGGGCTTACATAGTTTTCTAGCCATGTTTTCTTAGTCTTCTCAAGTGTTTTGAAAGAAACTGATAGTGAGGTGTCACGATAAACTAATTTTTCTCTTTGATGTTCTGTGTGGCTGTTTTAGGGCAGTAGTCCATATCCAGGTGAAGGATGTCAATGAGTTCTCCCCAGCGTTCAAGGAGAGCATGTACAAGGCCACTGTGACGGAGGGGAAGATCTACGACAGCATCCTGCAGGTGGAAGCCGTAGACGAGGACTGCTCCCCCCAGTACAGCCAGATCTGCAACTACGAGATTGTCACAACAGACGTGCCCTTTGCCATCGACAGGAACGGTGAGTGCTGGCACAGCAGGGCTGGCTGCAGGGGTGGCACTGCCTGCTGGGATGAGCTGATCACCTGGCTGGAGAGAGAACTCCACAGAGAAATCCTGTTCTCATCTCTGAGAACGGAGGAATCCTTACCCTGAGAAATTGCATCCCTTTTGTCCAAGACTGGGGCAGAAAGCGATGCAGTAATTTCCTGTGGAAATTAAGGCACCAGATCAGGTAACATGATTCTTGGTCACTCTGTCCATTCTCCTAATTGTCTCAGATCCTGTTTCCCATCCAAGTGATGGCATTCCTCAGTGCAGCATATATTCCCCAATGCAGGGATTATTCACTGGATTACAGCTAGTTCCATTCCCCTGAACTTCCTGAAGCAGACCCGAATATACAATATTCTGCATATGTGTATTGATAAAACTTTTAGGATCACGGGTCCACAGACCTGCCCACTTGTGGTGCTTCCTGAAGTGGATCCATTATTCTGCAGCATGGAAGAAAATGTACTTTGGAGAATTAGTACAATTTTTTAATTTGTTTGTTTGTTTTAGTTGTTCTTCTGAGGTATATAATTTATATTTTAGGGAAAATAATAAGCCGTAGTAAGTTTTCCATATGCAGCAGCTTTTGACCTTGGTGGTCCTGTATGTCAGCTTCCTGGAACAGCATAGAACATGGAACTGAGTTTGGGAATCGTGGCTGAGCTGCATGAAAAGTGTGTGGAAGATCGTTCCTCCCATTCTCTGCTTGCTTCAGACAATACGAAATATTTTCCCCAGAAGAAACACCCTGTGTGCATAGCCAGCAGTGCTCTGATTTATCTCTCCTAGCAGAAGTATTTAATCCATGTTGTTTGTAGGAGGAAAGTACAGTTCAGAAGTTAAATCTGATTTTTGGCCAAATTGTAAATTGAAAGCATGCACGGAGCTACTGTTTTCTCTGAGCAGTCATTTTCATATTGGGATGTTCTATAAAAACTCTTTACCCTGTTCAAAAATTATTCATCTGTATTTGTGCAGTTCTTGCACAATGCACAGATGAGCATCAGAAGACAATAACCTGTTACATCAACAAATTGTAGTGACTTCAGGGAAAAATCCATCTTATTATCACACTGGAAAGCAAGGGTATGGTATAGGAAGTGCAATCATGAGGAATTTGTGTTTGAGTAAATGAGTGCAGCTGGCACAGTGATACTGAGGATTCTTGAGAATCCAGAGAACTGCAAAAAGGATTTTTTACAGCAAGTGGGCATTTGGAAGTAGATATTTGGAAGCAATTCCCTAGAAGCTTTTCCTCTCCATGGATTTTTTTTCTAACTGGGAGATATCCCATGTTGTCATAAAAGAAAGTTCTCCATGTCTCCAAATCCATTTTTTCCCAAAGCTCCACGTGACTTGCCCATATGGAGGGTGGGTACTTACAGAAGTCACAGTTGTTTCATAGTTTCCTGCCAGGTTTGTGGCAGATAGAAGGGACAGAGAATACCCTGAAATGGGTGTGATACAGAGCAGTCATTTCTACTGCTCGTGCCTTTTCAGCTCCTATCACACAGAGCAGCTGCCTCAGGAGCGATCATGTCCTTTTACAGTCAGAGACATGATCAAAAGCATGGGAAATGTCAGGAATCCTTGGTTACATCTTTGTCCTCATGTGCCTGAGACCTGCTTTTCAGCAAAGGCAATGAGAAAATCATTGATTTAAATGTGGCTTTAAAGCCTGCAGTGAATAATTGGTATAAGGTTGTAATACTTGCAGTTTCTTGGTCATGAATTCAATTAATATTTTTGATCTATTTGTTCACTAAAAGAACAGTGCTGCCACAACCAACAGTAATTGCAGTCTAATTTGCAATTTTTTAAGATAATGGTAATTGCTTAAACCCACTGGGATTAGAGACAAAGTTAGAATAGATGGCTACACTTTTATTTTGTGACAGAAATATGTTGCTTAGTTCCAACACATTTCACTGCTGAGAATGTCTCTCTATGGCAGCTGATATAAACTTTCTCTGGTGCAAATTCTTTGGAAACATGCCCATTTTTGTTCCCTATAGGGTGGTTAAAATAGATGTATGAGATGCCTGGGACTGTCTGTTAATACTGTGCTAATTAGGATTTTGTTAACAGGTTTTTTCAGCCATTGTGAAATACAAATCTAGGGTCTTGTGTCTTCTGCAGATTCTGTTTTTATGCTTTTCAGTCGCCTACATGTAGAGCTTCATTGCTCAGAAAGAGGATAACCAGATACGTTAAAATCAAATCTAAATATTGCAGGGGGCCCCAAAAGATGGAGGTGGGGGAAAACATGCCACTGTCTGCCCCAGATGGTGGATTTCTTTCATGACCAACATATGAAACTAACCCCAAACATAGGTCTGTAAAAAGATGAATCTATTCCATCGGCTCTTTTTCTTTTGGCAGGTCATTGTCTCGTTAGGTAAAACTTATTTCTTGTCCCTACATCCATGCATGGAGCACTTTTTGGCCTTGAAAAATCATATTACACATTGGGGAACATTTGCAGAAAAGCAGAGAGAGCCCTGCAGGCTGTGCTGGTGCCCATGGCAGGCAGGAGTGGGTGGGCACAGGAAGCAGCATCAGCTCAGGGGTATTTCCTACAGGTCCTTGTAACTTAGGCACTTTAGGAAGGTAATACAACACTTCCCAGTTACATTTGGGAACTCTGGCCCTTGGTATGTAATTTCCTTGTGAATAAAAGTACTTTGTGTTCTGAAACTATAGCACTAATAAAATTCACTCTTGTATATGATGAGCCCAACTTGGAGGGTAATGAACTCTTAGTCATAAAATACAGTCATGTAAAGGCAGAGGACAAATTTATGCTTTGCTGTATAAAGAACTATGATTAAAGGTATAAGGCATAATATGTTTTAAAGTACCATTGCATGCAGATTAGTCTCGTTTTCTCCTTAGCAGAGAATCCAGATCAAGTCAGTTACTGTACCAATATTGTGTTGGTTTTTTCAGATGACAGAAAAGTTAAACCACAATGCACAGATCTGTTGTAATGCCAGCAAAACCCATTTCTATTCACATATCTTGTGCTGTATTTATCAGGGATTATGGTCAGATGATCAGAGAACTCAGGTATAAATACAAATTCTGTCGCAGCTCTGACCTACTCTCACCTCTAAAATGGCAATGACTTATTTGCCACCCACCTCTGGGGAGCACTAATATGTGTTCAGACTGGTCAATGTGAAGATGAGATAGCAGCCTGTCCAGTCAGTACAGGTTTTATCACGTTACAAATCCTAGATAGGACAGGACCTCACAAGATCCCCCTTTACAGCATCAAGAGCTGCGATAGGAGCTGTGCAAACTTCATGTTGCCAGAAAAGTAAAGCCAAACTTTATAGCTGAGCATCTGCATTCTACATTTATATGTTTATTAAGTGACAGATTCTTTCCATTATCATTTAAAAATAAACCTTTTTAACAAGAAGAAATTCTAACCCTTCAATGGACATAGTACCTGTGGAATAGGAGGGAATTGCCATACTAAATCAGTCAAGTCTTTCCCCATTCTCGTGGCTGCTCCAGTGTAAGGTGAAAGAGCCATAAAAGAGGGATGTCTGTATCCATCTAGCCCTAAAACTGACCTTGAAGAAACAGAGATGTAAATGTCTGTGTCCTCAGGAAGGACTTTTTATATTCCTGTAGTCACTGATCTGCTTTTTGTTGTTTGAAAATTTGTGGTAGCTCTGGGTATTTCCAGGAAAAGGCAGATATTTAGGAAGACTGAAAAAAAATGTATGGCCTAATTTTGAACTGTGTAGAAATGTACTTACTTCTCCCATTAAAATTTTCTCTTTTTAATGTTGTTAATTACTTTTTTGTCTATGGGCGAGATACAAACAGAAACTTTCAGACTATCATCTCTAAAACTTTGATTAGACTGTTTATAGTGCTTCCCTTCTGTGTCTACTTTTTAATCGTATTGATTAAATTATAAAAACCCAAAGAATCATAAAGCATCAGAGTTAAGAGAAAAAAATTATTAGGAAATCAATAAACTATTGGGTAACATCTGCAAGTCATCCAAATGACCTTCCAGAATAACACCTAAGAGTTAGAATCTTTGCAGTCCAAATCTGAAATGGCCATAATGAAATACAGATCTTGGAAGATAGATTTAATGAAATGTAAATATGTTGTAATAATTTATAAATCTTGTAGGACAGTTAATGTGCCACACAAATTCTAGCAATCTGCTAATGAAGATTTGGACAATTTTGGTTTCTTGAGAATTCTTTGCTGATCACAGACTAAAATAATATCAAGGAGAACCAAATAGGGAAATCTAAAGATTCATGTGAGAAATAATGTCATGCAGAAAGGAAAGAAGAACTGAGCAGATATAAAATCAGTAATTAAGTATAAGCAGTGGCAGTTTTTCATTAAAACCTCTTAGGCAGCCACTAATCAGGCAACTCGAGATAGTAAAATGGGTGATTAGATTGTTTTGTCAATCACTAACTCAAAAAGCAATGAATTAGTTGGTGTGGTTGTTGCTGTTGCTTGTGGGTAGGAAAGAGCTGTGTCCACAGCAGGCCTGAAAACGCCCAGCAAGAGATGAGGAACCCCGGAGAGAGAACCCCAGAGGCTGCAGGACACTGCCCTGTTTCCATATTAGCCTTGTTCCATTTCTCCTTTTGAGACGGAAAAATATTAGAAGGGCTTGCCTTCCTCTGTGCCCTGCTCAGAAAGGGAGGGAGGGAGACTCAGAGCCAACAGTAAACGGGGTATTGGGCCTGACTTAAAACTGTAGATGTAAGAGTCTATTTAAGCTACAAATTTTGAACCCGAAGATGGTGATAAATGCAAAAAGCTGCCTTTCTTCAGGCCTGACCTGGAAAGTTTTGCACCCGTTTCAGTTAAACTCCTAAAGTTGGCTTTAATGTAGTAGTAGTAGGAGAAACAAAAGTGGTGGGCTCTGACAAGATAAGGAGTGTGCAGCAGAGAGACACCTGCTAAAAGTCTTCACTTGTCAAATTAATGGAGCTTTGGTGAAAGACTTCTTCTAAGAAGTTGCATTTGTCTGCTTTCTCCTGTCTCTCACTCATTTGAGCAAAAAGAAAAAAGAAAATGAAACCCAAATGCCCAAACAAAGCCTAACGTTTCATGCCTAACAAAAGAGACTTTGGCCAGCACCTGTGGGGATCAGTTCACTGCATTTGACTAAATTCCAGGATATGGGAGCTGCCCGTTTCAGATTTAGCACAATCAACTGGATTTTGCTGATCTGTGTTAGAAATTAGTTATGTGTAGCATTGCTGCAGAGTACGTTTGTTTCTTGAATTCTAGAACAAAAATCCTCATTCAAAGAGATGGTAAAACAAACAGCCCTGAGCAAAAGCATGAAATGGATTAAACAGGCTGAAGTTTCAACTTGTGCAAAAAGTAAATTTCAGTGGAAATGGACAGAATTAAAATGCTGAACTTGTTTATAGCAAACCCATACATTTTGCACGGTGCTCTCGCAGTCCTGCAGGAACTACTCCGAGAAAGATCTTTCCCTTTCCTTCTGAAAGTTCTGATGTCTTTGTTCCCCAAGCAGGTAATTTATCACCTTTATATGTGTGTCAGGTTCAGCAGATAAACCCTGCTGTTGCTGGATTTTATTTTCCATGTGATAACTCTGCTGCCGTATCAAATACTGCTAAGCACTGTAATGCAGGAGGTGATTCTGGGGCTTTTCCTATTTTAAAAATGTCTCTCATCTAAAGGGTAATAGCTTTTGGGAAAACAGGAAGATACTTGGGTTCAGTAGTGGATCTCAGGAATGTGGCTGTTAAAGCAGTGTATTGTGGAAAATGTGAAAAACGAGGGTGCGCCTACATGTACTTCATATGTGAAGATGTAACTGCTAATTAGTTTTACTGTCTTACTTTAGAAAGTGTCATTTAGCAGATGTTTTCTCATAGAGCCATGCCCACATTATATCCCTCCCATCTTATATTTGCCTACAATCTTCTTACTTCTCTCCTGGATTGAAAGAAAATCCTTCCTGTTCCTCAGAATTTTAAAGAGCTCAAAGTCACAAAGCACTTGATGAACCAGGACCCAAATGTTGCAGTCTGTGCATGCTTAGCCAAGAATGAATCTCTGAATGTTTTCTTGTGTTGAATCTCTAGGTAACATCAGGAACACCGAGAAACTGAGCTATGATAAACAGCACCAGTATGACATAATGGTGACAGCTTTTGACTGTGGACAGAAACATGCAACAGAAGATGTCTTGGTACGAGTTAATGTCAAACCAGTGTGCAAACCAGGCTGGCAAGGTAAGGTTTAATAGCTTATCTCTTTTAATTTTTTATTTAAATCTCTTTTCTTTGGTGTTTTCCCTCTCTCTCACAGTAAGGAAAGTAGGGTGCTTATTGCATATGTGTGGAAAACTGCAGCCATTTCTTATGCCTCATTCCAAGCCTGCTAACAAAGTGGAGGACAATCCCACGTTTGTTTCCATTTGCCATGCTTCTTCTCTAGGCAGAACAAAGAGCAGACCAGACAAAAAGAAATAAGACAAATTTCTATTCCAATAAGTTGTCTTATGAGTCTATCTGAATATACGGGAAGGATAAAAAAATGCTGCTGATTTGCCATTCTCCTACTATTCCTTTAAAGAATGCTTTTGAAGCCACCATGGCAAGGTACTTTTGCCATGTGAGCTGGAGTTGTTCAGGTTATCTTGTTCCAGGTTCGGGGTTGGCTTTCATGGCATGCAGGAGCCAAGGCACCCTCACTGGGAGTGATAAGCATTTTTAAAGCTGATTCCTGTCTTGATATTGAGACATTTCAGTGGGAATTGATTTTCTAAAAAGGCCGTAAGGATCTGCACCCTGTCTGCAATGGAGAAAACCCCAGCTGACAATGTACTGAGAGGATAGATATGCCACTAATTATTAGGAATTAAGATGAAAATGAGGGCTGGATTACGGACAAACCAGCTGGATGTGACCCCATTATGCAGGTGTCATTCAGGACTAACTTGACCTTCATAACTGTAATTTTTAAACATAATGATTGAGAAGGAGAAAATCAGCTTGGCTCTTGTACTTAAAGGTAAATTTGCAGGTTGACATTTAGAAGAAAAAAAGGTTTTCTTTGTGAAATGAGAAGCCCTGGTCTAGAGGAGCTTGTAATGAAATGTTTGCAAGAGCAGGATTCCATTTCCACAGCCCTCACTTGGAGCAGAGCCACATTTCAGTTTTTTGGGAGGTACTGCTACCCAAGTACTTTGAAGATCATTTTTGTTAAAAAAATATGCAATACCTATGAACTATTTCCACATTTTCTAACTGATCTTACTGTTCAAATTATTTATTCTGTAAAACTAATTATGGTCTCTTTACACTGGAGAAATGCTCTGTTTCCATTTTATGGAGTTATCTCAGATAAATTAGGTACCCCCAAATTAGCTTGGGATTTGTATTAAAATGGATGTAATTTTTGATTTTTTTTTCATTTCTATATTTTTTATTTAGGTATTTTATTGATTGAGTAAGTTTTGCAAAGGTGGTAATGGTGTGTTTGTATTGCCCAGTATTGTCACATTTACTTCATAGTTCAAACATCATTATAGGACAGATGGTTGTTGCTGGTCCCATCAGGTGGGTTTAGACACCAGGTAACCAACAGAAGTAATTGAAACAACCTCACATCAGGTTTAGTTGGGGTTTGAGGGTTTTTTTATGCTTTGTTCATGTTATTTGTACCTTTCCATCTGTCAAACATGTGACTACTTCACCTCACTGGCACATCCCCAGGTCAAGGAGCACAAAGTGCAAGGGGATGTCTTCTACTCAGGGTAGAAGGTCTTTAGGTAAGCAACTGGGTAGATGGGCTTCAGTTCTTAATTACTAAGTCATTAATTGTAATTTGAAAATGTGCAGCAACACAATACCTCCAGAAGTGTCTATATTTCTCTTAATGAGATTTTTTTAATGCCTATTTATTTTTAAAGGTGGAGAAATTCATGTAGGTGATGGTGGTTTTCAGTTTGAGCCAGTATCTGTAAAAATCACCTGTTTCTAGGGAAAAAAATAAAATCAAATAAGCAAAACTTTCCAAGAGTATTTCTAGTAGTTAAAGAGGAAATCTGGGGACTAGGAATGGAAGATATTTATAGTGTTCTTTCTTCCCTGTGTCTGTTGCTCTGTGACCTCCCCACAAAGGGGCAGCCAGCAGGTTTGCTCCATCTTCTTTGAAATAATGTTATATTTGTAATGATTGGATGGCTGCAGGAAGTAAAATAATGGGAGGTTTTTTACAGAAAAGAGGAATATTCTGAGTCTTTGGTTATAATAGATATGTTGCTAAAGTACGTGATTTTTTTTCTTGTTCTTCACTGTTATCTTGAATAAATAAATACTTGGAATTTCAATTTATGGCATTGGTCCTTAGTTCCTAAAAGTTAACGGCTTTTTTAATTTGAAATATTGTGCACTTGTTTATGTAACTATCATGAATAGAGATTGTAGTCGTCTAATGCAAATTCAGTATTAAAAATTTTAGTGCAGCAAATTGCAATGTAGATGCCCTTCCAGTAACCTCCACTGTGCAGGGCTGGGACTGGGAAGAACAGGCTTATGTAAAACAATTCAAAATTATTCCTGTTTCTCGAGGCCAACAGCATGTGACTCACTTGTGGCAGAGCAAATAAGGCTGCACAAGCCAAGGTGCTTTCCTTTAATCGATATTCCCTTGGGCTAACAGCATTGAAGTCTTCATTAAATCTAGGAGCTGCTTCCCTGCTCTCTGATGATGGACATCAATACACAGGCAGCCAGATCCCCACACAGCCATTTTCAGCAAACAAGCCTCTTCTCTATTAAGAGGCTACTTTAGAAACAAACTTGACCCAAGCTGACATCAAACCATTCTGAACAGAGCACTCTGGAGTGTTATTTGTGTCCTAAGCAAGCTAAAAATGTAAATCAATGAGCTGAATTAATTCCTAATCAGTTATTTCAATTGGAAATTCTCATTAGTGAGTTTTGTCAAATGGTTTCTAGAGCTGTGCTACAAAATCTCTTCATGCCAGCTGTGTTTTCATGTCCCTGATTGCCAAACAATGGAGGGACCATGTCCTGCCAGGCAGGTAAAGGATGATGTTACCCAGAAAAGCTGGATGATGATGGTACTCCTGACAGCATTATGGCTCCATCTGCAGTTGAAGAGGTTTTGATTGTTGGTTTAAAACATTTTTAAACACAAGTAGGGGGTTTCCATCCTAAGCAAAAACCTGTTATCTTCAGCACCTTCCCCAGGTTCTGTGCCTCCCTCCAGGGCTCTGCCTGATTTCAGTTCTGTGGACACAAAGCACACGCTACACTTTTTCCTGGTGATTCATTTTCAGTGGGGTTCGTTTCACTGCAGTTGTTTTAATGTCACAAATACTGATTTCTGTAAAGTTACATCTTCCTTATTCAAAGCAGGGTGGGCAGACTTGTGGCAACATGGTACTAAATATCCATAAAGTATTTTCATTAAATAGCATGAGGTGAAACGTCCTGCAATCTAGACCAGGTTTTCTTTAGCTCATTTATGGTCTTGTAATTTCCTTTTGTCACATTTCTGCTACTTTCAGGAACAGTTTTCACAAAACTATTACTGTCCCCCCATAGTGGAATAACAAATGGAAATTAAATATAAACTAATGTGCTGAAAGATGCAAGATAGCACAAAAATTGAAAACAATTACTCGTGTACCTGGATTTCTGGTGAGCGATGTACTGTGTGGGGAGAAAAAGAGTTTAGCCTTAAAAAAGAAAGGGCAGAATCATGAACCCACAAACTTAAAAAATATGTTTTGAGACTGTTAGAGGTCTTCTCAATTATTGGCAATTAAACCACAAGTGAGGTTGCTCCCTAAAATGCAGTTGATTTCAGACAGAAAATCGTTACTAAAATAAAAAAGTTTCTCTAAAGCAACTGGCTGAATACCCTGGGAAAGTGTCAGAGAACTCTGCCTCCCTGCAAGCAGGGAAGGCTGGCTGTGCTTCTGGGGAGATGAGTGTGGAGCAAAGACAACAGTCCAAAACTCAAAAGTCACATTATTTCCCCTCATGAAAGAAGACTCTTTTCCTATGCAGAATTTCATACGGCCTTGCATAAGCAATGGTGACTAACGTGCAGTTTAACAGACAGTTAGGACTCTGAATAGAAAACATGATTTCACAGCATCCAGCCTCCTGTTTTACCAATCTGAAAAGGCTTCTTACTTTTATCTTCCAAGATCTGTGAACCCATATGCATCCACACCCAACTACCCAAGGAAGAGAATAAGGTTGAAGTTCTTTAAAAATTCATCTTAAAAGAGAGAGTCCTGAAAAATTCAATTACTTTCACATAGTGTTGGCTTAAAAATAGTTCTGAAATAAAAGCTTCTCTTTGTTTATTCACCTAATAGATTACAAAAACATTTAATAAAGGTGGTTAATGTATCAAAGATATTGCATATAATTTCTTTTCTAAGGCATGTAGGGCTCACTAAGGTGACCTGGGCCCTTGCTACCACCAAAAGGCACATTCCTACCACCTTTTTAAATTTGAATAGTCATTCAGAGGCTGTGTGCAGTCAGAGCAGCTTGCTCTTCCTGCTGAAATAAAATCCTTCTTTTGTACAGAGAAGGGCAGGACCTTCTATTTCAGTAGCAGAGTGATCTTACATCGCTTCTGAGTCAACATTCCTCACAGATGCTGTTTGCAGTAGCCGCTGAGTGACTTCAGAATGGTTTTCATGGGGCCTTTCTAGTAAGATCCAATTACTGAGGAAAACCAAAACCATATTGGCTTTCGTTCTGCCAGTGCTTTTAACAAGGAGGAATATGATTACTAAGGCAATTGATTATTTGGAGGAGGGTGGTCAAGTGCAGAAACCTCACTGATGAGGATAATATTCCCAGTCTTCCAGAACAATTTTAAAGGGCCAAGTATTTTCTGCACTAAACATAAATCAGTTTATATTACTTGTGCACACACCTAGCAGCTCAAAACACCATCCTTGTGTTGTCTTAGCTGTAAGATATTCATCCATATTTTTATAAATTAAATTTATTGTGAAGCAGGGAGTCTTTATGCCAGTCTAGGCTTGGCACTGCTGTGCACACATTAGCCATACATCCTTCAACCAGGGTAATCAGAATGAAATACTTACATTCAGCTGTTAATTTGAACGGCACTGCTTTAGTAGAACACCCACTCTAAATAACCACTCCAGACATTTGAAAATTAACTGAACTCCTGAGCACTCCCGAGTTTTGAGCTTAAAATTTATATAAGTTCGTACTTGTTTTTGTACTTGTATCAAGGTTGTTCTTACTTTTCTTTGACTATCAGACATATTCAGAGAAAGCAGTCATACCTGTTCCAGTCTAATTTATAAGATATGCCCTCAGTAAGTTCTGTGTCTGCATTACAGCTAAATACATCTTCTCTGATCACTCCAGGTCCTTTCATGTTTCGTTTTACCATGGCCTCTTACTGAAAACACAGTGCTTTATATATTCCAAGACTGCCTTTCTTTTGCCTGGCTGTATCAGACTGGTGGCTCGTGGAAATGCTGTTCTTGTCTTAATGGAATCAGCTCTTCTTCCATTTGTCGTTTTTCAGTGATTTCTCAGCAGTTTGCTGAAGTTCCTGAGCACTTTGTATCATTACTGCTAAGCACTATTTCTGTAACACCAGTTCTCAAGGTCATCTTATTCTATGCTAAGGATATCCTCTTTCTAGATTGACTTCTAGCGTGGCACTGCCTTCTTTTCCCTTCACTGGCAGCAGTAACTAACGTGGCCCTGGTCTTGTGCCAAGACTGCAAATGGAAATATCAAATGGCACTGCCAAGGCAGACTCACAGGGATCATTACCAGTTAGTTCCCTGGGTACCATGAACTTCACATTTTCAGAGTAACCCATTATTGCCCTCTCTGCAGGCTGTTCTGCTTATCTGTGAGGACTGAAATACTGAAGTCAGTCTTTTCCATTCTTAAGTGATACAAAACCCCCATTCATTTTAGACCTATGTAGCTAGATTCTTATTTCCATATACCTCTGTCGAAGATAACTCCTTTGTTCACATTTCTGCATTTGCAACTACAAAAATAGTCTTTTCTTTTTTGAATTTTCACTGCAAGATCCTCCTGAGCTCTTCTGGGGCAATTATAATTTCATTGAGAAATTTCTTATCTCTGAGATGCAGCTGACAGCATCATTCCATTAACATTTCCTCTGCCCAAAATTTAAAGCACTGCAGGAGATCCAGTTAGGTTTGAAGCTTTTCCTTATGATTTTTTTTTTTCTCTGCATGTAAAAAGTTCCACATATTCTTAGACCGTGGGCTGAGAAATTGAAGACTTTCCACACGAGTTGTGACACACTCAGTTCCTAGATTTGGGTAACTACTCCATGCAGTGTTTCAGAGTCTGTCTTTTAGAATCTGAGAAACACTTTGCAGACTCTCCAGTAGAGACATTAGAAGTCTGACCAACCCAAACCTGGCAGCAACAAGGTCATTTCCTAAAGGAAAGCAAGCAAAGAGCCAGTTGTGATAACAGAGCCTTCATCACCCAGGGCCAACCCCTCGCCCTGCTGAGGGGAGCAGGGCAGACCCAGAGCAGGGGGCCAAGGTGCCAGATACCCCTCATGGTGAGAAGGCAGATCCCAGGAAGTGGATCCATGGATGAGGGTTGGGATCAGGTCACTGGGCAGGTTCACAGTGATGAGGCTCTGTCAAGCCAGAGCAGCAAGTCCCTGTGTGGGCTCCTGGATCCAGGGATCCTGTGGCTGAGCCAGAGCAGCACCTGCAGCCCAGCCTGATGGGGCTGAGCTTAAACAGAGCTCCAGGCCCATGGGGGGCAAATGGAGGCACCGGGTGAAGCTTGTGGAGGTTCATTAGGGCTTATTAGTTCCCTTGGGGCTTTGACACTGTGGGAAACACGTTATTCAAATGCAATCTCACATGAAACAGTAGCTTAACCTGTGATGTTGTTTAGTGGGTTTTAGATTCTTATATGTTTATTTCACATAATTAGGCACCATTAGAGCTGGGAACTTTATCACTTGATGGAATATTCAGTGTCAGTAGGTCAGGCACAACAGTTATTCCCTTAGGGTTCACCATCTCCTGCAGCAGCAGCAGCAGCCTTTCCACTGTCCTGTACTAAGGTCAAATTTCTGTCTCTTTTTTGTTTGTCTTTTTAAAACTACCAACATGCTGCAGAAGGAAAAGGTGTAAATGATTGTTTGTTTATGCTTTGAGATGTGCACTCAAATCTCTTAGCAAACCATGGTATTGTAGCGGAGCTTTGGACATTAGCTTGAGTTTTCTCTTTGCTGTGGAAACCCTTTAACTGAGTCAGACCTGATTACCGTTTCCTTAAGAAGTCACTCATCTTATTTCACATAAAAAAGGCACCAGAGTAACCTTTAGCCAAGTCTCCAGCCTACATAAACAGCACAGATGTGAGGATGCTGCAGAGGAAACAGAAGAGATACCAATTACACTGCTCTGGGAACCTTCTGTTCCAGCAATTATGTAGGGATGCTGCAGAGACTCACTAGCAGCACCACATAAATTTTATCTTACGTTTAGCTGCCAAGATGCATATCTTCAGTGCAACAGGAGAGAAGTTTTGCATTTCATTGTGTTAAAATTATCTTTAATTACATCACCATCGTTTTTAACACCATGAGATGGAATCAAAGTTTATGGCCACACACATGTAAGAGACATGAATCAGATCATACCTCCTCTGCATGATCTCCTTCAAGGGAAAAAATCAGGTTAAATCCTTCTTAGTGTCATCTAGCATTAGAAATGAATTAAAATATAAAACATGGATCACAAAGACAGTACAGAAACCCTTAAGTTTAGAGATCAAGGAAAGTCTTTACATTATCCTGCTGTTAAAAGGAAAATTTGTTGAGTGCATTGGGATTTACTTTTAAAAGGCTCAAACTGTTACTGAAGTTTGATCCATTTTGATCTTGGGACAGTTTGACTATCTCAGAAACCAAGATCCAAGTTTACATAGCTGCTTTATAACTGAGGAAATCTGAACCACAAGCTTGACATGGTGATATTTACACTCTAATGTTGTATTGTAGGGATAACCCAGCTAGGGCTTTCTTGCATTGTCTGGAGCAGCTTTATGCCACAAGTGGCAAGCAAAAGCCTGATGAATTATAAAATCCAAACAGAGGCAGCAGGACTAAACAGTGCTAGTTTTATTCAGACTTTCCCCCTGGGATCAATCTTCTACCCTGACAGGGTTTACTTTCCTAAGTTTGCAGTGTAACGTGGTGGTGTAGCAGGGCTTGTGTCAGGTTTGTGTCAAAGGAGGAACTGCGTTGGTTGGGTTTAGCTAATCTAAGTGCAACCTGCCCGTTCAGGTGAGATTATGTATCTGAACATATCTGGAAAATACCTGAATTCACAGGCCTTTGCAGACTCAGGTTACGTAAGATTTTTCCTCTGAGTCACTTCCAGAGGAAATGAAAAAGTGCCACCATGTTCCTGAAGGAAGGTGCTGATCTTTTGAGTAAGTCCAGTGTGGGATGTTATTCTGGGAGAAAGCAAAATAATGATATTCACCCCATTCAAAATTAAATTAAAGACTTGGCTTAGTCTCACAATAATTTCTTCACACTATTACTACCACTTATTGTTGCTTGTTCCAACTCTGTGCACTTCCCAGCTTTGCTGCCTGTACTGGTGGTGAGATCCAGAGGGGGCTGGCCTCAGCTTCACAGCTATGGGATGCTGAAGTGCTTGGGGGGCAGGTACTACAGAAATAAGCCAGTTGTTTTTTATCAGAGCTGTTGCTGCCTTTAGGGACTGTTCTGCCATCACAGGATTGTAACCTACTCCAGGATTGCCTCATGCCTGCCTGGGAGTGCCTTTGGCATGGAGAGGGACTTCTTGGTGGAATTCCTAAATCTGCACTAAGTCAGTGAAGGAAGTGCTGGTAGGATGAGGATTGGTCTGTGATGATGCAGTGGACCAAGGTACAAAGACACTGGTTCAAGTCTAGTTGAGGTTTCACAATTTAAGGCTGAGATTAATGTGAGTGATTTAGGAGGTGCAGGGTTTATGATCTCCGGGTATAAATTCGCACTTCTGCCAAGCTGAAAGGTAATACTGTGAAACAAAATACCTCTTCCAGTTCTTGTGGCAGAAACAGGGGGCTCCCATTATTCTACCCTGTGAGCAGTGGCATTTTTTATGGTGTGGGTTTTATAGGACATTCCTCTTATAGCTGGAGGTGGATGTGCAGCTGCAGATACCTTGCATTTCATAATTCAGTCACATCTCACATCCACTAATGAATATTTTGCATGAGTGCTGGTTCATTTGGTATAGCTGAGAAATGAAAATGTGGCTGAAAGCTGCCGAAATAGTCAGAAAGTCTTCAGATATATAAGACTTTGTTTTCCCTTTTGGGTAGAGGAATATAATGCTTGAACTGGTGAATAAGAGATTATAAAGATCAGTAATTCATATATTAGTAGTTTATATAAAATTATTTTATTTTTACCTGAAGCGCCTGAAAGAATTTGCTGTTCTTGTTCTATTGGAAAAATGTTAACTTCAAATTTCTGCAATGGAGAGGGAACAGAAGCCTATTATTGTAATGATGTCCTGTATATGATACTTGAAATTCTAATGGAACTGTTTGAGCTGACTATTGCGGAGAAATATGCAATCCTGTAGATCAAATCTAACTTAATATGGAACAAATGGAGTGAATTACCTGAAAATTACAACTGAAATAGCAACTCAGTTATGTGTGCGCAGGCAGTCACATAGTCATGGTTGTCTTAGTCATGACGTACAAGTCCTAAAGATTTTAGTAAAAATAGATACTAAAAATACTTTCAGAATGTTCCAGGAAATCTCATTTTCCTCTTGATAACAAAATGCTGCATGATTACCAACTGGGTTATGTCAGGAAGAAGATCTGAGAATGTTGAAATGCAGACCAGTGGTTGTAGCATCTTTGCCTGGGCACTGGGCTCATGACTGCCTTACACTTCAAAGTGTTTGCGTGGACGTTCAGGGTTTTTTGTAAATGTTTAATACAGTTTAAGACAGTGGGAGAGAGCACCATTTTTCAAGCTTTCTGAAAATGAGATCTGTTGAAAAACACCAAACTCCTTCACCTACTGTCTCTGTCCATTTGCTTTCAGAGATTTTGTTGACTGCTAGGACCTAGAACTTTTCCATTTTTGAGGTCTTCTTTTACCTAGAAAGATTTGAACTTGTTAGAGCAACAAGGGGAAGGGCCATAAACATGGCTGGAGCATCTCTCCTTTAAGGACAGACAGAGTTGGGGTTCTTCAGTGTGGAGAAGGCTCCAGGGAGATCTTGGCTGAGGTCTTTCAGTGCTTAAAGGGGGCTTATAAGACAGATAGAAACATTTTACTGAGGTAGTAAACCTGTAGTGACAGGACAAGAGGCAATGTGGATAAGTTGGATTTAAGAAAGTTGGATATAAGAAAGAATTCTTTTTTTCCTATAAGGATGCTGAGGCACAGCACAGGTTGCCCAGAGAAGCTGTGGATGCCCATCCCTCAGCTTGTCTGAGATCAGGTTGGATGGGACTTTGAGCAACCTGGTTTAGTGGAAGGTGTCCCTGCCCATGGCAGGGGCATGGACTAAGAGAGCTTTGAGGATCCCTTGCAACTCCAGCCATTCTGTGACTGGATGAAAATATGAGCTGTAAAGACAGCTAAAATACATGTTTGTAATTACTGCTGCTTGTTTGGGTTTTCTCTGAAGCGTGTTGCACAATTAATTGGATTTCAAACATTAAATGCTTCAGTTAAGCAGCACAAGGGTATGTGTGGCACAAACAGGTGGCTGCCTAAGGCAGGGGATTGTTTAAATGTTGTGGGCTGTGAGGCATCTGCATAAGCACGGATTAGTCAGATCTGGCTGGAAGCACGGGTCGTCCTTTCAGCTGGAACTTCCTGTCAGTAATGCTTCACAAAATTAGGAAGATGTTCAAAGATAAGAAGTGGCACTACAGATGTGTTATATTAGACTGATATGTGTAGGCTGGTCCTTGGAGGTATTTGTTCTTCTCACAACACTGTGAAATCTGACCAAACTGGGTGCAGCAGATACCTCCTCCCTGTAGAGCTGGCTTGTAGTCTGTCATGGGAACATGGACACCAGAGCTCCAGACTGACACCAATTAGCACTTCTTGTCAGGAGATGTGTGTAGCCCATGCTTGTGTGACTCAACCAGCAGCAGTGTTACTTAATTGAACCTGACACTCTTAGGAAAACAAGGCCAAAATCCAATTTTTTTAGGACAGCAGCCTATTGATGCCAAGTTCAGAAACTCTTATTTTTGCCTTAGACAGTGACCTTTGAGAACAATATGTCATTTAAAATTACATAACTCCCTTCCCTTTTTTTACTCACCATTGGATCTTGTTGGTTTTCATTTGTTTGTTTTTCCAGACTGGAACAAACGGATCGAATACAGGCCTGGTTCTGGCAGCATACCCTTGTTTCCCAGCATCCATCTAGAAACGTGTGATGGACCAGTGTCCTCAATCCACACCACCATTGAATTGCAGACCAATTACATTGGAAAGGGCTGTGATCGTGAAACCTACTCAGAAAAATCTCTGCAGAAATTATGTGGTATGAATATGGTTTTCAGTTGACATAATAATGTTTTTTCCAGACAAAGCACCAGTTCTGTGTGACCTGTAAGCATGCAGCACTTGGATTTAGCTCAGCTGGTTCACCTTGGATCACAGCAATGAAAATGGAGAGAGTGGTGATATTTGACAGCTGCTCTATTCTTCTTTTCCATTTGTTTTCACTCTATTTCATACTTTCTCCCCACCTTCCTTTATTTTTTTTTCTCTCCTGTTCCTATTCCCTTCTCTATTTTTCCTTCTTCCTCATTCCACCTCTTTCTCCTTTCTTCCCTCTGCTGCAAATACTGGTGTGACAGTGTAGCGAGATTTCCAGTGTAGATTTGCCATCACAGGAATACCATAGGATTTGCAGAGAATTCAATCTCCCTGTTGTGTTTGTCTTTCTGACTCAGCTTTCTGTTCTGCTGCTCAGTGCTGTGCCAGAGGACAAACAAACAAAAAGTAAAAGAGCATTTTGGGCAATCATTTGAGCAAAAATACTTAAGAAACATGAATTTCAGATAAGCGCTGACCTGGTGAAGAAATATTTCCTAATTATTTTCCTCCCTTTTTGTGCTTTTTGATAACTTGGTTTAAAAGGTACAAATCAATTTGGAAAGGCAGATTAAATACTTGAAGATACTGCTGTATTTTTTCCAGACTTTAAGATTCTGTATCTGGCAAAGCAATGGCCACACAATAATCCCTTTATCTTTTGAGATCAGCTGTCTCTCCTGCTCCTCTAATATCCTGTCTTTAGAGTCCTCCTCTGAAGCCCTGATGGCGTGGACATTGATTCCTATCTTCTCCAAAAGGTCTCTTTACCTGGCTCCTGTCTGAGCTACAGTAGCAATTGTGCAATTTTTTTGCTTTAAATGTGTGGATTTTGGGTTGGGGTGCTCTGGTGTAGGGCTTACCTTTGCTCTGATACCACACAGCAGTGCTACAGATATGTTAAGATCAATACACTAACCTTTAGGAAATAATTTTTGTAAATGAAAAATTTCAGCCAGCGTTAGTAAATTATTAAAAATGGAGAAGCAATCTCCAGGGAAAAATAGTTGGCAATTGCAATTATCAATTACCAGTGGGGATGGAGAAAGGGAGGTAAAGGTGAGTGGGAGTAGTAGCATTGTCATGAAATCTGAATGTTTTCAACTTGAAAATTGCTTAGTTAAGATCACAGAAACCATCACGACTTTAATTCTGTGTCTTTATCCAACTGCCTGGGCTCTAGAAGAGCAGATGAAAACCCATCTGCCCCAATATGCATCTTAATCATGTCAATGACATTAAATCTGAGAGGCTGAGCAAGGCTTGATTTCATAAAATACTAGAATTTTAATAAATATGTTCTAGCTAAAGTTAAATATTTTTGCCTCCCCTAAGGATCTGTATTGGCAGCGAAAAGAACATTGCTTTGTGCTGTTACAGACCTGAACTGCAAATGGCACAGTCACTCAGTGCAGATCACTAGGAACGAGACCTAAACCACGAATTTATTACCTTGAAATCAAACACTGATAGCAGCTCTAGCCAACAATATTATCATTTCAAGTGTAGGGCTGCAAGGAGGTACCTTCAGCTGGTATAAAATTCCTTAGTTGAGGAAGGTTGTGCAAACTCTAAGGGGTTCAGTTGGCAGAGTGTGGCTTGACTACCTCAGCTGCTGGCACTTGAGTAGAAAAGAGAATTACAGGAGTTTCTCAGGTCTGTCAGTGCCATTGTGGTGGCTGCAGGCAGCTGTGAGCAGTGGACAGATGTCACTGCTGAACTTCAGCTTTTGCTCAGCACATCAGTGAAAGAACAGAATGGAAAGCACTTGAGAAAACAGCTAAGAGTGAAAGAGTGTACGTAAATAGGGGGGAAATTCTCACTGTGGAAAGAATTTTTTTTTTGTCCAAGTTTTCCGTATCTTCATAGAGAGCAGACATGGTAGAAACTTGTATTAGGACTTTGAAAAAAAGGTTGTAAGTGGCAATGTGCTTTACAAGAGAATTGCATTTAGCCTGGCCTGAACTTTGCTATTTAGTATTTATTACCATCCTTAATGTAGAGAGAACTCTTATGAAAGCAGGTTAAATTATTTCTGGAAATCAGTTTTCTCCCAGAAATTACCTTATTGTAACTAATGGCTGGATGATAAAATGCTTTGAAAAGCAAGAAAACCCTGATTTTTTTTGTCCAGTGAAGCACTGTGTGATTGCAGAGAGTGCAGAACTGAGCACTCACAGACAGATCTGCACCATGTAAAATGCAAGGCTCTCTCTGTATAATTGAAGATCCAGTTTAAAAATCCTGTGCTCATTTCTTCATTTATCTGTTGGAAATCTGGAGAATGCAGATGCTAAGGAGGGTGAATTAAAACTCATTTTTTATATGATGGAAGGTTTAAGTCTGCTTTTCAATAACCCAGAGATTTGCACTCCCTTGGACGGTCAAGGTGGGCAGCTTAAATGATTAAATTACACTCGAGTCATTTTAAAGTCAAGGAATTATTAGTGTTGTGCTTCAAAGCATTGTAGTAAGCATTCTTTCACCTTGTCACCTGACAATAATAAAAAGTACAGACTGTCTAAAAGACACCATTTGGACTGCAAAAACATATCAGAATAAGTCACACTAAAAGAAATATAGGTTAAGGAGCCTAAAATATCGTGGACAGATGGCTCTAGTGCTGTCTCCTTTCCCTCTAAATGTAGATAAAATAGAAAACAATGGGATTGCTAATGCTCACATGTGGCAGATGGGAAAGTGAGACAGGGAAACACTGAATATCAGACTCAAGGCCCTGCTCCAGCTAAGATCCTGCCCCTCTCTCTGTTATCCTGGGTGGTGTAGCATTGCAGGAGGCTCAAACAGAGTTGCTGATCTGATGAAGAAGTACAATTTGGGCTGGGTGTTATTTGGATGATTCGTTTCCAGTTAAGCCAGCAGTCTGGTCCAGCTCAGCAAGCAGCATCCTGGCACAAAGTTTGGAGCCCAAATGTGCAGCACTGGGAGAGGAGGTGGGGCCAACTGCATAAATCACTTGTGAAAATAAGCACTTTTGTATGCAAGAGGTGCCTCAGAGGTCTCAGCCCAAAACTGAGCTTCGTGCAGCAGTTCCTGCATTGTTCTGGAAGCATTTTTGGGAGAAAAGGGCATCAGGCACTACATTTGGAAGAGCACTGATCCAATGATAAGGCTGTTCTGGGAACACCTCCAGATACATCCTGTTTGCATTGCTCCAGGTCTGTCTCTGTACATGGCTGAGCAGCCTGGGACTCTGGCTGGATTTATTAGGATAGAAAAAGCATGATTTATTCCAGCCAAATCTCCCGAGCACATAATCCAATGGTTTTTCTCAGGGCAGGATTAAAACACACTAACAGGATGACATTCCAAACTTAGCCATAAATCTCCATACAAATATGGGCAGATGAAGAGGAACCTGTTGAGCTTGGTGCTTGTTACACAAATGCTCTTGCACAAGCCTGACCTTAAGTTGGGCAAATAAGGTAATTTACCTGAGCACTTTGCTGAGTTTAACAAGCAATATAGAAATGTTCAAGGCCAGGCTGGATGGGGCCTGAAGGTGCCCTGCATATGGCAGGCGCGTTGGAACTGAATGATGCTTGAGGACCCTTCCGTCCCAAACCATTCTAGGATACACTGACCATGAGAGAATTCCATTTCGGAGTGTATCTCTGGATTAATTCTAATAGAAAAAATAGGTATTTCCAAATGTTTGTGGCCAGAGTAGACAGTGAGGGGTGAGGCATCTCTGAGCTCATAATTTACCTAAGACAAGCATGTGCCCATTTAAAAATGTATTTTCTCTGATATACACCATGGTACAAGGAATTTCTGTTCCTTCTGAAAGATTAAAAAACTGAATATAAAAATTAGCTCAGAAGGAAAATGAGTGAGAAAATAATTATTTCACTTGTGTCCTGTGCAAATAATTTTATTTTTAGTGACTTGCATTAAAGAAGAAAAAAGTTTATCCCAAATTGTGCCATCTGGGTAAATTGAGTTTGATGTATTCCTGTTGGTAACATCTCTGTATTAAGTAATGCAATGTCATGTATTATCCAGAATTACAGTTTGTAAAATAAATAAACTTTGTCTCCATGCCCAAACTATGAACCTGTGGGTGTTAGGTTTGATATTTAAAATATCACTTCAAAATAGCCTCATTTTACAGTGATAACTTTTAGAGAAGAATCCAAGACATTCAGTTACAGAATAATGAGAATGTTTCCGAATCATTACTATAATACTTTTTTTTTAAAGTCCATGTGATACAATTCTAAACACTCTTGGCTTAAAATTCTGCACTCCTGCAGAGATTTGGGATCTTTTATCTCTTCTTGGATGGTGAAGGAAGGCAGAATATCTTAGCAGGAGATTTTTTATGCTGTCACGGTTTGCTCACCATATCGTTACTTGACAAAGCAGCAACAGGAATACAAAGATTGTTTGTGCTTTTTACTCTTGGAATCGTATTTCCTAAATGCTAAATGCTGTCTTTCACCAGTGGGTAGATGCTCTGGGTAGCCCCTTACATGTTTTTAATAGTGCCTGGCAGTTGTTAAGCCGTAAGAAAACACAGAGCTGTGAAGAACTGTGCTATTTCATCAGACCTTGGCACCACGGTGTTTTCATCTCAGTCTATCATTAAAGAACACATGGAGTTACAACCATCAAATATGTACCAGAAACCAGCACTGAAGTGACATTATCTGGTCAGGGTGAATCCCCCCCATGAATTGACATTCCTAGCAGCATTATTGTGGCTATCCATGGCTGTCTGCTGGACACTGTGTGCCCTGTCCTGCACTCATCCCTGCTGTGCTGTATTTCACTGCACACCATCCCCACATACCTTTATGCTGTCAGGGAGGGAAGATAAATGCAGAAAATTGTTTTGACTCTTAGCAGATCTTGAAACAGCTGAAGAAATGTCATTAATAAATTTCAGAAAATAATGAGAATTTCTGAGGAAGATAACTTTACATTATTTTCTATAGTTTTCTGTGCAGTACATTTAATCTAGAAAACTCTTGTTGGTTTACGATGGTTGGTATTTTATAACGTTTCAGTGATTTGGCATTGAGGCTGGTAGGGCCATTTGGGTAGTAAAATAGTCTAAAGAGTGTGAATCAGAACCCTGGCCTATACTAAATTAATCTTCACAGCTTTTTCATTGGTGTCTCATTGTGTTATTCATTATATGTGATTTGCAGGAGCTTCCTCAGGTGCCATTGACCTGTTACCATCTCCCAGTACAACAACCAACTGGACAGCCGGGCTCCTCATGGACAGCAATGACATCATTTTTAAATTTGATGGAAAGCAAGGGGCCAAAATCCCAGATGGAATAGTCCCGAAAAATTTAACTGATCAATTCACCATCACTCTGTGGATGAAACATGGACCTAGTCCTGGATTAAGAGCTGAGAAGGAGACTATTCTCTGCAACTCTGACAAGACGGGTGAGTCTGTGTATGGAAAAGACATTATGCAAAGGGAATATCAACAGCAGTAGAGTGTTGTTTCATTTGGTCTGAGAAAAAACTAATCTCAGATGGTGCCACTCTAAACATTGCTGACTTGAGAGCTTATTGAGGGCACTGATGACTACCTAAATTTCAAACATAGCTGGGATAACACAGCTTGAGAGATTTCACAGGAACTGATTAATAAAATAACTAAATTATGTTTAATTTTTTTCATTATTTAGATTGGGAGAAACAATTCTAATTCTTCACTGAAACTAGTTGTATGAAATATGCATTTGGATTTGATTTATTAGCTGGGACAGGATGATTCCATAAACAAAGCTGATACAGCATAATTGAAGAAGATGCTCCCGCACGAGCCCTAACGATCCATGAGAAAGCTCAGTTCTTTGGGGTTTCTGTTGTTTGGCTGGGTGCTGTGTGTGTGTAAGACCTGCAGACACACAGAGAAGTGGTGCTGTGTGGGGTGGCTGAGCTGGGTGTGTCCCTCCCCGCAGAGATGAACCGGCACCACTACGCGCTGTACGTGCACAACTGCCGGCTCGTGTTCCTGCTGCGCAAGGACTTCGACCAGGCCGACACCTTCCGCCCCGCCGAGTTCCACTGGAAACTGGACCAGGTACCTCCTGATTCCTCTTATCCGGGACCCTCCCTCCTCCTCACCCCCTTTGGAGAGCACAGGGAACGACCCCGATCCCAGAGCAACTCTTGTGAAGGCTGTCCGGGGTCTGTCTGGTGTCTTTTGCAATTTTACTGCAACTTGCAGCTGTTATAACTCTAATCAGGATCCACATAAAAAGAGAGAAATGCGTTAACTTTGTTGAGTCATTTTATGCAGTAGTTTTTTTTTTAATTGAGCCACTTTAAATGGTAAGTAGAGGTTTATATCCTTTGGCAGAGGAGATGTGACATTGCATATAGTTCCCTAAAAATTTTCCATTTATCATTTTTTAAAAATCTGCTTTATCAGCACAATGGAAGTGATGGAAACCTTTTCAGTAAAGAGTATGCTGACACACAGAAAGGCTCTTCTATTATATTGCAAATCCAATCTGCAGACCTTTTCTTTCATCTGCTGTCCTGCATGTAATTTCTCCTTATTATTAAGAGTGTATTGCAAGAAAATTATTATTAAAGAGATAAGAGTTGCCTTTCATAGTTATTAATTCTAGGCAGGATAAGCATCATGTGGATGAATGAAGACAGGCTTCATCAAAGTACTGTTTTTTCAAAGCAAGTTTCTTCTTATCTTTGAGTCCAAACTATGCTATTGAAGATGTAGGTAAAGGAATGTTTACTTTTCTAATTCACCTTCTAAATGCATATAAAAATGAGATCTCCATAGTGTTTATCAGATGAGTGTGGTAAGAAAGCCTGTGGTGGTCATAGCACTTGCTTTGCATTCACATTAACCAGCCTGGAATCAGTTTCTGCTGTAGTTAATATGAAATCTTACAGTGTCTCAAAACAAATTTAAATTAAATCAAACTGAAGATTGCAAGGAGTAACTGATATCACCTCAGATAAGGCTGTTCTGAGTGCTGAAGGTAGATTTGTATTTCTAAATTCTGTACTAAGCATCTAAATTAATGCTAATGCAAAGTTTGTGGGAAGTATTTTGATTTTGAAAATTGAGTGCAGTCAACTTCTGTGTCCTTACAAGAGAGAGACTCAGTGTCCTCTCAATAAATGAAATTTGTGTGTAACTTGTAACTTGGCCATGAACCTTCCTAACTACTACTGAAAATTCCTACATGATGGAAACTAGAGACAGAAAATATATTTTTAGGTCACTTGATTAATTTCCTTTCATTCGGCTGCTGTCAGTTGATTTCCACAGTATATTTTCAGCTGTTGTTTATAGCTGAAAAAGAAAGTAAGATTAAAGTATAAATAAAGTTTGTTATGGGTTGTGTGCCCAGACTTCCATGAAGATAAATTTATATTGTCATGGTGATACTGTTGTAAGTTTTGTCATGAAGGGGCCTCATAAAAATTGCTGCTTTATCTCTTTTTCATGCTCCATCTGGCCTATATGGTAGAGTAAATTAAAAGAAACTGAAAATAAAACATATGTGAATAATGGGCTGGGAAGGAACTTGAATGGTTTTGAAGACAAGGCAGTGAGAAATTTTCACAATAATGTAGTAAAATGATGCCGCCTTCTAACTGTATACCCAGAGTGGTCTACCTTAGAAAGCATGGGATATTTTAAAACCACATCATAAAACAAGTAGGATCTTACTCAATGTGAAAAGAAGCTGAGCTAGACTTTCAAGAGTAGATTAAGTTGATTATTTGCATATTTAGACACTGAAATACCTCTGGAAATCTCACCTTCGGAACAGTTCATTCTGTAGTGGCATACTCTCTGCTTCCTTGTTGTTTTTGCTCTCTTAAGAAAAGCCTGGGAACTGAGCTGTGCCCAGCTGCGGTCCATGTGCCCCCCATCTGCACTGTGGGACAGGACTGCAGACAGGACAGTGCAGAAATGACTCTGCAGGACCCTCCAGGGCTTGGTCCCAAGCACAGCCAGAGCAGAGTAAAATGTGGCAGAGCACTTTATTGCTGAGCTCACTTTATGAGTGCAACAATGCTGAGATTGTTTTTGCTGAGAGGAATCCAGTGACCTTGGAAGAGGGTGAAGCTTGAACTGGTGAAATCATTTATCACTCTCACTGTGGAACAGTAAAATTTATTATACCAGCTGCTCTGGGCTCTTTCTACTCCATGAGACTCCTCATTCTTTCAAGGCACTGACCAGGAATGTGAGCTTATTGTCATTACAGGTTTAATTTAATTTTCTAGATCTCATTTCTGTGGTGGTTGAGTGTAACACACATCTTAGCTGCAGGCTCCATCCTTGTGTGGATACAGGGATCCACGGAACATTTTATACAGCTGCACCTGAGTGCATCTGGAGCCTCTTGACACAACAGCAGCCTTGCATAAGAAGTGTCTGGAACCTCCACGTGACAGTGTCTGCCAAGTTAGCTCTGGGAAGATTGTGTCTTTAAGTCAGTTCATAAACCTAAGGATTTATTTCCAGTATGGCCTGCAGTTTATTTATCCCTATTTGTTACATTAATGGCCTTTGCTAGGTGGATTTTTCACTTCCTGTACTGATCCATGACCTGAGAGTGCCACAGCCCTGGGCAGACGTGCCTTTACCAGTGACCTCTGCAGAAGGTGCTAATGATCAGGGGTAACAGACTTCACACTGAAGGTATTCTTGTTATTTATAAGAAACATGGGGAAAAAGAAATGTAGATAGTTTGGGATTTCCCCCACTTTCTTCCTTTTGCAAATTAAGTGTCTTAGTTTTGAGAGAAGCCACTAGCAGTAATCTGGAAGTAAAGGAATGGAAGGAACAATGTTAAAGAAAATTAGTGTCAAGTGTGTAATGCTGGGTAATAAAAACAGCAATAGATGCCCAGGTAGGGGAGGTTCCTTCCTTTTACTTATTCCCATTTCCTTGTAAGCCCAGGTATTTCCTTTGTTTCAGAATCATGACCTTTTTTCTGAGTTTCCCATGCAAAAGTTTAAATTGAATACCATGATGTGTTTGTCAATGTTTTTGTCATTTCTTTTCTCAATACTTTAACTATTAGACACTTTTTAAATCCCAGAACCTATTACAAAAAGTTTTGTAACCAAAGCCAGTAAAAGGCACCTAAATCATCATCTAATTGTCTCAAATGGATAGAAACAGAGATGTGATTTTAAGTTAATTATTTAGTTAGCCAGATATGTATTTGGGCCATCTAAGAATAACATATGAAATATTCAAACTGTTTCTTTGACTTTCTTAGAAAGCTATGAACCAAACCAAAATTGTAGTTTGAATGATGAACCAAGGCATTCAAGCCTTTGGTGGCAGCGGAATATGTAACACTAAATAGGACAGTGTATTTTGCACTCTGTTCAGCACAGGTATTACACTTTCCATACAAATATGAGGACAGTCAAGCCAAAAGGTGTTTTTCCTTCTCCTAAATCAATAGGATAGGAACACTTTTTTTAGTGGGAAAAGGTCTCTGAGCCAGGGATGAACAATTTTTTCATGTACTTAATTCACAGTAGAACATTATTTTCAGGATGTTATCATTCTGTAAACAGTCTTCACCCCACAGGCAAAATTGATATTGATCCCATTAAAAACAGGGAATGCACTGCATGATGTGGAGTCATTCTACATCAGCAAAACCAGATAAACATGAAGAAAGTCACTGTTTCTTTACTAAGGTGAGATAAATTGCTTTGAATAATCCAAAATTAACCTGTAGTGCTTTTCATTGTGGAAAAGCCCCAAACAATTTCTTTTCTAACAGGAACTCGAGGAAAAGGTTTCGATAAATCTAAATGTGTGGTGCATTTTGTCTGTGTGGGCACAGAGCTGCTGAAGGATCAAGGCAAGGCCTTTGTTTGCGTTTCACCCCTTCACTGGCCCCACACACAGCAGGGCCTTCCCCTGGAGATGGTCGTGCCCAGTCAAGCCCCTCACTCCCAGCTCCTTTTTTAAAATAAGCTACTGCACAAGGACATGGTAGAGCAGGAACTGACTTTTGAAGGAATTTATGTTACATGATAAGAGGGTGAAATGAAATTGATTTGGTATCTGGAGTCTTTCTTTTTTAATATAGTTAAATTAGATATTTCCATTAAATAACAAGAGTTATGCTTGGAAGTTGTTCTTTTATGCTGGATTGTTAGACATTGTTTAGAATTGTTATCTGTGTGCATTCAGTTTTGAGAAGAGCCCCCTTCATATAATGAAAACTGTTGAGTGGCCTCCCTCTTTAGAGATTTGGAGGGAGAGAAAGCTAATGAATACTTATGGAAAGTACACAATAATCTCAGTCCTAGAGGGTTAAGGGTACACAGAGAGACAGGGTGCTGCAAGTTTCCATCATCTCTGTGCATGAAATTTCTCCTCTAGGTAAAAGCCCTCAGGCTTGCCAGTCCCATCCTTTCCAACATGATGCTCTATTTGAAGTTAACTTTGGGTTTTTTTTATGATGGAGTTTAGTTGTTTATTACTTGAAGCTCAAAAGAGTTTCTTATGCTCTTAAACACTTACTTTAGAAATTGGTATGCAGGCCTGCACTGCTTTGTGCATACACCTTTAATGAAACTGCAAAAAGAAATCAGTGAGGTGTTTTCCTACAGAGCCAGGAAGAGATAAATGATAAATGAATGTCACTAATTCTGCAACAGAGATGAAATAATTCCGGGATTTAAAAAGTCTTTGCGGCATCCCTGACACCTCAAGTGCCTTCCATTACAGCCCTGTCTCTTCTGACACACTTTATTGCCACTTTCCATCTTTAAATGCTATTTTGACAAATATTTATTCAGTGTCTTGCATCAAAACAGTTTTTGGTAGCACAAGGATGAGTCACCAGTGATGATAAATGCCAAAAATATTCTTTGTGATCCCAACTGAACGAAGGTTGTTTAATATAAGTTTTTAATGCAACTGTTCTATCACTGATAACAACAAAATCTTGACAAACCAATCACAGTGGCTGTCCAGAATTTGCTTTATGACATGCAGAAGTTCCCTTGGGCCACTTCTGAACTATTCCCTACAAACTGGTGTGGGTTTGTGCATTTCTGATTTCTGCAGTACAGCTCGGTGTGAAATGCAGTGACTGCTCTGTGCTCCTGTAAAACTGCTATGACCTTAAGGAGCAACCAAGCTCAATATTTTATAATTTCTCTATTTGCTTTTGCCTGAAATTATTTGGACATTTTTCTGCATATTTCTTTTCTGCATTTTGCAATTTTCTAACCTGTTTTATTATAGCTTTTTAACACTGGTATGGGATTTTCACACCTGTTCATGCTCAGCTACTGTTCCCAAAGACTTTAAATGAGCTGGGTCGACCCTTCTGAAAATGATCCCTATTATGTTCTGTCCTTTGGGTCTTATATGGGAAATTGTTTTTCCCATATGTAGTTATGATCATTCCCAAGGGAAGTTAGAACTGTTGCGATCACCAAGCCGTTTAGACCCTAAGACACCCATTTCTCGATCAAAGCAGGGAAAAAAAGGAAGGAAATTCTGCATAGAATAAAAAGAATTTAAAACTGTCTATAGCACAATGAAATAATAAAAAGTATAACATTCTTAAAGCATAATGTGGGAAGGCCCTCAAAATAATTTCATTTCTTAGATAATATCTTGATATGTAGTTATCAATACACTTAAGCTGGATTAAAGTGTCTGTTAATGCCCTGGTTCTACAGTACTCTGGGAACTCGAGAAATTTAAAGCCTAGAATGGAAATTCCCAATCAAACTATGTTTTGAAGGTGAACAGTCGCATTAGCTTTATTTGTCAGCTCTTTTAATAAATATAATTTATCCATGTGCATGAACTCTTTATTCCAGCCTTGGAGCTGGGGTTTCTGGACGTCTGCAGTTCAGGAAGAAAGTATGGTGGTGTTTTCCTACTGATTTACTTTAACATCTGGGTGGTCTCTTGACAATGTCAAAGCCTAGAAAAGCATATGTTCAAGCACATGATGAAAAATTATATAAAAATGCAAATCTGAGCAGCTTTCTAGTTCTACAGTTAAAAACTAAACACAGGGTGCTGCCTAGCCGCAGTCATCAAGTGTTACTGAACTGACATATTTGCTTGATGCAATTTAGCAACAAGAAAGGTGGATTATAATAGAATTATTTCATCATGAATGAACTACTGATCTAATTTACTAAGACACCTGGAAGTTACAGCATGACAGCACAAAGACATGCTGCAGCTACACTACATAATCAGGCTTTTCAGGTGCTTTATCTGTCAGCATGATTAAGCAATTTCATTATTTAAAGTTGTAATTAAGCCATCCATATTTTTGAAACCCATTGTGAAAATCAGTATTACACATTACGAGTTTCAAGGCTACAAAAGCAGCTCACAGCTTGCATGCAAATCAGTTTGTAAACTCTTCTTGGCACTGCAGTGACGTGTCCTGTGTCACTGCCACAGGTGAATGTACCTTAAATAGAACGATTCTTATTTGAAAGCTGAATTTTCTAATGCAGTTATTTACTTGCACCAAATAAGAACTTGATTTCCTAATCTTCCCTATTTATACTTTACCCACTGCATTTTATTTTCTTATTATTGAAATGGTAGTGGGTGTACATGGTGCAACCTTGGCACAGAGAGAGTTGCACTTTATATTCCCCTTGAATTTCCTTCCAGCTTTACCTATTACTTTCTAAGTAATGCCTAATATTCTAAAAATATATTATAGTTGTTGCTAGTGGTTTAAGAAAACTTCTATCAGTCATTTGTCATGTGAAAGTAGCTGTATAAACAACTCCCCACCTAAGACTGTAGGAGTCATTTAGCTGTACTATGGATTTGTCAGTTCTCACTGTACCACCTCCCTAGGTCATCAAAATCAATATTCTTATTTACAGAGCTCCTGGGATGTATTAGGAATGACTGTGGTGGGTAAACCCAATGCGTGATTTACATGAATTTGAAGGAAGATCAATTTCACTTTTCATAAAGAGCTCTACGTTTTTAAAGATATTGACTGTCTTAAGACATAGATTTAAAAAACAATTTTTGCATTCACCAGGCTTTCAGAAAAAATTGATATCTATTTGCCATATTGAACTTTTATGTTATTAGTGTGTTTTTGTGCTGCAGAAAGTAAAAAATTCCTGAGGGCTGCATTAGGCATCTGCAGAGCTGATGAGCCAGTGCTTCCACTGATGCGAATCTGCACTGGCCGAGATTCCAAACCTTTGCTTCCTTACCACATGGATATTCTCTGTGTAAGAATAAAGGAGGATCAGCAGCTGTTAAATAAGATCAGGGTAACTGTGCAGGTTTTCAGTTCAATGCCACCAGTTAAAAATGTAGTCTTCAAGCTGTGCTTGGATCCGTGAGCTCTGCCCAGAGCATGGCAGAGCCAGGATAACTTCAAAATTTAACATTAACCATTCTCTCATTAGCAATTATGACCTGATTAAGTTACAAATAATTGTGAATCCATGTATAGTTTTGCAGCAGTACTAGTGCTGGCTAGAAATTGGAAATCCTTATGAATAATTTCATGTCTTGAAAACTTTTTTTACTTCAGAGTTGCATATTCTTTATAAGCAGGCAATGAACCCTACAGAAACTTCCTAGGCAGGCAAAAGCAAGATCCTCACTTAAATTTTCCATTAGCAGAAGTTGTTTTCAAATGAAATTCTAAATGCAACTTTAATGTTAGAAATTGCAAGTTTATTGAATCATAATTTCAGGAAAGTTCCTGGCATTCTTTGGTATTATTGATAGCTGTGATACTTTTTAGTATTAGGGGGTTTTTAAGTAATTGCATATTAAAGTCATAACAAACCTCCATCAGCAAGCAAATTTCCCAAAAGAAGCATCACTATGCCATAGAAGTTGCACAAAGTTCTAACAGTATATTACAACAAACCATCCAGTTTTAAAATATCCTCACAGCAGCCAGTTAAGTTCCTATTGCTAATTTACTCACAACTGCTTGAAAACGGACAAAAAGCTGCAGACTGATATTGCACAGATCTTCCTACCCCTGCTCTAGTGTTCTTCCAAATGGACAATTAATGGTATTCCAGACACTCCAGAATTTTACTGCATTTTTTCAAGCAGTTACTCAGAGTCCAGGGTCTCACTAAGTTATTTTTCAATCTTGCAGTGATTCTTTTATTACTGATTCAGTCTTCTCCCTTCCAGTTTGTTTACTCCAATTAACCTGTGGACTCAAACCTGTTCAGAGTAATTTACTGTTGCTGTAATTGCATGCATGGCCTGCGTGGCATTTTTTATTCTTTCCTAAGTGGCCTCATGGCCTCTCTCCCTGAGGCACCTCTGCCAACATCCCTGGATTTGGATGTGCTCCCGAGTGAGGGTTTGCTGTAATTCCATGGCCAGCACAGAGACCCCGATTTCAAATTCAGCTTTCATTTTCCATATGATGAATATTTAACCAAATGTGGCTGATTTAATGAAAATTCGTGCAGTAACTTACCACCCAGTGCTCAGCTAAAGTAAATAGAAGGAGAACTGGGATCACAGTTAAGTGTATTACAATTCAAACATAAAATTATCTTATTAATCTGACTCTAGAGTGTGCTGCAGGAGACCACAGTCCTTTGTGTGCAGAGGTGACAGGAAATGTCCAGTTTCTTTCAGGTAGTAAGAGACACTGCTGAATGTCATACTTGGATTCCTTGCAGTACTGCTCCTGCTTTCCTTGACCATCACTTTCTAGCCCAAATGGACTAACTGTTTTTGGATCTCAGAAATACGCAGCTCTCAGGTGGCAGACAATTCACCTATTGTCTTTATTTCTGCAGTTAAAGTTGTTTCATGTCATGTAAGACTTCCATATAACTTGGCCTGGGTCTGTTATTACAAGCTTTAGGGGAGCACGGTGGGATTTTTGTCCTTAATATTCAGATTTTCTTTTCTTTAAGTTATTTACAATTTTGAAAGCAAACACCTGACCTATTTGGCAAAACTAAAAAGGCGTATTTTTCAGTGTTTTTCTTTTTTACCTGAAGAACCTGTTGTCCCGTTTCTAACAATAGGAATTTCAGCACCCATTTACCAATCAGCAAAACAGTGTTTCACTGGGAAAATGTGAGACAGCTCAGTTGTGAATAAATGTTTGAACTTTTAAACAATTACTTTAATGAGATCCATAAAACTTTAAGGGCTTGTGCAACATTGATATTGAAAATGTCTTGCCACAGTCTATTTGTTTCATGTCCCTAATGTCAGCCCAGAACTAGTCTGGGATGAAGACCCTCAATGCTGACTTGTTTCCTCCCATAAAAGCACTAAGAACATGATCATGATTAGTACTAAAAGCAAGCTGCGTATTGACTAAATAACAGCATTCTCTGGCAAAGTCACAAATACAGCTGATAACTAATTACCTTACTATGGTATATAACATATAATCAGCCTGTCTGCAAAATGCCAGCTCTGTAATTAAAGTACCAGCAGTCCCCATTTCACTAAAGAGACTATGCATAATATTTGGGTTGTTTATTTTCCTGACTTTCCTCTATGTATAAATACAGAAGCACGGACACACGACCATTCTTCACTCTACAGAAATTATTAAGGTAGCCAATTATGACTCATTGCCACCTTTTAGCTGCATTAAAAACAAAATAGCATTTGCTTTTCCCTGCATTATGTCCTAATGCCTGCTGGAACTGAAGTAAATCCAAGACTAATCTGTATGGGGAAGGAGCACCAATTTCTCCTGTGCCTTTGTGCTGCTGTAGCTGCCTCCAGCTCAGTTTCCAAACCTGCCAGAGCAGTGGGCTCTGGGCTGCACGTGAATCACCCCGTGGTTCCCTGGAGAGACCCTCTCAATTCCATGTGAGAGTTGTGTAAGAGCAGGGATTCTTTCATCCCCGGTTTGCACTGTGCACTTTCAACAGAGCAAATCATCTTTCAAGCAAATCACCTCTCCCAAAACGTGGAAACTGTGAAAGGTGTTTAACACCCGTGTCAGCTCTATCTGCCTTTGCTGAGCACGTTTAAAGCAACCCTTGCAAGCAGTCTCAGCACTTCCTTCAGAGATCAGAGCCTTTGAAGAGGGATTTGCCAGGTGATGGGAAGCCTTCAAAGAGCCAGCAAAGGACAGGTCTGCAGCCCCGGGCAGTATCCAGGTGGGCTTTCTTCTGTGTGCCGACCGAGAATCCCAGTGTTTCCCAGATGGTAGCTGAGAGCTGAGGCATCAAGTCTGGGTGTTTATTTAATGAATTAATGCCAGCACATAACACTTCCTGTGGGATGGGAATCGATAAGGGAGTGTAGTCCTTTGCTCTGACAAAGTGAGCGATGTGTGTAGGTGGGACTGCGTGAGAGGGAGGAGACAGGAGCTCTCTTCAGGAGGTGTTTTCAGAGCTGAGCCCTGACAAATGTTTGCCCTCCAAAGCAAACAAGCCCCAGCTACCCTGTTTCCTTTGTCTCTGGGGTCTAGTTTGCATTAATCACACACTTCGTACCTTTATAACATCCTAAAAGCTGCCTGAACCAAGTGTTGTATTTGTTCAGACAGCAGCAGCAAGGGAAGGATGTATCATCCTGCTTTGAACAGTGACAGCCTCCTTTTTCTTCGTGCAGCCTCCTTATGCTCAGAGAGAAAAAAATCCCCAGTTACTGAGTACCCTTCAGGAGTGTGGCCAGAACTCTGAGTTGTCCCAGTCCTTGGAGCAGCAGGCAGTCAAGATGCCTGACTCAAATGTAACCTTTAACATTTGAGTATTAGTATTCCAGCCAGGTTTCTAGAAAGCAAACTGAATAAATCCCCTGTATATTAATATTTGAGAGGTAGAGAATGGCAAAGAATAGCAGGGCTTGTTTTGTATTAACACTCATAGTCTTTTTTTTTTTTAATTAAGTCTATGTTTTGATGTCTTACTAATTAACTGAAAAGTATTTGCTTGGTTTTCTAGCAAATATTGTGTGTTTCAGGAGGCAATGGGTATTTCATTTAGTTTATGACCACAATTCCATTTGTGGACAGTGCCTTCCAAAGAGTGAAAAATGAGTTGGCTGCAAATCTCTTAATAGAAATATCTAACAGGCAGAATCCCTGCATGTGTCACCTAAGAAGAAGGCAGATCCTGGAGATGAGAGAAAGTGCTTTAAATTCCAGATAAGATTCAAAGATGAATGATGAGGCCTCATGAGTGAAATGAAGTAGAATTCATGTGTGCTGTCTTGAGGATGGAACAAACTCACAGACCAAAAGCTCATTTCAGCTCTCTTTGAAGTCAGGTTGTTCAAAAGCCCACACCTTTTCAGTTTTGGAAGGGACATTAATAATGCAAGAAAATATGACTAACACAATTTGGGCCTCAGTGTACATGAAAACATCCCTAATGTCTGTGCTCCCTTCCCAGTGATGCACTCAGGAACACAATGGGTACCACTTGGAAATGAAACAGTTCCATGCTTTATAAATGCCTTGATAGTAATCAAAAAATTAATTGAACACTTCAAAAAATAATGTCAATCAGGTATCAGGTCTCAGATTAGGAAACAAAGGAGGTATTTGAGCTGTTTCAGTTAGGTAGGAGCTCAAAGGATCTGGTGGGTTTCATATTCTCCTTAATATTATTCTTATTTGCTAAGTGGTAAATGTGTTCTGTTTGTGAATAATTCCCAAAGACATGATCTCCCCAAGTCTTTGCATTTTTTCATCTCTCATCATATACATACACATTTGGGTATATAACATTTATAGTAGCTTCGGGAGTTTAAAGAGATATTTACTGGAAAATTTGTACTGACAAATCACAGTGTAGATCAATATCTGGCATATAAATAAAATAATCATAGAAGCCCTTTAAACTGGGAGGCTGGAAATTAAACTTGTAGTGTTTATTCTGGCTAAGACTTTGGTTGATCTTTTTATTCATCAGATTCAGTTGATTCAAGTTGATCTAAAAAATGTCCCCATGTTTCATTACTAGGCAGAAAGTGCATTCATCTCAGTGTATTAATCATCATTCTTTCCATTTAGATAGGAGCAGTTTTCCACCCTGATAGGAGCTAGGCAATATTTTATTGAGCCTGACAAGCTGCAGCATCCGTGGTGGGAGGTGCAGTGTCTCCCTCTTCCCTTGCTTTTCCTGCTCTCCTCAGCCTTAGAATTCCAAGGGCAAATCCAAGCTGGCAGTGGCCATGCTGCATCTCTGAAGCAAAGTTCTTTCATTATCCTTAATGGTTTTATTTTTATAGCCTGACATCAGGGGACTTTTCTGGCTTTTGTTAATTTGTGATCAATTGGTGTTAATTAATAGAAAAATAAAGGGAATTTTTAAAAAAGGAAAAAAGGGAAATAATACTACCAGGATGAGTTACTGTTCAGTAAAGCTTCCTGTTACAGGAATTTGAAATATTATAAGAACAAAGAGCAGATAAAATAGAAATTATTTGGTTTGTTATTTATTTTTTTAAATAACAGTAGAGAAACCTGGAAAACATTTTAAGTGGTCTGCTCTCCTCCTGGCTGTCTCACTCTGCTGGCAGCAGTGCTGTTCCCTTCATTGGGTATCAGTTTCTGACAGCTTCAGAAGGGAACATTGCTTCTGAAACAGGAGGCCACTGCCCTGCTCCCATTATTATAACTCTCCTTTGGAGACCAGCCCTCAGCCTGGGAAGCCTGGGAAGAGGCATGGCCCAATCCAGAGCACCACATTCAAATAATGTTAACTGGGCTTATTTACGTGAGGTGGAGAGAGGAAGAGAGAGATTAATGGCCAGGAAAAATTTCCTTACTGGTGAGGAATAACCATCATCCATCCTAATGCTATGAAAATTTCTTTATGGGACCATTATAATAGTTTATATAAATTATTTTCCCTTTTATTACCTACTGAGACTTTGTTATTCAGTAGCTGAAGGAATATCAGTAATAACTTTAATAATAGAGTTAACAGGTGTCAGTTCTCATTAACTGTGTATCACTTCAATAGTTTAGTTTCAATTTCAGTCCAACTCGATTATTAAATATTTAGTTTCTGAAAATGTTTTTTATCTTTGTATGCTTTGATAATTTCTCTTTCTTTAACAGTTTTTAAATCAATTTATTCTGATAGGAGCTGTTGAAAGTACCCTGAAGTCTTTACAGCTAGAATGTTTACAACTGATAGAATAGTACAAATTGGTCTAAGAAAATATTCACATTGATATGAGCTGTTAGGAGTTTATTCATTTCAGTGATCATACATGTTGACTTTCTAGAAACAGCATTCCCTTTTTAAAGCTTTAGAAATACATAACTGTTCTACATCGCTGTTTTCAAATGTTTCACTCTAGGTTGTAATTAAAAAACCCCAAGGTTTGTGTGTATGTATGCATATTTATAGATCTCATACATTCATATGTATATAGGTAGCACTGAAAGCTGTAAAGGACTGTGCCAGTGAATTGTTTTTACTATCTCTCCATCTTACAGTAATGTAAAAGTATTCAGGTGTTGGACAGAATTGTCAAGTCTCTTCTAAGAGTAAGACAGGAGAAGAATCTGTGCAGGTGAACAGCCAGATAAATTTCAAGTGAGAGTGGTTCCTGATGGAAAAGGGCCAGCACTGTGGTCATGCAAGATCTCATCAGGGGGCTGCAGAATAAGAAGCTAAGAGATGTCTTTGATTATTATTTCATTCCCTGTCCTTTCTTTTTCTACAATTAATGAATAGAGGTTTACCCTGAGATTTTTTAAATCCTTTCTGGTTTTACACACTGAAGGTTCATTTGCAGATTACTCAAATGTCATATGTGGTTGGAATGAAGTCGGCTTAATTAAATGCTGGAATAATAGGGTGGATATTATGATTCCAAAAGGGGCAGGGGATGCTGAGATGCGAGGCAGTGAACTGCTCTGCCTGGCAGAATGCCAGCGGCACAGGGAGGGGAGGACATTCTGGCTAACAGGGAGGTCAATGCCACAATTAACATCCTCTCTCCAGCATATGGGGCAGGGAGCATAGACAAAACCAGATAATAAATCTTGGAAAACTCACATTCAGATTTGTATGCTTAGCTCTTTTAAACTGAGGATGATACACAAACCAGAATAGAACTAACTCACAGTAATGAGAAATTTGCCCCAGTTGCCACAGGGTGACTTGCAGTGTCTGTGTTCACCTTCTTTCTTGAGATGAAAGACACTGGCTGTGTCAGTCAACTTCCAAATAAAACATACTGCAGAGTTCTGCAAGATTCAGGTTTTTAATCTCAGGAAAATCAAAGATCAAAACATGACTTACATCTGGAAGTCTGGTGCTAAACACAGACTCACCTGTTTTAGGTGCTTGCTCTTCCTTCTGCATTCTTTTAATGGACATGGAGGGGAAATGGCTGAGGAGGGAAAAAAACAATTACTTTTATTTGTCACTACAAAGTAAACAAGAATTTCTGACAAAATACAACAAGGCATTTCCTATGGGAACATCAGTAGCTAAAAAGAAAAATACTTGGCAAACATGCTAAATGTATTTCAGGAATTAGTTTGGATCAATTGGTATTGTTGGGTATTTTTCAGGAGTAAAAAATAGTTAAAAGATGGAACTTTCCTCACCAAATTTTCTGAGTGATTTAATGGACATCACAGCTGTTTGACATGGTAAATAAACCATATTGCATAATAAATTGCAGGGCTCAGGGTATTCTAACAAAATATTCTATCCATATTTTATTAAAAATATCAAATCTTAGGATTTTTCCTGAACAGTCTGTGAAAACCTGTTTTTTTTTAAGTGAAAGTAAATGTCTAAGTCATATAAACATTAAGCAGAAGAACAAAATATGTACTAGACAGTGAGTAAATAGTTGAAAATATCAGTTTGGAAAGACTGTGATTAGATATGTGCTTATTTGCATAAAGCATTTACTTGAGCAGGTACACAAAAAATTCCAGCAGGTTTTTCTAATGGACAGTTTTCTAAACTATCCAACTAGGTAGTTCATATTGAAGGAACAATTCTTTTATAAGGTACACAAACTCTAATTTTAAATCAATCAGCACAAAGCTGCATTATCCTTTCAATTAGTGAGATTATAAGGGCAAGGAAGTGCTTCCCAGTCCTTCACCTGCAGTTTGCTTCAAAATACACCTTTGTGGAAAACCCCTGCTGCTGTGCTCAGCTTTCTTAACAAGGTGTCAGTGCAGGGATACCTGAAGGGAGCTGTCTGGGTTTCACAGTGGAATGTCACTGGTGCCTCGTTCAGGAGCTGGGGCATGAGCCACTGCCAGCAGAGCCCTGAGAATCACATCCCTGTGGCTCTGCCCACCTCAGGATAATCACAAGAGGATTCTCTTCCTTTCATCCATGCAGCCAGGGTAGGAAATACAAACTGTTTCCAGATTCCTCACCAAAACTCCTGTGAGGAAGCAGTAACTTGCTTGAGACTTCCATAAGGAGCAGGGAAGTCTCTTTTGCTCCCTTCTCTGGGTAATGTTCTTCTGATACTTAGCTGAGGTCCCAGAAAGAAGGGATTCATTTGCACAGTGCTCATCTCCTTTATTCTAGGGCTGATCACACACAGTCCTTTAGAAATGCAGCTATAGAAAAATGGTTACTTAATTTTCCAAACTAACTCCCTGTACAAAAGCTGTACCATCACATCAGCATCTGTACTAGACACATCCAAATTCTGATACAGCTCTGATCGCTGTGGAACAGCTTCCTCACCAAGGAGTACAAATTACTCCATCCTGCAGCCACTACTGCTGACACTTGGAAGAGTGGTGATGCTCTAGTCTGAAAAGCAGAAAAGCTGCTCCAGAGCAAAGCAGTCTGGCTGCTTGGGTTTTTTCCGATCATGCCAGCCACCAGCTGTCAGAATTCAGCAGCTTGCTTAGGGAGACTGATCACTTTTGAGCAGGACTGTGCAGGCTGAGGCTCAAGCTATAAGATTTATGTGTAGGTTGTGTGTATAGCAGTATTCTTATGGACAAAACACTGCTTTGGTAGATTGTGATGGTGGTTTCCAGGGTATCACCTGTAAATTTAACTGTGGGAGTGCGTATCAATGCCTCCTTTTCCCATATGCAGTATATTTTCCTCCCATCCTGCCTTAATTACTGCTTCCATACTGTATCTATTGGCACTGCAGAGACAGGGTACATTGATTTTACAGACAGGGAGAAAAATGTCATGTGAAGGAGCTGCTGAAGGATAAATGTAGAACACAAAACACAAAGAGAGTATTTTTAAAAAAAGCCCTGGTACATAATATTAATATTTTAGAGCTTTATTTAATGTTTTCTGAAGAGGTTGTGAAGATATTGGAGACCTATTTGCAATCTGTACAGCTTCATTTAGTGGTCAAGAATATCAAACCCTTTCCCAGAGATGTTTTAATCATTTCCAGAGAAGCAACAGGTTGAGTAAAGCCAACACATGTGGCAAGTATGTCCTCATGCAGAGCCTGTTACTGAGGCAGAATAAAAAATGCTACAAGATACAGCAATTAATGTGGCTGAATGGATTTGATTAGTCAGTGTTGGCACTTTGCTTTTGTTTATTTCCAAAAGCTCTTCCCCAAAATGAATATTTTTAGAGATGGAGAGAAAAACGTGGTATTTTTTTTAAACTCAAAGCAATACCCCTCTCCCTATCCAATTATCATCTATTTTCAGTCCCCTGAACCGGGGTAGTGGGGCCAGGCTTTGAAGCAGAGGCACAAAGCATTTGGCTGCTTTCAGAACAAGGCAGGAGGGTTGATCTGGGGATTGTGGCTGAGTGAATAATGCTAATGCCATTAAGTATAAGATTCCCTGCATTTTTTGCCTTCTTTAGTGAGGTGATATAACAATGCAGGGTTGCCCACTTTGAAAAGCCTGTCTGTGGTCCCTTCTCCCTTGGCACTGCAGAGCTGCTGTTCTTCCCTAACGCTGCCTCCCCCCAGGCTGAACCAGCCCAGTTCCCTCCGCCTCTCCTCACATGGCCAGAGCTGGCCCTTCTGCTGCTTCTCCACTGAATTCACTCCAGTTTATCTAAACATTCCTTGTATTTAGGGGCCCAAAGCAGGCACAGTGTTTTAGATGTGCTCTAATAATTGAGGACTAAGGATGGGGGTGATGGATTCAGGGCATGTTAAGATACTATACAAGGCATTGAGAAGTGAATACAGTGACATGCTCTGTGTTTTAGATTTGGATTAAGATGCTTTCTTCAGATAAGTGGCTCAGTCAGACCACTTCTGTCAACTCGACAAGTGGTTCAGACCACTCAGGCAGAAGGATTTTTGTCTCATAGCTGCAGTAAGTGATGCTGTTTGCAGTGAGCAGAGAGCTTTCTTTGCTTTCCTTCTCTTCTTCCTGCTTTAGTTGAGGATGTTTGAGTGTGTTCTGAGAGCACTTCCTCAGCAAAGTCACTCAAAGCAGGAGATGGAGGCAGCACGTGCCCTTCTCAGCCCTGAGGGTGTGCCCTGAGCAGCACTGAGGGCTGTGCAGAGCTCTTGGCTGCTCGGGCTCCCTGGGCTGCTGAGCAGCACTAAAGGCACATGCAGGGAGCTCAGCAGGGGCTCGTGGGTGAGCGGGGACGGCTCCTCACTGGGACACTTGTGGGAGCACTTCAGGGAGCACTTCTGCCTCTGTGTGTGCAGCCAAGCAGGTGGATGAGCCCCGTTCCAGGATGTCCCCAGCTGAGCCAAGGGAGGCTCAAAGAGCTGGAAAGTGCAGATTCTCACAGGTGCATCCCAGGCCTGTATGGACAGAGCTGAAAAATGGGGCATTTTGCAGACCACCAAAGTCTGGTTCTAAGCACCATGTGCTTCTCAGACCAAGAACTTTGATTTCAGTCTTCTAATATAAAGCACAAAAATCTGACGTTTTTCATTAGAAGATGCCAAGAGCTCAGGAGTTGTACTCTGTAAGATTTATATGGAGGCTGATTTCAGCTATTTCATAAAAACATATTCCAATGCAATGGCTTGTAATCAGCACTAGGCCTTCAGGCTGTTTAATTCACTGTGATTTGATTAATATTTTTAAAGGCAGACTGACACGATAGAGTGATTAGACCAAGCCATCCAGCAGTTTTGGAAAGCCCAGCTTACTCATCTGTAATTTTATCTCATTAGGATAGCTTTATAAATTAGATTTTTTAAAATAAATTTCCAACTCGAGAGTATTAAAATTTCTTTATTTGCCAGTGTAGTATATTTTATAATTTTCTTTTCCTGGCTTCACTGCTTCATATTGCATTCCATTGCCACTGTGGAATACGTGCAGGGAAAAAATTGGCTTCCTATGTTAAGAAGGAGAAGAAGGTGTCTGAAATGACAGCATAACAAATTACACACCACAATTATTTATTTCATTATTTTGTTGCTTGTGAAATGGCCAGCCATGAAGTACTACCTGCTGCTGAATGACTGGGATGTATTCCAGAGTTTGAAAGTAATTTTTTGCTTCCCTGTAGAATATTTGTTTTTATGCTGGGGCCTAGTACAGATACTGAGAGATCATTTGGAGGAATAAACACACATCCATGTCCCTAAGCTGAACTGAAATCGTGTGACAATTAAGATGACCAACAAGTGCTGTTGAAATCTCAGGAACAACTGAGCTGAGACTTTAAGTCTGTAAATTCCCTTCAAAATAACACTTTTTGTGTTTATGTGTTGAAATTTGAGGAAATGCATGTAAGTGATGGTTTGAGGACTTCACCAAGCTCTCTGCACTTGCATTATCTTATGTTCCAGTATGTATAAGGAAAAATAAAAGCTACTGAGTACTTTGTGTGGACATCCACAATTGGACATCTGCATTTTTCTTGGAAGCACCTGAGCCCAGTTGCAGGAGACTTGAATTGAGAATTTATGAAATGCTGTGTTTCCAGGAAGCATTTTCTTTGAAAAATGTAACTGCCTAATGGAGTAATCACACTGGCTACACATTATTGTGCTCTTTGTGTATGTAATACCCCAAAATGTTTGGGTTTGCTCTATCAAAGTGCTCTTGCTTTAGTCAAACATGAGGATTGCTCACTCATTGGGGTGCACCTGGGGCATCCCGAGTGATGCAGTTTAGGGTGTCAAAACAGAAATAGTGTGGAACAGTTCCCCACAAAGTGCCAGGTATTAATCCTGCAGGTATTAATCCATTGTCATGCAAGGTCTCTCAAAACCAGGTTTTGTTTTCTATAAAATGTCAGCTGCATGTGGCTGTGATGCATCACATGCTAATGAGCCGGTCAGGGGCCTGGCAAGCTGCTTTTCCTTGGAAGGCAGGGCTGCATAATACTATTGGTGGTTGCTGTTTGTTCAATAAAGTTTTCACTCTTCCAATTTATTTACTTTCAATTTTGGTTTCAGTTCATTTAACCTTCAGAAAACATTTGTGCTGTCTGCTGCTTACAAAAGGAAGGCTCCCTCCAGCAGCCCTTCTCTGCATTTATCTCTCGCTGTGGAGCTATGATGTCTGCAGTAATAAATGCATCCGTTTGAAATAGAAGTGATTAAGTGCTTGTTGAAATGTCTGCTGGAACAAAACATTAGCTTTTGCTTTCAAAGGGCAGATATTGCACCAGATAGCACTTAACCTGTCCAAGGACAAAGTGTTATGTTTAAACATCACTTTCTGCTTGCTTCTGTGAAACAGCAAGGATATCTGCATTCAAGCACTTCCATTTCTTATTACATCAAAACAAGCATGTCTCCACAACTGAAAGTACCATTGTTGTATCTATTGCTTTGTTTTTAAAACAGCCCACCCATCCTACCAGTTTGCTGTGATTTATTCCTTTGAACTTTTAAATCTGAAAGATACAACAACAGAAAAAAATAATTGGGCAGACATTGATATTTGCACACCAGACTTCTGTCTCTAGAGGCACGGGTTCATCCAGCTGTACATTTCTGAACTAAAGCTGAATTTGGCCATCCTGCAGTAATCCCTGGTTGTCCAGCTCAGAAATTCATGTGTGACTTGACACTGATGTTGTCATCCTGTGTAACTGTGGCTGTTGCTTTTCAAAGCTGGTGGGTATCAGGGAAACCATAAAGATCCTCATTTTTCCCACCATCTGGGAAAAAGCTCAAGGCCAAAAGATGAAGGGTGGAGAAGATGTGAGTTCCCTGCCCAAATCAATGGGACACAGACCACTGGTCCCTCTGTGTCACCTAGAGCATGGCCTAGGTCCTTTCAGCACTGTCAAGGTCCTGGCAGGATGCGTGGGAGTTTCTAAGTACTGATGTGACAAGTTAATAATGGCAATCATGGGTAATTATTCATCAATCTAGTGACTAAGGGCTGTATGTTTTCTTAATCTGAACCTAATAGGGATCCTCAGCAACTATTCCAAGTATGTGTCTTACATGAAATTTTGTATTCTCAGCACTAGGTATAAATATTGAGAAACTAAATTGTGTATTAGCAAATGTGAAAATACAGAGCAAATACCAAATTGTCTGATTTTTCTATTTTCTATCTGTCTTGTTTTCAAAGAGTGTGTTTTAAGAAGCCTCTGTTTATCACATATATTTTGCAAATATGCCAAGAGTATTTATCAACATTGTTTTAGCTTTCGTTAATGTTAGAGATGTATAAATTGCAATAACTTTATTTCCTGTAAGCGAAATTTGGAAACAACACAATTTTAAAAACCACGTGGGATATAAAAGTCAGTCACCATAAGAGCTAACTGTTATTTTGCTGTGTGTCCCAGATTTGTGACAAGGAGTGGCACTACTACGTTGTCAATGTGGAGTTCCCCGTGGTGACGCTGTACATGGACGGGACGACGTACGAGCCCTACCTGGTGACCAACGACTGGCCCATCCACCCCTCCCACATCGCCATGCAGCTCACAGTGGGGGCTTGCTGGCAAGGTAAAATCACAGCAGTTAACACAACACAGTCAGGAGTTCAGCCCAAAAAAGAATCTTGCTTCGCTGATTGCATAGGAAATAAACTGCTGTAAGACTGGTGGTATAAAATCAGATGTAACTCCAGAGTTGTTAAAGAATCAAGTCCAAGGATAAAATGGACTGGACATTAACAGGCTTTGCATTTTCATCACCTAAAGAAGTACTGGATACAGTTTGTCTATTCAGTGTGAAAGATAGTCTTTATCTTTTGTCTTCACTTCTTTTAATTGTTTCCCTCATTCTCCAGCCTTAAGCAAACTATCTAGATATTAAAGAACTCCAGCTATCTCTTTTCAGTCCCTGCCTCAGATTTCTTTTACAGCTCATGCCCCAATCCTGTGCTCTTCACATTGGATGTATCTCACCAGCAATTCCAGTAATTTACTTGATTCACCCTGTTATACACCAGGGGTAAAAGTGAGAGTAAAATCCAAAAGTCCAAGCTCCTGAGCTATACCTGTATGGTCCTTTGCTTAAATATTACCTTTTTCTGTTTTCTGCCCTTCATAATCCCATTCTTCTCATTCTTTTTACCTTGTCTTCAAACCACTTTCTTTCTCTGTTCTCTGCCTTACACCTGAAGTGCTCCTCTTTCTCTGCTTGTCTGTTTTTGTAAAGTTGTATCCATTACCCCTCCATGTTGATTTTCTATTTACATTATGTCGTTTCTACTTAAAGTATGAAGTGAAGGGAACTATAATTAGGAAAAAATGCTTTAACATAGATTGTGTTTTTTTCCCCACTCTTCCATGTGGTCTCACCTTCTCCATTATCATCTTGTTTGCCAATTTGATCTCTGCTTATTTGCAAAATTTGGACATCTTATGCATGGCAGGGCTGTTCAGTGTAAATAGTACTGGAAGAAAATCCAGCTGTTAGATTATGAGTGGGGTAAAGATCCAATCTTTACTTTCATGGTAACATGCAGAATGAAGCCACACTAATCCTGAAAACAAGGTTTGATAAGTTTACAGTATCGATCACTGAGGTAGGTATGACAAGCTGGTCAGCATTGCACTAATCCCATACATTTGGAAAAGTACAGACTGTTTCTTGTGTAGCTGGTGTTGGCATGGGTTGATTTTTTTTTTTGTTGTTTAGTATTGGTGCAGTACTTTTAGATCAAAATTCCAGAGTTAGCAAATGCAAATGTCATTTGTAAATTTAGTTCTTTCCAGACACGAGCAAATGCCATAGAGGCTGTGAATAATCATGGAGTATTGCCTTCTGAAAAATCACCATTTCTCAGTAGCTGTGCTAAAAAAAATTTATTTTAATCGCTTACTTCATGTTTATATGAGGTTCTTCTGCATAGGTCAACATAAATGTATTTGGGCTTTATTTGTATTACTTCTGCCCCTTATCTTCTTTCATTCACACTTAGTGTTTTTGTTACTCTCTAAAAGCAGTCTTTAGTGTTTCGGGGTTTTTTTCCTGAAAGTCTTGGTATTGGTGGGAATCCACTCCCCTCAGCCCCCACCTGAATCTCATGTTAATCATGCTGCAGATGCCACGTCTGGGGCACTGTGGAGCAGTTCTGGTATCTGTGGAACAGGCCCTGCCTAAGCAAAAGCTGTGCCAGCTTTGCCACAGCCCTGCATCTGTGAGGTTCATCTGCCTCCGAGGCAGCTGAGAACAACAACAATAATCTTGTTCCCTTTGCACCTCTGTTTCTGCATCTCACATTGGGAAGAGAAGGAATTAAGGCCAAGCTCCTCACACAGGCTCACAATACATTCAGACTACAGGCTGTATTTAGTATTTAAGCTGTTGAACAAATAGAAAGTTGCAACTGTTTTCAAACATTTTTATTTTTGCCTGGGATAATGTGATGGCTTAATTAATAACCATTCAGGATAAGGTTCTTCTTTCTTTTTGCTGAAACACCTGATTTAAACTACTGAAATCATACCTATGGCTGCCATTAGTATTTACTGAAATATTATTGCTCTTTTAATAGTAGGAGAATTGGAACTCGTCAAAAGTAGAAACAAATTTTCCACCTCATGAAAATGTTAAGATTTATAAGACAGTGTGCTAAAGATTCTGATAAACTATCATGTGGCAGGCAAAAAGATAAACTTTTAATGGTTATGTGCAACAAGATTTCAAGATGCTGCTTTTGACAAAGCTTATCTTTTGATACATTTGTTTTGATCACCTCAAACTATTTTAAATGAATGGTGTAGAAAGTCACTTTGTTAATAAGATTCAGCACTGTATTTCAGTCTGTGAAGTAGTAATTATTCAACATATAAAACCAATCTATTCTAGCCAAAACATTAATTTCCATATTTTTTATATTTCAAGAAAAAGGAGCTCTATCAAATAAATATTTTAACTATAAATACTTTCTGTGAAACTGCTAATAAGTGTACTTAGGCTAATGCGTTTTGGCCAGTAACAATAGTCTAAACCTCTACATTGTCAAAGCATTAGAAAGCTGCTTTACAACATTCTATGGTTTATTTCAGTAAAATATGCAGTGATTTTGGTGTCATAAGCCATTCAGGAGTGTCCGTGTTAAGAGGATATGAGGAGTTTCCAGCTCTGGTTTGCTAGGACTACTTCCTTCCTTTTCATCAGAGCACTGGCAGAAAGGAACACTGCTCTAACCTCTTCCTTCAGAAAGGGCAAGACCTTCTTTTCTGTCCATACTAAACCAATTTACTGTTCTGAGTACACAGCATCCCTTTGTCAAAGTCAAATTATTTGAAAAACAGTCTCAACTCAGACAAGTAAATGAATCAGAAGAAATAACATTCCTTTTTTCTTCCAACACTGACTCTGATTTGCTGACAGCCAAAAGTCATTGTGGCTGTGGGGCAGCTGAAGAACTGGCAGGGAGCAGGAAGAGTGTATTTAGAGGACAGTGAAAAATCAAGAACAAAAATTGCAATTTGCTCTGTTAGCACTAATAGGAAAATCTGGTACTGCTATGGGGGATTTACCCTCTCATATATGCAAATGTTCAGTTCTGGTCTGGAAACTGGGAATTGTTCTGCTGCTTCTTTAGGAGCCTGAATGTCCTCTGTGATACAAGTGACTCTTTGAGCCCTGATCTTTCCATCACTTACACTGGTCCTCACCCTGGGCTTATGTAGCAAGCATCATGCCTGCACCTCCTCCTTATCTTTCTCAGTTACATCATGCAGGAATCTTGGACATGGAAAATTCTTTTCTTTAATATTATTATTTCCTATTATTAATATTTCAATGCCTGAGTAACTGTTTTCTGACTTTTATAGCCTTGTTTATAGCATCCATTATGAAAAGTTAGGTTGGTTTTTATTTCTACCTTCAGCTGCTCAAGTGAAATATAAGAGCAGTTTAAGATCAGTGCTGTTCTCCTGACCATAACACGAAAACAAACCAAATGTGCAATTTCTCAGGCTTATGTGACAAATTTAAACTTTAGCCTATGATGTGCTCACTGTGCCTTGGTTTGTCTGTGGAATAAGCACATCTCTCCTACATCCCTTTCCCTGGCAGTGTCAAAATCTTGCCTGATTTGTTTGTTCCTGATTTGTTTGTTCCTGATTTTATGCAAAATTTATTTCAATAATGTGAGTTGAGTACTAAGACTCTCCAAAAAGGAGGGAAAATCAGCCTTTTTCCTGAAGGGCAGATTCTTGGAGACAAGCACAGAGTGAAGATGGTTGAAAGAGCAGAAAGCCAGGCTTTAAAAGTGATAGAAGAGACCCTTCCCAGGGTCTGTCAGGCACTGGGTCAAGTTTACTGCAGCCCAGGAAGTGGCCCAATTACTTTAAACCAGCCTGGGGAATAGTTCTCAGCTCTGATGACACACTGGGCATGAGGAAAGTTGCATGATTTGTTCTGCCATAATCAATATGAACTTTATCTACTTAAAATTAGGTATTCTGTATGTTACTGTGGTATAATTTTCCTTTTTTAATATAAAAACCTTGATTCCTTCTTCAGGGAGCTTATTAAAAGGAGGATCTAAGCAGAGCTACCTCATTGATTTAGGCTTCTTCACAATGGTTAGCCCAGAGTGAATTATTTTTTGTGTAGTTGATGTTCAGTACTGCTGTACTTGAGTGGGGGTGGTTTATTTGAGGGTGGGAGTTTAAGCATTATCTTTAGGCTAAACTGTTGATGTTGGTTTGGTTACATGTGACCCAGGAGCAGTGACAGGTAGAACCTAACCCCAACAAAGTGCCAGCCTTCATGCATGACAAATCCCAGCTTAGTCCTTAGCTGTGATTTCAGTGATGTGAGGCCTGGGAAAAGGTAACACTGACCACAGAGCTGAGCAAACTGGGCTCTGAGTGCCCTGACCGAGGGCAGAAATAAACACCTGGTTCAGCTGTTCCTGGAACTAGCCCTTTCTGTACCCTGGAAAAGTTTGAAGCTTTCTCTGCAGGTACATAGGGTTAATTATATAACTTAATCTTAGCATCTTTAAAATTTTGTTCACATCACTGGTCTCACTGATGATTGTCAAGGGTGTGATTTTGATGTAGGTCAGGTTATTTAAGGCCAAGTGCTGCTCTGTCTCTAACGGTGAAAGAAATTTTCAGGCAAAATTACTCTCTCAGGGTATCTAAAGGACAAAATTGACTTGCTTGCATGTCTGTCTCCTAGAAAAAAAGAGACACCAAAGAGAACAGCAGTGAAGTGGCCGTCTCTGAACCCCTTCTTCCCTGAATGGATATTAAAAGCAGACATGGTCCATTGGGATAGGAGAGAACTCCCCAAGGCTCAGCTTTGGTTCTCATTACTACTCTTTTTCTTCTTTAGCATAAAAATACTTTTAGATTTGTCCTTTTACCTTAAGAGTCTCAAGATCTTTTCAAACAATAAAGAGGCCACACAACTGTGCAGCAAGGCAGGAGAATGCCCCATACTCTGTGGGGATAAAGTGCATTATCCAGAGGGCAGACGATTTTGCCTCGGGTCACTTAAAAAAATCTGCATCACAGCAAGAATAGAATCAGACTTCATGATCTTATGTTCTTATTCTCCCTTTTAGGTTTTAACATCCTGTTTCATTCTCCTGAGCAATGCCATCAAATTGTTAGCTTGTCCTGGAGTGCGCTTTACAAGAGCTTACCCCAGGAAGTTCTCCTCTGAGTTCATTATTTCTGATTCAGTTTATCTGAGGACATAGCAAATGGACCCTTTTACAGAGTGAGAAACTTCTTCCATTAAACCAAGGTTTATAGGTTCCCACTCTGATCCCTTTATTGCTATACATTCAGTGGCGAAAGCAGACAGAGGAAGGCAGCAAGTTACGTGATTTGGTAGTCTAATAATTTTTTGTACCAGAGGCAGAAGACAGACATCCTCATGGTTTCTGTGAAAGGTCTTGAGTTCATACAAGGCATTTTGGGAGGGAAGGAGTTTGTGTCTTGCTCCTAAAGCACTGTCAGGAACATAGTGACACAAGTTAATGACTTGTTGCAAGGTTATGCTGTAGCTTACCATGACTGTGAGTCACTGTTTCTAATAGTGCCACCCCTTCAGCAGTGCTGGAGCCTCACAGTGCAGTTATGCTGGACACTGCACAGAGAGGGTCTTTAGGAGAAGCCTGTCAACAGCAACTTTATTATCTTGGATACAGCAGGAGGCTATTGTAGTTCTTGTTTTCTAAGGAATTGCTGTTTTCTATTCTATTTTTCTTCTGTATTCTCCTGTCATTTTCCTCTTTCCTTAACCTATGCTGGAGAGATCAGGTTTTCTATAAAGTCCTTCTGTGGAATAACCTTATTATCCTCACATGCCAGCCCTCTGCTGACACAAAAATCACCCAGTGCTGGCAGAGAACTGACTGATGATTCAAGGCAAAAAGAACCGTAAGAGTTAAAAGTTGGAGAGGGGTCAGAAAAAGGAGAGACAGTGGGGGCAGTGTAGCAGCAGCCTGTATCGCTCAGCCTTGGACTTCCTCCAGAAATTAAGGTATCCAACAGATAAAGATTGCCCCTGCTGTGCATCCAACACCACTGGATCATGCCAAGGGGGCTGACAGCTTGCACAAACCTGAGAGCTCAGAGGAGTGGTACAAGCACACCTTAATGCAAGAGCACCAGGGCAGATTTCAGCACAATGTGATGCTGAATATCCTGATGCCTCCAAGGGTACAGCAGTGCTTTTTCTACATTGTCCTCATCAAGAGAAAGATGTGGCAGATTTCAGTGCACTTCACAGATCTTTGCTGAATTTCACTGTAGCAGAAATACAAACACATGTGGAAGGTTTAGTTTAGGAGAGTGTTTTCTTGGAAAGCTGAATTTGCATTCAGATCTGTCACCCATTCAGCCTGGATGTATGTCCCATTTTTAATTGAACTTCTGCAGGGAGCACTATGCACCAGCACAAAAATATTTTTTGGATAATAGGGTATAGGTTTTTTGAGCAACATTTATGTATTGGCTTAATTGTGAAAAAATGTAGAGCGTTTTTATTATCCTGAGAAAAATTATCTTCAATAATTTTAGAAGTTATACCCACTTTTGGTTTAAGGATGTATTTCACAGAGATCAGTTGGCATTTGGACACATAAGAGCAGGGAGCCCTTAGTGTTCTCTGAACTTGTCGTGCTTCAAAGCTTTAAAGCCTAAAGCTGTCTGAGTGAGGTTGTTGGGTTATGATATCTACCCAGAGCAGGGGCAGACTTAACATGGGCCATGTTTGATGACCAATTTCTGATTAATTTTTATCTGAGGGATATAAAAAACCCCACTAAAACTTTTCTGTGCTGAGAAGCTCTGGGAGTATAAAATGTCAAGTCACTAATTGGGGCTACTCCTGAAATCTATGTTAAGTTTCGTCCTGTTTAACAGCCAATCTACTTGTCAGGGAATTAAGCCCAGCTCCCTAAGCTGCCATAATAAAAAGATGGGATAAATTTGGAGGCTTGGACCTGAGGACTTCAGAGCCAGAATGTCTTGTGTCTCCTCCCAGATTCATTCAATCTTTATGTTGTGACCCTGAATAATCAATTTTTCTTTAATTATCTGGCTTAGTATAAGCAGAGTCTAGAATATCTTAAAAGAATCTCATCTCAGTTGGAAATTCCCTTGATTTCACATTTCCCATGGAAACCTCATTGTGCTTTGACTGCCTTGATAATTACTTGCTCATTATTAGGATAGGGCAAAAAGCCTGCAAAATCTGTGAGCTCAATAAAGTCACTTGTTTTGACGTGCCTGATTGTTCTTTGGAGACTGGTAAGGAATGCAAACAGCACTTTACATCTGTGCAGTCAAACCAACAACTGTAAAATTCAATGCTAATCAAATTCTGTCACACTTTATATCAACTCAATGCGAAACAAAAAACAAAACAAAGGTGTCATGGAAACAGGCTCTGCTTCTTTAATGAATGCATTTTAACCCCATGAAGTGCAAATCCTGAGACTCTTCAGTTTCCCCTGGACTCTCCAATGTTATATCTAACAGATATAACATGTTGTATCTAGCAGAACCCCTTCATGGCTGCAGCCAGAGGTGATTGCCAGGTAACAGTTCTTAACCCCCCTAAGTTGTTGTTCATCAGGCAGTCTCCAGCTGTTTATAACAAAACATTTGTTTTCCTCCATGTGTACAAGGAGTCGTCCCCACTGAGCTGCTCCCAAGACAGGCAGAGAACTACAACACACTCAGCTAAAATTAAGTATGTTGCTCTTCTCCATTTGATCTGGTGTGTTTGACATTTCAGGCAGCAGCTGCATGTGTGCCTGTGACTATTTAGGTCTGTGCCAAGCACTGGTATTGGAAAGTCCTGCTCTCACTGGCAGCCTGATCGCTCCCCAGAGAGGGGTCCGTGGGTGCAGCCTCCTGCGTGTCCTTCTGGGCGAGTCCTTCCCTGGCTATGCTCCCTGGTGGGCTCGCTGTGAGCTCAGACACCAGCTGGGAATGGCACAGGAGGGAACTAACATTCACAAGGGGTCAGAGGCTTGTAGGGTTTGTGTGGGAGAGGAACACCCTGGCCCCAGTGGAGGAGGTGCCTCTAGGCTGCAGCTGGTATCATGGGACACTACCCTTCAGCATACCCTGATAGTTCTAGTTATCTAGATAATTCCAGCAGCAAAGGAGATCAGAACCAGCACAGAAGAATCTCAGTCCAGAAAACAGTTGTTATTGTAGCAAGTGAAAGATGTGATGCATATGACTTTGACAATGACTAAGGAGTGAACAGCATTATAGTGAATAATTATGAATGTTATGGTTCCTATGGATGCCTCCACAGTCTGTTGACACAATCTTTCCTTTACAAGGGTTGAATTAATGCCAAAAGCCACCATCCATCCTCCTGTATCTGCCAGACTTTGGGAGGGTTGGTGCATGCTGGGTCAGGTGTGAAAAGCAATGCACAGTTTTATCAGGAAGGTCTGAACAACCCTGTGGCCTGTGTTCCCTCACAACTGTGACAGCGACCACAACATTTACATTTAAGTAAAAGAAAAAAATCAGTAGCTTCAAAAATTTTTCATGGAAGGAATTGTAGTAAGAATAGCTGGTGACTAAACTGTAGTGTAGTTACAGACATTAACTTAATTCCCTGACAGCAGGGAAGGTTCTGTTTTCCTCTCTTGGCCCTATCATTCACCAGCCTTAAGTACTTAACTGTCCCCCAGGAATTAGCACTCACAGCATATTAATCCATAGCAATCAATAAACATGGTGCTGAGTGAAACACAAGATACAACACAGCTGAGGAGTAAGTTTTCTCATTCTCTCAGAACTTACCAACATCTTCATGGAGATGAGCTGTATCTGAGCAGTATTTCACTCATAGGAAAGGGCAAAAAGACCCTGACAGCAAAGAAGTCCTGTGAACCATGCTGAGGCAATCTAGGTTAGCTGGATGTGCTGAGCTCTGGAGAGGCTGTGTTACAGAACCATTACAAATTTTAGTATACTTGGATTACCTCAAGACCATTGTCACTGGAACTCCACTTGGTTCTCTGTTTAATCTGTTTAGGTATTCTTCATTATCCCAAAAATATTGTTGCTTAGGCTCAGTTGTTTGGTGTCAGAACCTAGGGCTCAAAGTGCATTAAAGCAGTAAGGGCTGTTGGGAGCAGCTCATGTCTTTTCTCAGTTGTTTCTTAGCAGGTGATAATGTCAGTGCTGAGTCAAATCCAGGCAGTGGAACTGAGCATCCTCCTGCCCAGTGAAGCCACTGACTCTGAGCTGCCTATCAGCTACATGGGGAGCATGAAATGAGCATGCTCAGGATCAAAGAATCTCTGTTTGAAAAATTAGTGTTTAGAAGAATTTGGATAATATTCTGTAAAATATTGCTCTCAGCATTAGGTACAGTTATCCATTGTACTTAAACATGCAACAGAACTATCATGTTCATGTTGGATTAAATATATTCAGCTAGTCTTAGGAGCTCAGAATTTTAGAGTGACTAGGTTTTGGAGATAGGCCATCCTGGCCTAAATTTTCACCCACTGAGAAGCTGAAGTCAAATACTCAAAGAATATCAGATTGCAGAAGCAGAAGGAAAGACAGCTTTCAAACACACTAATACAGTAGAACCAAGTATGAATAAAACATTTTAACCAAGCTAGAAAGGAGGATTGTAGGAAGCTGGCTTTAGGCCATTCCTTTAACTTTAGTGAGAGTTTTGGGTTTTGCTTCCCAGTTTTATTGCATTTGCTTTTGTCCATTTGCAATCTAATAATTACTGGTGATGGGAACATCAGCAGCTAACATACCCGCTGAGCTGAGGAGATTCTGAAATGCCGAGACAGAAGAATATCAAAATGTCAGCATGCTGCAATTACAAGCAGCTGTAAGAAGAGTCAGATGTAATGACTTCTGTTCACCTTCAAGTTCAGAATTGGCAGGTATATAATTTTGTCTTTAACACTGGTAAAAGGTGCTTATGGAAGGCTTATTTAGCAATCTGGTGTAAGATAGTATTGGCTCTTTTAGTGTTGTTGTTTTTCATGTGATTAAAAGCTGGTGTTCTCACTGCCCTGGATGAACAGGCACATCCTGTTCTAGACATACAGTGACAAGAACACTGCGTTAGGGCTAGTACTTCAGCAAGATAAGTTCCAGGAAGAGCAGCAGGGATGTTCACAGTGTACAATGTTAGGTGGAAGATGTAAAGAGAAGTCCTTGTTTAGCCTGGCAAAGGAAAACGATACAGCTGTAATTTGACAGCTCACATTCCCTGTTGGGAATAAATGTCCACCTCAAGGGTCAGTGGTTGATGGAATGGATTGCTTGGGGACCCTCTGTCTTCAGAAGAGTTTAGAAAGCTCAGGCAATGTTCTCCAGCTGTTGTTGTCTTGAGGCTGGGGACAGACTGCCTCATCCCTCAGTGTGCCTGGCAGACTCTGCTCTCAGTTGTCCACGTGCATTGTCCCAGCCTGGATCACCCTGTCATCACCATGGCCATGGTTCTGCAGATTTTCTCTGCTCACACAGTATGACACTAGCTACTCCCAGCTATTTTCACTCACATTTTCTTGAAACAATTGGGGTTTTTTGTTTAAGTAACAGTTGATAGCCTCTCCCAAACAAAGATTACACCACCTCCTTGACAGTCCAGTCTCAATGTATGCACCTGTACAAATCCCATCCTTAGACCTGTGAACAGGGTGTGTAAGCCTTGTTCTTTAAATGCTCAGTGCTTTTGTAGTGCCTGTATTTTCAGAGTATTTAAAAAGCTTATTCCTGGAAATACTCATTTTATGTTGGTGGCTGGACAGATGACTTTAAACAAGAATTTAAACAAGAATTTGATTTACCCAAGATGCTAATACCTCCTTGTGCACCAGCAATTTTTAAAAGTGTGGCTTGGGCACAGTGAATACCATGCATGTTTAATGATTTATGGGCAATTACTGTATCACTGCTAATGACCTAGAAATTGTAAGTGCTTTGTGAAGAATACCAGAGAAGAACTAGTCCCAAGTGGAAGAACAACCAGTATCTGTTCATGGATGCTTTGGTTTATCCTGCTTGCTTCTGTCAGGCAAAGCCACAGCGCCGAGTTCTTCGTTCTGGCTTCTTGTCTGGGCTTTTATATACATTTTAATGAGTGTATTTCACATTTAAATACATTCAATGATCTGAGCATGCTTATTACTTTGCATCTCCTCAGAACTATTAAGACCTACTGGCAGACTCACTACAAGTTTCTAAATTTCAAAGCTCCAGGATTAGTGTTGGTATTTTAGCCTTGGAACTTGCTGTCTTCACAATTCTATAGTGATATGAGAGTGTGAAGCTTCAAACAAAATGTGATTCCTCCTTCTTCTGTGAGCTCTTAATTGGTTTTCTCTCTTTGTCTCCTTTTTAAGGAGATGTTTGCTTTTATTTTTTTTAATTTGGCTTACCTTTTTCTGTGCACATACATTCCTGCTCTATTAGTGGCAATATGTACTTTTAAAGACACTGTAAGCAGATAAATATAACAGCATTTTGGCTGAAAAGCCAATGTCCCCATAATGCACTATTGATTTACCAAATAATTGTCTTGGTAGGTATCAGAAAGGCTGAACTTTAGCTGTTGTATATGTGAAAGTTTCTATGAAATCTCAACAAAATTCTGCCCAGAGGAAATTTTCTATATAATGGACAAATGAATGAGAGTGGAGGACAATAATCTCCCCTTGGGAACCTTCCTCTGGGGTAACAAAAAGAGAGGCAATTTATGCTGTAATGTTAAGAAAAGAACAAAACCTGCCTACTTCTCTGAAGAAACAGCCTGCTTGGACACCTCTTTTCTGTCAGTACACCAGTGTGTATTTTCTTCACTATATAAAATAGCTCGAGTCTTCTTCATAATGCTCATCCTACAGAGACTGCAAGTGAGGGTTTTCAGGCTTTTAGGTAACAACAGCAGCCTAAAAAAAATTTGCCACTTCATCCCTATCCAGCTCCAATCCACACACAAATCTTCAAGTTAAAGTTCAAGCTTGAGCTCTCTTGCCTGGTAAAAACAAGTTGTTTGACACTAAAGCTACAAACACTGTAGAGATGAGTTATCTACCAATTACAACACCTTATCAACAGCTTATCAACTGCTAATCCAATTAGTCTGCATGGCTCACTGCTGTGTGGCTCCCCTAGTCCTCCCAGGTGCGAGGTAGGCAGTAATTCACATGCACTGCAAGAGATAACACTTGCAGGAAAGACAAGCTCTAAAAATTCTCCTAAAGGAGGATGAGTAAATCACTAACTGTCCCAAGAGTAATTGAGATGCCATGATCACTGGAGCAGGCAGTCTGTAATCACGTTTTATTGACAGCTCCTAAAGATCAGTCTTCCTTGGGAGCTGCCCGGAGTGAAACTGAACCGAGCGTGTCCACAGAGCCTGGTGCAACACAGAGTGACAGGAGCAGAGCTGGCACCAAATGATCCACTTTGGGTCAGGGACAGCACTCTCAGCCTCTCAGGGCAGTGCTGTACAGAGGTCCCTGTTCAGTGCTGGAGTTCCCAGCACGTCCTCGGACACAGCTCTTCACAGGGAGTGGGGCAGTTTGTGTACACGGAGCCACGGCTCTCAGCTCATCTGGTACTGTGTTCTTTGGAGGAGAAAGGCAGAGGTAGCTGATCTTGTCGTGGAACACTTGCAAATACAGTTTCTCTAGAAATAAATATTGGACTTAAACATTTATTAAATTGGCGTTTGAGTACTTAAATAAGTTCATTTTTAAAAATCACATTCTTCCTTTTATGCATTTGGGAAGCTGTGTTTCATCTCTGGGTTTGCTACCACAGCTTTATAAACACCTGAATACAAGCCTGGAAAAACAAGAACCTTAAAGACAGCCTGCTACCAGGTACCACCCAACAACCCACAAAGACATTCCTCTGTACCACAAGAAATGGGATCTCAAATACACTTGGCTAAGACGGATAGAAATTCTTTAAATGTGTTAAAACATAAAGTGGTACATTAGATGTGTGGTTTGTGTGTTAGTACCAATAACCATTTTGCATTCTCTTTCTTGCAGGAGGTGAAGTCACCAAGCCCAGATTTGCTCAGTATTTCCATGGCAGCCTGGCCAGTCTGACAATCCGGCCAGGGAAAATTGAGAGTCAGAAAGTGATTTCCTGTTTGCAGGCCTGCAAGGAAGGGCTCGATATTAATTCTCTTGAGAGTCTTGGACAAGGAATAAAGGTAAGGGATGAACTGACATCATCTTTGATAAAAATTTAGATCTGATTTATGAAGTGGAGAGCCCAAGGTAGAGTACACACAGTACAAATGTACTCCCAGAAGCAATGTAATTTCCCATAAAATCATGCAAAGAAAAAAGAGAACAGTAGAAGAGCTGTGACACTGCAAAGAAAAATGTTTCCATTATTGCAGATCTAGATGATCAGAAGGTAAGGCAGTGCTGATATTTCAGAATTGCCAGGCTGTGTTTTCATGCTTATTTTTTTACTTCTACAGAAATAGACGTGATTCCAAAGATTTATAGAATTTTGATCTCAAGTAGTTTTAAAGCAGTGGAATACATAAGTCCTAATGCAACAGCATTCTAAAATTCAGTGTGTTGAAAGAGGGAAGCTTTATGGCACATGAAAATTGAACAATAAAAACCCCTAAAGTCAAGAAATTAAAATTTTAGATTTGAATATAAGTCATTATCCATCTTCATTATGCATATGACTACTGGTAATGTAGAGCTTTTTCTAAGATTGGAGAACAACAGACAGGGAAATCCTGTTTGAGTTGTCCTAGTGGCTAGATTGTTTTGCATTCATTCAGACAAATTCTGTTCTTTGCATACATATGTAGGATCTTGGCTATTCCAATGAGCTGTACTGTCAGTTTTCCTTTATTGACACCATTATTTGGTGACAGTGTTCTCATGCTTAATGTAAATGCGCTATGAAGCTGTTTCCTAGCACATAAACACTACTTCCAAAGGAGCTGAGCTTCAATTCCAACCCAGGAAGTTCCTTTGGGTGCAGACAATGCATCCTGAGAAACTGCACAGGGGTGTTTTAGTGTGGGGTTTTTCAGGGGGCAGGAGGATGATGCTATAACACTTCACCTGGAACGTGCAGTAGGAATGCCATGGGCTGCATTTTATTAGCTAAACCTTTCCATTGTACAGACTGACCTGAAATGTGCCCAAATGTCTGTCCAGGTGATGACAGGTTGCAGTGGTGTAGTATAACTGACACGTTTTCTGAAAACAGGGGTAAAAATGAAAATTGAAAGTGCAAAGGTAAGGAGGAATTTTGCTAGCTCTAACTTTTACATATGAGGAAAGACCCCAAAGAATTCTTTTATCATCCTACCAATGACATCATTAAGAATTTTACATTGCTGCTTCTCACAGCAACGTGACAAGGGATAGGTAAAAACTGTTTTTAAAAGGCAGTGCCTTCAAGACAAGGAGCAGGATTTCTGGAACCCATGTGTGTATGCCTAATAGTAAATTCTTTGCTGGGATTTTCCATGAATTAAAGCACTTTACACTTGGTCCGTGGTGCTTAGAAGCATAGTAATTCCTCCCCATATTGTTGCCCTCTGAAACCTGACAATATCTGAGTCACCCCAGTTTCATGGGCGGGGGAAAATCCCTGTTCTACCACCCACTGCTGCTCCAGCGTGTGTGACTGGCTTCCCTACTGTACTGCCCATGCAGAGGGAAAACAGAAGACAAGGGATTGTTTTCTGCCTTTTCATGCTTTTGCAAACCTTCAAAACATCTTTATTTTCTAAAATACAGATGAGGCATAGTGGGTTTTTTTAAGTTACTGATGTTGCTTTTACTGCCTCAGCAAGCCAACAGTGAGTGCAACAGCAGGAGGCAAAAATGAAAGGAGCAGCCAGAGATTGTGGAAGGGTTTCTTTGCGGGGCTGACAGAAGGAAGCTCAGCTGAAAGCAGAACAGTTGCCTGACCTTGAACAGAAAATGAGAGAGAAAGGTGGTGTGGTGTCAGAAACAAACACACCTGATCCCAGACAGGCACGTGTGACAGCTGCACAGACCATGGGTTCTGTGGGGCTCTGTACGTGGTGCTTTGCAGATCCAGTGTTGGCAAACTGCTGCTGGAAGGTGTTTCTGGGCACTTTGGACCATGGAGATTCACCCTTTAATGTCTTAAGAAAGAGCAATGCAGCAGCAGCTTCTGACACGATAGTGTTGGACGTTTTTGGGCTGCAGCCTAATTTTCAGGTATCTGTAACAGCTCTCTGAGACACTGTCTAAACTGTTGCTATTTTTAGCTATTTTTAATGAGAAAGACAAAAATGGCTCAGACTGGGGCTTTCTCCGGTCCCTTTGGCAGCATTCCAGCTGTTTTGGCAGCTGAGCTATTAACTGGCTAGCCAGAGTCTCCTTTTGCTAATTTTATTCTCTACTGCTGCTAGCTTAAAGACAGGAAAAAGAAGTGTATGCAGGCTGGGACTCATGTTAGTCCTCCTCTTTGTTAAAAAATACCCTTCAGTGTGTTATGACCTTCCTGCACAAGCTTTAAACCCAGTCCTCCATGTTGTGTTTGACAGAGAACCCTGTGCTTCCTCCTGTTCTTCACAGTCTGTTTGATGTGTTTTGCTTTTTAACCTTTCTGGCTGTAGGGAAGTATAGGCAGCCATTGCCTGTATTTAACAGAACACTTCACATGATCAATGCCCAGCTTTGGGGAAGGACTGCATGGGAGAGAGAGGTGCATTTGTGTTCTGTGCTGACAACAGAGTAGGGTACAACATCAAGGGGGTTGTGCTGGTTTCCTCTGCAATGCAGATGGTTTATTGAACCAATTAACAGACAAAACATGGAATTAGGATTAATTATGATGAAGGTAAAAATCAGTCATTGGTTATGTCACAACAGTGACAAAGTTTCTTGGTCAGCAAGACTGATTTGTGTTCAGTGCAGGGAGTAGAGGAGGCTCAGGGCTACAAGAGCAGGCATTGACTTTGCAGGGTTTGCTGGGCCAAATGAGCAGCTTTGTGCAAGGAGCAGCTCCATCTTAAATCACGACACCCTTATTGATCATGAGACAGGATGGAGAGCCCCCTTTAGTGTGTCTGACGTTAATGAAGATGTAGGAGGCAAATGTTGTAATTGTTTTGTTCGTTCATGTTGAAATATACCTCAGAAAGGTAGCCCAGGATAAAACCACACAGAAAGCAGCCAAAACATGCTTCTGCATGCTAGGCTGGCTCAAGGCAGTGCTTTTATATGAGGAATGTGTTTAACCTAAAAAGATTACATAGGAATAATAAGCATGGTGGTAAGTTAAGGTTCTGAAGTCTACGGAGTTAAAAAATAAATAGCATTGGAAATTGCTGCAGAAATAGTATCAGCAAGTTTGATAAAGCTGGGCAAAGAACAACAAATTGGGATTAATTTACTACAAAATTAATTACAACAGTAGGTATTTAGGTGACTGATACAAGTACACGTTTTAGAGAACAACATGGGGATTCAGTCATTGATAGCTACCAAGATTTTTTTTTTCTTACATCTTTAAAATTTTAACTTATGTCTGTGCAACATTCCTCAAAAAAATGTATTATTTTGTACTCTGTACTTGGTCCCTTAAATACTAATTATTTGCATTTCTCCTAGTATCACTTCAACCCTTCCCAGTCAGTCCTTGTCATGGAAGGAGATGACATTGAGAATATAAATCAAGCCCTCCGAAAGGTCTCATACATCAATTCCAGACAGTTTCCTACTGCAGGCGTACGACGTCTCAAAGTCTCATCTAAAGTCCAGTAAGTTATACTTCAGATGAATTGAACAGATTAGGAACATTTTTAATGAATTACTTTTTTCTTTGACCATGTAAAAAGAATAATTTTGGCTAAATTAAATTGATAAATTATACTGCTTTGTTATTGAACCTATAGGATCAATTTAATTTGCTTTTTTGCCAATTTACATGGTGGTTTTCTTTTGATATTATCTTCTTAAGAAACCTTTCTTGTTAACGTTGTATACTTGTATTCTCTTTATAGTTTGGGACATAGAGTCTGGACTGAACAGTGCATTTACTACAATCTTATTTACTTTTAATTTAAAACATTTATAGTTCCTTCTGAGGATAGCCAGAGCTGTGACTTTTTAATGCAGGCTTGTTCCAACTAACAGAGGACATATCTGCAAGAACAGTGTTTGTAGGTGTGCTTGAAATAGCCTGTGTGTGTCTGTCCCCTCATATGTCTGTGCTGTCACTGAAGCACTGGTGGAGGGTGTTGAACAGGAGTCTGTGTCCTTCCCTTTCCATGCAGCAGCACTGACAGAAGCTGCACAGTGATGTTTACAGCTGGCCACAGCCACAGCCTCTCCTGGGCTCCCCTGGGGCACGGCTCTGCGCAGAGCAGGGCTTTAGAGGGAAAATAAACACCAATTCTGCCAACTCTCACCTGCTGTGGGCACAATTCTGCCGAAGTGCCAGGGTCAGGGCAGTGCTGTGGGCTGACCACCCTGTTTGGAGAGCAGCTCCCCATGCAGTCTCACTGGAAGCAGTCCAGTTTGCACACTCCAGGGCTGGCCCAGGTCCTGTGCCAGGATGAAATGAGGGAGAGTTTGCCAGGAGATTTACTTCCAAAGCACAGTGCTGATTCAGATGAAAATAGAAGTACAGGCACCTTTTGTCCACCCCTGCAAATACTAGAGGGTGCCAAAAAGAGTTCATGATGGGACCAATTTAAATGGCTAATTATGCCCTTTTAATCACACATGACAAGATAACTGTGTTGTATTCATTAGATATCACTTTCTGAATGTAATGGTAGGTTTACTAAAGTTAGTTGTTATCTAGTTAACTTTTTTAACCATTTGCTGATCTGTTAAATGTCAGTTAAACATTAAAATATTATTCTGACAGTGACCTTAGGAAAGACTGAGTTTTTCCCTCAGTGAGTAGCTGTGAAGGTGGGAAGGGATGAGAGGGACAGAGCTGGCCTGTGCACACAGTGGTACAGGAGCACGTCCCTATGTGTGGCAGTGTCCAAGGATGAGCTAGACTGCTCTGAGAGCCGTGAGCTGGGTTTGGGGCAGTGCCAGTGCCACACACCTCTGATGTGCAATGTGTTACATGCAGCTAATGACTAATATATTTTTTCAGATGTTTTGGTGAAGATGTCTGCATTAGTATCCCAGATATAGATGCCTATGTAATGGTGTTTCAGGCCAATGAGCCCAAGATTACAATAACTGGCATGGACCACTTTGCTAGACCGGCTGCACAGTTTGAAAGTGAAAGAGGTGTTATTTTGTTACCTGACATCAGGATTGTCAGCACAGTCACTAAAATGGAGCATCCAGTGGACTTAAGAGAACATGACAGAGGTTTGTGTCTTTCTTTTAAATATTATTACTCATTTTTAATGTCTCCTCATATTTTTTAAAGGGTGGTGCAAACAAGTACTGCAAACGAAGTCACTTCACTCAGATTAATTAGGCCACAGCAATGCTGTACTGAAGAAATTCAATTCAACACATTGAAAAATGTGTTAAATGGTGGCAGGTCAGAATGTGCTTCAAAAAAAAAGCAGATTTTCCATGTAGTGCCCATTTAGTATACTTCAGAATAATTCCTTCCTACTCTTCCTTTCATATTGTATTATGTATGGTATTTTCATTAGAATGTCTCTACTTGTAACAGAATTTTATTAATTGTGCTGATAAAGTGAAAAGCAGTAATTGAACAAAAGTTGAAGTTTTAGTCTGCTCTTATGTTTCCAGCTCTGGTACTTGCTTGTAAGTGATACTTGAGAAAGTAATCTCGTGTCTCGGTTTCCCACCTATAAAATGTACATATAATCCTTTTTAAATATTTCTTTTCAATGATGACAGTTTATTCTAATGCTGAGCAATGTTTGTACTATTATTCAACACTGGATGAATGTTCAAAAGTATAAATCAAGTTTAAAATCATTGTCTGTTAAGGAATATTCCTTTTGGATATTTGTGTGCAAGGCAGATGAAATGTCTAGTAATTTGAGGAATCATTCTAAACACTGTTTGCTGGACTGGAATAAGCAGCAACTAGATGTAGAGAAGAGAAAAGGGGTAATGATAGGCAAGTTTAGGGGCGTGGATTCCCTGAAGCCTACAAATTTGATGTGGTCTTCATTTTTGGATATGTTACAGCTGTTCCTAGAGTTTAGGTGCCCGAATTCATTGCACCAGGAGTTGGGAATCTAAGGCATAAGGCTTTCCTGTCTGTGCCCTCCTTCCCAGTACACCCTCTAACATCAAATTCGCAAAATGGGCAGGAAGTTCCAGGCTTGCAGTGTCTGTGCCCTCAGGGAGCTGCTTAAGCAGTTTTGGCACACACTCTGCGCCAAGTTGATCAGAGAGTTTAAATATTGATTTAATATTCTACTCTTTTTCCAGTGACAGAATTATTTCTTTACTTGTACATATTGAAGGACAGTCAGTATATAACTTAATTTCTTTAAGTCACATGGCACAGGATCTTGCTATTTATGATAATGCCCTACTCTTGGATAGATGGCCAGGTCTTTGTAATGCAAATTGTTTATGGGGCATAAAGTAACTGAGAGAATCATCCAAGCACAGATGTGTTGGATGTGTATTTTTCCAGTTTGGTTTTCCTTGAGAAACCTGGTATCAGTACAGCTTTGAAACCTGGAATTTTTTACATAAATTTATTTCCAAGATCAAATTTCAGTTTTCTACTTCTAGTAATGTTTTTGGATGCCTTTTATTACAGAGCAATATATTTTCTGTCTATCTCACTGGGTGTTTGTAGGCCTTAATCATCACAGCACCTGAACAGACAGGACACTTCTCTTGATTTGCTTCAAGTGTGCTGGATTTAATATCAGCAAAAACAGTTCAGCCATCTTGGCAAAAATTGAAAGCCCTGATGCAAAGCACATAAAATGACTGAGCTGTTCTGTGATCATTTATCTTCATTTCCTTCCTTTTTTTCATGGTCTGTGCCGTGGGTTTACAGCCAATAAGCAAGTGGTAGTAGAGGAAATGCTCCACAACTTGGATTTCTGTGATGTTTTGGTCATTGGTGCAGAACTAGACCCTGAACAAGAGTGTTTAGAACTTGATCATGGGGAGCTTCAAGGAAAACATCTAGATGCCACAAATTCCACTGCAGGCTATTCAATCTATGGTAAGTTCGTGAAATTTGTTTTCCCTTATTTTGTCACATTAATTATATACTGGAATGAAAGCTCTAAGATGTAAGAAGTTAGACAGAAATCTGTGATTTACTAGCCATAAAAATATCCCAAGAGTGACTGTATCTTAAAAAACACAGTTGCTTCTTGATCTCTGGATGTGCTGTGTTTGCCCTTTGGATTCTCAGCATCCCTCCTGCTACTCCCCAGGTAAGGAAAATGGCATCCCTGCTTTCTTTAAATGTGGGGTTCTTGTGGACCACCACAGTGGAATGTGGGAGTGAAGGGATTCCTCAGCATTCCTGTACAATGCTGGTACATCGGCCATCTTTTTCTGATCACTAAGGGATTTATTCTGTACCTTTGTTGTTGTATTTATCCCTCTCCATTAGGGACCTGCATTCAATCCTGAAAGCTGTTCTCACATAACCGAGTATCAGGGAATATCTGATGCCCTGTCATTTGCAGACCATTCTGCCAAGTTCCCTGTGTTCTGTGAGCATTTGATTTGTTCTGCATGGCCCAGAGCAGTGTTCCCTTGCCTGCCCCTGAGCTGTCCCTGCCCTCCCACCCCGCAGGTGTGGACAGCATGTTCAGCTACGAGCAGGTGCTGCGGCAGCTCCGCTACCGCAACTGGGGCACCTCGGCCACCTCCGACAGGAAGTTCAGGGTCAAGTGCTCCGAGCTCAATGGGCGTTACACCAGCAATGAATTCAACCTGGAGGTGAGCAATGAACTCAACCTGGAGGTGAGCAATGACTGAGTCGTGTTTTCTGACCTAGCACCAAGGCCTAGAGCCCAGGTAACAACTACAGGAAATTGCAGGGCCTACTTAGCAATATGGCCAAAATTAATAATTGCTTATAAAAACTATTAACAGCTTAATAAATGTTAATAAAATTAACAGGTATTTCATAATGTTTAGATAACACCTAAAAGCTGATTAATATAGAGAGAAGAAAAGGTCACTAAACAGGTAAATCAAAAGAGTTCTGTTCTGTGCCACTTCAGAGTCAACAGCCAGAAAGGTTAGGACGCATTTTTCATGCTAAAAATTAGAAATATATTAAGCTGTGTAATTTCCACTGGCAGAAAAAAAGAAGTTAATTTGGCCTTTAGGATCCAGTAATAGTGTTCCTGTCTGCTGATGAACTTCATAGTCCAATGTAATATATGGAACCAACAGGCTTGGAGTATAAAACACTTTTTAATATCTGATCTCTTATTTTTCTCTTCTCCCAGGTTAATATCCTACACAGTTCCAACTCCAACTTCATGGACCATGTAAATCACATGATAGTCCAACCCCAATTTCTCCAATCTGTTCAGCACCCTGAGGGGAGTGTAAGTGCAGTTCACAACTCAGGTATGTGACACCTTCACAGAGACTGCTCACAATGATGCCGGTGTGTCAGTGTTCCCTTGGGGTCAGCCTGCTCAACAGACTGAAGCCCTCAGGTCCATTGTTTCAGCTTCTAAAACCTCTCAAGATCATTGAACAGGTGTGAAAGAAGGTAACATTGAATTCTATTCTGTCCAAGAATGTACTTTGTAATTAAAACCTGGTATCCTTTTTTTAAAGGCTTCATTAATGGTTTTGTACTCTGACCCCCACAGTTAAAAACTGTCTTGTTTCTAGTATTGAATGGTATGAAGGGTAATATTTATGCTCATATTGCCCTTGTGCATTTGTATTTCTGTAGCATATTAACTTCTACCCACTCCTTGCTAAACAAAAGGAAGAAATTGTATTATTTTTTAAATGTATAATTGCTGCAGTGCCTCTGTTAGCTGCTGCCAAGGCCTCAGTCTGGGCTCTCTGGAGGTAAGATAGGTTCATCTAGTCATGTGCAGCAGGCATTAGGATATATTTTAATTTAATTGTTAGGCTATATGAGTTAAAATATATACCCAAATCTGAAACCTTTTCAGTGAAGTTAAATCCAGGGCAAAGATACCTGTTTAAAAGTTGGATTCTGAAATCCTTTTAGCTGAATGTTACATATGTAAAGAAGTAAAGCTGATGTAAAGGCTAGGCAGTTATAAGTAGCTATATACAGATATACTTAGAAAATTACTGTATTTTGCTGTACATTGTACAGACAGTTCACTAAAATGAAACTGAATGTTTCATGGATAATGCTCTGCAAACTAGGTTTTTTTGTTCCTAAATATTGTTTTGATTTCAGACTTCCAGGGCAAGGTAATAAGATGGGTTATGGACTGGGTTATACCATAGCTTCTGGAACTGTAGTACCTCGAGGTACATAGAGAGTGGCAGCATTTCTCCACTAACCTAATTTTGGAGCTGATTGCATGTAGTAGTTCAGAGAGATTTCTGCCTGTGACTAGGTGGAGACAGGGCCTTCTCAGAGTGCAACCAAACAGTGAGGAAAAATGTCTTGAGTCCTCAAGAGTCTCCCAGGAAGGCTGTAACACAGGCAAATAGGGTGGCACTGCATTATTTTATTTCTGGGAGCTTGAGATTCAAATCACAGGTGTTTGAAATCTTTGAAAATATAAACTTTGAGATCTACATTTTGTCTTGAGTAACGTTAAGGCCTCAGTTGTGATCAGAAGGGGTCAACACGCAGGTGAGAGAACAGAATTTTACTGCAAAAACACCTCTTCTAAACTAATTGATTCTGCACTTATTAACTACTTGTCTTTTGTAGTTAAGTGTCTCAAAGAGCAAGGGTGAGCATGCTCACTTTTTAGTTAGGATTTATCATACTCGGGATAAGAAATCAGTGAACACCATTTGTGTTTGCGCTGCCTTTGGAGTGGGCACTGGTCAGCTCTTTCTGTCATCCCAGGCACATGGCACGTGTCTGCCCTGATTCTCAGGCCCAAGGAGGGGGTGCTAACAAGGTATTTAGTGGGGTTTAGGCGACTTGTTCCACAAGTATAACTCCATCCCTTTGCCACCCTTTGTCCCAGTTGTTCCCAGTGTGGCCACGATCGTTATCATCATCTGTGTGAGCATCCTGGTGTTTGTCATAACGCTGGGCGTGTACCGGATCCGCACGGCGCACCAGCACGGCTCCGTGGAGCACGAGGGAGCCAAGGAAAACGAGATGGACTGGGATGACTCTGCTCTCACCATCACTGTCAACCCCATGGAGGTACTTAACTGAGGCACAGCACTGTACCCTGGCACTGCCAGGAGTCACTGGCTGGGCGGGCAGTGGGGTTTGAGCCTCTTTCAGGGTGCACTTGTTCAGTTGTACGTGTGTACACTCAGGACCCTGTCCCAGTTCTCAAGAGGGCACACCTTGATAAGATGTAATTGAGAACTTCAGATTTGTTGTCATATACAATTACTAAAGAAGATGGTGAAGAATTCTCAGGTACAGCATCACTTCCACTCCATCCATGTCTGTTTGTAGGTACCCAAGATGAGAGAGTTGCTTTATTTTTAACCTTTTAATGTAAGCACTTATGCACTAAAGGGAGGAGAAATCACCAGTTTAAAGGATCTGATGTTGAAGATTTAAATTTTGGCAGTGTGGCTAACAAAGATATTGTTTATTGACATTCCATTCTTCTTACAACAGTTTTTGAATGTTTGCTACCAGCTTGTATGAGATTTGATGCCTAATAATCACATAATGATGGAAAGCAGATTTCCCCAGCATGTTAGCACTTCTGAATGCTCATTTGAGACAGCCCCTGGCTGGTAGAAGGCACCTTTCTGCTACTCTCTCTCTTTCATTTCTTTACATATATTGTAGAAATATGAAAAGCCACACCAGACAGAAGAGCAGAGTGAGGAAGAAGACATAGACGATGAAGAGGAAGACACAACCAGTGCTGAATCAGATGACAGTGAAGAGGAGGAAGAGGAGGAAGAAGAGGAGGAAGTGATTGTCCAGAAGGGAGACAAACAGAATGCCACCAGGCAAGAGCAGTTGGAGTGGGATGATTCAACACTCCCATACTAACAAACAGCCCTCCAGCCACAGCTCTTTTGTAACAACCAATACAATGTTTTTTCAGTCTATGAATTCATTGACAGGATTTGAACTTCTGCTTGCCTATAACTGTTTTGCCTAAAATGATCTTGTTGTAGTAATTGATAATGATAGAACTGACCCTTTTCCTACAAAGCCTGGGGAAAACGTGGTACAAACCTCCTGGCACATGCAGTAATAAAGTAATCCAGAACTTGATCTGTTAGCAAGCGTAGTTCTCAATTTCCTGTTTCTACCCTGCAGATGTGTGACAAAAGTCCTGTCACTCAATCCATAGAGGTTTTTGCCTTTGCTACTTTTTTCATGCGGGAGAGATTTCAGCTTATTAATTACTTCTGTGGGTCCAAATACCAGTTGCCATCTAACTTCACATTCTTACAGGTGTAAAAAACATAATCCTCCTCCAAATCGGGGCAGGGCTTTAGTGCTACAGGGGACAGAGGCTGAATTCCATCTGTCGTCTCATCCTGCCTTTTGGATATTAACTGTGTTTTAGGAATATCTAGCACCTGACAGGGGATGCATGTGTGCCTATGTAGACATGGACAGTGTATTTTTTCAGGCATGCTGTCAGACCCTCAAGAGAGGGATTTTTATCCAACCTACTGATAGAAATTAAAATGAGTTTAAAAAAAAACAGCAACAAGAAGGGGCTGCTGAAGGTTATTAAAAAAAAAACCCAGCTCGTTCTGTGTCCACAGATTGAGTAATATGATCTTATGCAAACTGTAAATTCTAATGGGATTGATTCACTGGAAATCTGTAGAGCTGCTCATTAGTTATGGATTGAGCAATTTGCAGCAAATCGATGCTTTAAACCGTCTGTCTCATGGAATCATTAGCTTGCTGCAGCATCTTACTGAACTAGTGGAAAATAAGTGACCCCATTATTCCATAGCTGTGTATGGCTGGGATTTAAACAATTATTTTAGATGAGGAAAATGTTCCCTTTTGCTTAGTGAATGCCAGCTGGAATTCCTGTCTGACTGTATTCTATAAAAACATTATGCCCTATTTCTTCTGTACCCCTGCCTGCCTGTAGTGCACAAGAGAAAGGAACAACACTGTGAGCTCTCTTCTGTGCTCATAATTCTCCCTTATTTCTTCTTCCTGAAGCCATTAATGTTAAGAGAAGGTTTTATAAAGTAGACAAGGAAAAAGAAAACCTACGTGGAACCAAAATAGTTGAAAACAAAAACTAAACTCTTAAGAGGTCGAGAGAGTATTTTAGTTTGTTATGGTAACACAGCATATTTTTCTTAAACACTGTTTAAAAAGAAAAAAAAAAGGAAAAAGCAGAGCTATGTATACAATGTGTTGATAAGTCTGTGTGGTGTGTTTTTTGTCCCCTTTCCTTAAATACCTTTGCATCTTCAACTGCTCTGCTTACCAAATGCTGCAGCACTTGCTAGGGTAGCTGCTCTAATGCATAGAAACAAAATGGCATGGAAGTGAATGCTGCTTAGTGGCTTGTCTGGGTTATTTTCCTGAGTACTTTGTTTTCTTTGCAATTTCATCTTTGACTTTTGCTTTTGTAATTTGCTGTTTAAAATGAGCTGCTTCCTCTTCTCCACCCTCTCAGTCAGTCTTGCCACAACAGGACCTTCCTGAGCACCCTGGATGGTGGTTGATGTTGCAAAGGATACTTGGAGCAATCTTGAGGGTATCCACCTCCCTCAATACTAGGTTATTAACAGCTCCTGAACGTTGTGGGATGTAGAGAATATGTAGTGTGTTTGGGGGTTCTTGTAATTCCAGTTTCTGCATTTGACAGCTGAAAGGAAATACTGACAGCAACTAGGCCTTGTAGTTTAATAACTAGATAGTAAATGAAAGAAAAATCTATATTAATTTTAAAATTAGAGATATTCATGCTTTTATTTGTTGTGCCAGCAATCATGTTGTCACAGGGTTGTTAAGATTGGCAATAGAGCCGTTTTCTTTTGTTATCAATCCTGTCTCATTTTATTCTCTCACTAATTCTTATTTATTCTCTCACTATTCTCTCACTAATACTTATTCTAAGTATTAAACTTAGAAGAATATTTGCAGAATCAAGGCCACATAAGTACATTTTATCTGCAGGAATAATAACTGTAAAAATGTCCACAATTTCTGTTTAATACAAAATTAATATTAATATTTCTGAATATCTTGAACAAAAATGTTATGTTAGATCATTTCCTGCCATCCTAGTATCGTAGATCATTTCCTAGTTTTAATTTTTTTAGTGACATGAAGCAGGCTCTTCATGATGCTTGTTATCAGCACATATCAGCAAATCTTTCTGCTTAGAAAAAGATTTAAAATTAAATGTAGATATTAAAAAGTCAATTTCAGATTTAAAACTGGACTTAAATTATTTTTAAGTTTCTGTTATTCCTGATTATTACTGTTGTTATTGTTGTTATCATTGCAAACATTAGGGCAACTTGAAAACAGCAATTTACAACCTTATTGACAGCCTTTAATTCTTTTATATGTTTGTGAATTCATCAGTATGTTTCTCCATCTAATAGACTTTTATCTTTTTGTTACTGGAAGCAGATCTTTTCAGGTTGTACTCGTACATTACACAGGAAGCAAACAAAGTATTTTCTCTACTGTAAATAAACCTACATTTTTAAACCTAAGCAAAGTAATACAGGCATGTGTGTTATCACTAAAACTTGGTTTGCAGTAAGGTATTCAGCAAACTGAAATGTATCACTGTACTTATTTTAGATTACTCATTGAAGTGCATTATGCAGCATTTTTCATTCAAATAAATAGAAACATCCTTTTCACAAAATGGCAGTGAGAATGAGATACTTCTTCACAAAATGGGCCCTAGAATACTTGTGTAGCACTGAGAGCAGTGGCTTCCTGAGCAAAACTACTAATAGAAAATCAAAGAAATATCACTTTTTATAAAACAATTCTAACAGTATTTCCTCCCCTCCAGAAATTATTTTTTGATATAGCCTACTTGCTTAAAAACCAACCAGAACATATGCACACATACGTGCATACAGACACACGTGGGGTTTTTTTGCCCCTAATCAAAAGCCAAAATTCTCTCCTTTCCTCCCTGAAAAAAAGTGTTTAGAACTGTAAAGCCATTCAGGTTGGAAAAGATCTCTTAAGATCATTGAGCACTGCCAAGCCCACTGCTAACATGTCCCCAAGTCCCCCATTCACATGGCTTGAAATTCCCCCAGGGATGGTGACTCCACACTGCCCTGGATAGCCTCTTCCAATGCCTAACCATCCTTTCCATGAGGAAATTTTCCCCAGTATTTAATCTAGACCTCCCCAGCACAAGTCGAGGTTGTTTCCCCTTGTCCTGATGCCTGAAGTGGCATCATTCCTATCTTTGTTACTTGAGAAGAGAAACCAACCCCCACCTGGCTACAGCCTCCTGTCAGGGAGTTGGAGAGCGTGAAAAGGCTCCTCCTGAGCCTCCTTTTCTCCAGGCTGAGCCTCCCCAGCTCCCTCAGCTGCTTCTCATCAGCCTTGTGCTCCAGACCCTTCCCCAGCTCCATCCCTTCCCTGGACTCACTCCTGACCCTCAGTGTCTGTCTTGTGGTGAGGTGGCTTCTTTACAGTAGCAATAAACAAGTGTATCCAAAGAAAGCAGTTCTGAAGAGGTACCCACAATCCATGGCATCAGGAATCCAGAGGTGACAACAGAGGTCTAAAATGACATCACATCAGTGATGCCTTTAAATTTTTGAAGTTCTAATCTAAGGCTGAGAAAAGCTGCAAAACTTACAAATGCAAATTGAAGATGTTATCTGAATTACTGTAACTGCTTGTGGCTATTTGTGATTAATAGCTCGCATTTCCCTTTCACTGCTACCCCCTCCACAGGTGTTTTATCTTTGCAAGTAAACCTTAAAATGCACAGCTGAGATTAATCTCAATATTTACTGCATTGGCTGACAGCAGTTCAAATTAGAAATAGACATGTAGGATTCGTGACACCTTTAATGCTAATTAAAATAAACTGTTGCTATTTGTTCATTGCAACAGGTAATAACGGTGCAGTGATGGTGGGACTGTTTTTTACCAGGTGATGATCTCCCTCACCAGAGGCTAATGGGAGGGAGCAGTTTATTTTCCCAACTGGCACGTGGTGGTTCTGAGCTTGCTGAGCCCCTGTGCACCATCCTTACTCCATTCGGGAACAAAAAGAGGCTCAGAAAGGATCAGAGGGTTATAAAGTTCCTCCTGTGGGGGTGAAATCCACTGTCTCCACTGCAGGAGCTGTCCCTGCCTGACCCTAAACTGAAAATAATGCCATGGGAGATCAGCAGCCCCAGGTGCTGATGGTCAGAGGGTAATGCAGTAGCAGCCCTTACTTCACTGTGGCAAAGCCTTTGGAGCCCTGCAGCTAATTTGTGTCTCAGCTGTCTCTTTCCCCAGCTGCAACCTCAGAGGCAGCTTTGATCTTTTCCCTGTTCGGGGTCCCAGGGCACTGGGACACAACACTGCCTCTTCTCAAAGTTTTGGTGCCAGCACACACCGCACTCCACCTCCACTGACCAGCACAAGGAAAGACTTCACTGGGGTGACAGCAGGTAAAGGTCTGGTGGGATGGAGCTGCTCCTGGAATATGAATTACAATACCAAAATTAAGGATGTTTGCAAAAACCTATGGATACTGAGAGAGGGAGAGGAAATAGACTGTGAGTACATCTCCTCTAAGGGGCTTCCTCTTCCCTTCATTCACACATGCTGACCAGAATAAGTACCTCAAAACAAGGATATCCCCAGTCTCAAGGGGGATATCAGGTTTTATCAGGTTCTGGCCTGATAAAATTACTGAATGAAAGTAGTGGAAATATTGGGAGGAACCTGGATGATGCAGTAGTCTCATCTAGGCTTTCAACAACAGGTCTGGGATTAATGCTCCTCTAGGCAATTCCCTGCAGTTGCTGACCTTTATGGAGCAACTGCTTAAAGTAGTTCTACACCAAGTGAGCAAATCTAAGGAGATAGGAGAAAAAAACCCAAATGACAAAACATAAATATCAAGAAGATCGTTAAAGAAATCAAACCACCTTCTAAGTCACTAAATTTATTCCTGTTGATTGCACATAATTCTGTGCTGTATAAATATAATCTCCCTCATGCTCCAACCAGTATCACCAACCATGGAATGGCATTAGGTTTCTCCCTCTCAGGCACAGCTGAGGAAGCTGCCAGGCCTTGTTCCTGCACAGCCTCATTGCCCCCAGAGCCTGCAAAGCTCACAGCATTCCAGTGCCACTGCAAACAGCCACAGGAATAGCAGCCATCCCATCCCTCAGAGATCTTGGTGTTCCCAGGGAAACCAACACTCCCATGCACCAAACCATGCAACACTTTGTAACATAAAATAAATACTTTTTACAGCACCCAGAAGCTGTGATCCTGTACAATCTTTGTACACTTGGATCAAATGTTTTTTTTAAAAATAAAGAAACTCATGACAAGCAATGTGGGGAGTGATGTAAACTGAAATGGATCAGGCTCCCTAAAGCTGCATGTCTCGGACTGTGTGTCCAATGATCAGACACCTGCTTGCTGGACTCTCCTGGAATCCAACTTCATTTTTGTTAGCATGAAGAATAAAGACACAAAGAATAGAGATAACCACTAAAGCTACAGCAGAGCAAAATTCATACTCTCTTAACACACCCAGACTCAAGAAATATTTCTGCTAAATATATTGGGAAAATTGCTCCAGTGATATCTCAGAAAGTAATTATAATCCATCACCTTTGTACAATTAGCAAGGTTCAAGCCCGGTATTTTCTTTTTAGTTTTGTTTTTCTCTAAAGAAGACATGACCATCAATTAAAAATACACAACACTTGAACAGTGGAAAAATGAAAGGTGAGCAAGGGCTTTAATTTCATAAGCCTCTGTCTAACACAGGGGTTTAAAATAATAAACAATTGTAGCCCTCATTATTGAAACTTAGCAGAATAAAATGAATCCAGGAGGTTTTGTATGTCCATAGCTTCATTCCTGGTGATGAAAAGGCAGGCACCAGAGCAGGTAACCTTTTTCCCTAGAGGCATTTTGCTGCCTTTGGAGTAGGTATTGCCCGTGGTTTGCTCATTGTGGTTTCCATGTCTCTGCTGGCAATAGGAACAGTGCCGCTGGCATCCTTGGGAAAGTGCTGTGAGTGCTGTTGATGAACAGCCCTGTGAAAGAGCTTGGTGGAGCTATGGCTCAATAATTCTCCTGCAGCTCAGCTCACAGCCCTCCACTGCGGAGCGCTCCAACCCATGCAGAGGGAATGACACAATGGTTACAGTGCAGGGCTTTGGGCTGGTGCTTCATTAGTTATTGTCTATAAAGAAACACTCTCAGCAGCGTGAAGCACTGCAAACATGTGAAACAGAGTTCAGGAAAAGCCCTCATTCTTATTTTCAATACTAAGTCATGGGGAAGTTGTGCATTCATCAGCTGTTGAAGCTCCATGGCCGTGCATTGTCACTATTTATGTCTGTGCTGAGAACAAAGAAGCAGCAGAATTTTTTTCCCAGTTAAGTACATGGTACAATAAAAGAGTTCAGCTTTCCCTGGGCAAGGTGCACAAAGCTTGCCAAACGCAAAGAGAAGCTGTGTCCAAATAGGGAACAAAGATTTTACAATGGTATTCCGTTCTCGTGCTTTAGAAACCCAGAAAATTTAATGGGAGTAAAATGATTTTCTACAGCCCTACCTATTCCTTTTGTATAAATCTGGATACAGACTTGGCTTTTCAGAGGCATTGAACTTCCCAACTGGGTATAAAGTTCTTTCAGGTGTCTTTTGGCGTAATAACCCCTAAAACTATTTTTGGCTGAAGGTTTCAGTATATACTAAGAGGGGAAAAAAAGCAAAAAGTTATTAAAATTACAATGTCTTCTTTTTCTACTCCTGCCTCCCCGAAATATACAAACAGATACAAAATGCTTGGTCAGACAACCCTGACCAAGTCTGTGACTACAATGACATTTCAAACCAGTGCTGAAATTGGCAGCAAATCCTTGTCTACAAACTACTTAATGTGCAGTAGATGAGAAGGTGGATGGTTGTTTTAACTGGGCATGCTCTTTGGAATGGGGAATGGATCAACTACAGTCAGTTCCTTTAGAAAAACCAATTATTATTTAATGAAGAGTGAACAGGAAGGTAGAAGAGAATACTGCATGAATAACAGAGAGAGTTAAGGTTTACAGTGATGTGAAAAAAGTTGAAATTTATACTTGTAGAAAAGAAAGAGACATAAAAGTTTGAGTGTCAAATAGTAAGAAAATGGAAACATTTTCTGTTTTCATGCCAGAACTGGCACTGTCATGATGAACAGGAAGGAGAATGAATACAGGAGGTGAAAGGTTCCGAGATGACCAGACATGTATGCATACAGACATCTGTGTGTATATAAGAAAATCACATAATGGTTCCCAAGGGGAGGTGGTGGCTCTGGTGATGAAGGAGACCCTGCAGTTTTTCAGCCTGGTTGATGCCGAAGATGCCTCCTTTAGTTCCAGTTACAGCACCTCCAGCAGAGCTGGGAAGGGAGCAGGGCCATGAGAGGTGTTGCTACACTGTACATGCATTAAGTAGAAAAATTTAGAGCCAAGGCCAGCCCATGGGGACTTGGGGGAAACATTCTGTCTTCTGGGACTCGAGTTTGAGGGTACAGTTACCACACAGTTTAACCTGAGGTAAGAAATGGAACTTCTGCCCACAGACAGCTGTGTTGATTAGTTTTAGAGATCCATGGGTTGATGAGGAGCTGGAGACACCCAAGGCAGACTACACTCCATATTGAAAAGGCCCTCAAGTAAACTTTTTGCAGTGATACAATCTCCTAAGTGGCCACATAGTTAGGACTCCTGATTTTTGAAAATACACGTAATAGAAAACTTCCCAAGGGTAACAACCATCCCTGAACCAATCTGAGAGCTGAAGTTATTGCCTACATTCTCAGAATCAACTATTGGCACATTTATTGTTGGCCTCTCCACGAACTGATAAAGTGTGAGGTACATCTGAAAAGAGAGGGGGTTTTTATGTGTATTCTGTTACAACTACTGCACCACCAGTTCAGTAAATTTCTGATTGTGGCTAACAGGCAGTTCTGTTCAAAGGGCCATCACAACAGGGATGGGAAGATCCACCAGAGTGGATTATTGCTTTGCAGGGTAATACACACTATGGGTAGGCTTCCTAAGAACTGTTTCATCTCAATTTCAGTGTGTTTAGAAGTTCATACTAGACTTATCAAATCTTAGAAATAAAGATTAGTAGACAAAAGGAAAAAGTAGTGCAAGTAGAGTATTATGCTAACAGTGCAGAATTCTTTACTAGAATATATTTTTTAGTGTTAGGGGTGGGGGTGCTTCAACCTACTTAAATGTTTCTAAGCCTGGGGCTTCTACTGCTTCCCCTGGGAGACTGTTCTAGAGTCTATTAGAATTCACTATTAGAAAGCTTTTCCTGAAAATGAATTTAAATAATCCTTTTTGTAATTTTTATCTCATTAGTCCCAGTTATACCCTTTTGCACCACTCTAAATAGTTCCTCTAACCATGATTTATATCCTTTGAATATTTTTAGATAGTTACCAAGTTCATTGCCTTTGGTCATTTACTAGAGAAGCTGTGAATCCCTCCTCATCCCAATTCATTCCTACAGTCTTGTATTTCTCACCTTTTCATGAAATGTCTTTAATACACAGACTAAATCCCCTGGTATTTCCTTAAACGAGTCACGGTCAGTTCACTCTGTTAAGGTGCTCTGTGTTGGTGTGTGTCACTGCATAAGTTGTCAAAGGTTAAACAATAAATTTGAATTGAAACTTGATTTTTAAAACATCTTTTCTGTAATCTGTGGGTAAGTTCTCATATGACATGAATTTGGCAGTGTCTCTTACGTGAGTATGATTTAACAAAGCTACGAATAACTGCTGGAGCCAACCAAACAATAACACAAAGTGTAATTTGTTAAAAATTAGATTGCTGTCATTAATGTGAAAACAGACACTGTCGTTCATGTGCCCATGTTTTTAAGTGTCCCTACACTAAACGGCAACTATTAACCAGTACTTTCATTTAAGACAGATAATGTTGCTTCTCCTCAATGTCAGTAGAATGCACATACTTTCTAAAACAAATGCTCAAGATTTCCAGCCAGGCACCAGCTGCTGCAAAGAAATAGAATTGTGCCAACTCTTCTGATTGCCATGCCTACCTTTATATTGCAAATTCGTGATACATTTCTGGTCTCTGGCTGGCATGATGACTCTGTGGTTTGTTTTCAAGCATGCCCCAAGCAAACCTGTGTTCTCTGACTCAGAAGCCACACAGGCAAACAGGGAGGGTGTACAAAGTCAGCTTGGGTTCTTTTCATTGGTGTGTTTCCCTCATCTGCTCCTGCCTCCTGTACATGAACACCAAACCAGAACTGAAATCCTTGTGCTCGAAGAGCCACTGCATCACTACAACCCAAGGGAAATAGAATTTCATTTCTTCTTCATTTGCCCTGTCTGCAAGGATTGGTGTAAAGGGGAGGGCAGGAACACTGAGGGTTCCAGTGGTGACTTCAGGGAACTCTCTGCTTCCCTCAGCACATCTCTGTCCCTAGTGGGTGCAAACTGTGCAAACCATATTGTAGGAAATGATGAATTGCCAGGAGTGGGTTTAGGTCACACGAGCAAACACTGACTGCCTTGGCATTGGCTGTTTCCTGCCACTTCTCTGCCCACCTTCCCAAAACGAGCCACTGCATGAGGAGTACCCCAGGTCTGATAGAGGGGGGGAAGATGAATGAGCCTTGCAAGGTGAGGTTGCAACACAAAGGAGAGGAGAAAGAAGAGGAATTCCTGAGCAAGGAGCTAGCTGTAGAACATGACTCGTGATGAGCAGCAGAGCAGGAATCAGACATGCACCTTGAATATTGCTGCAGCTTGGTGAAAGGGGTTGTTCTAAGTAGAATTAACTATACAGTTATTAAATATTTGATATGTTACCGAGAGTGTAGGATTTTGAAGAGCTGAGAAATAATCTCATCATGTTGAATGTAACAGCTGTGCTCTAATTGGCTGGGACAATTCTATTTCATATTTCATCATCTCTTGACAGTAAAAATGATATTTCATCTGCCTGCAAAAATGTAGATTTTTTTCACACACAGTTTGCCATTTCCCAGATTGCTTCCATACTAGTGCATTGGTTCTTGTTGAGGAGCAGTAACTGTAGTTGGTAGCATGTATTTTGTCGCTTGGGATTGCTTCCTAGCTGTCCAAATTCTGTGTAGTTGTGTCCACTTCTATGGATAATAATACATATACCAGAGAAGGGATTAAATAAACATATGCTGTTTGGAAGGTTGTACTTCGTAAATGTGTCTCAAACCAAGAGACTGTTCAGCCCAGGAAAGATGCTCTTACATGAAATACCTTATTGTTGATGTGAAACAACCATAAACCATGTCTTGAAATGTCTTGTTGCAGAGGCTAAGTGCATTTTTGAAAGCATGAATCTATACAATTTATGCAGTACCATGAATTAAATGACTATATGCAATTAAAAATATGAATATGAAATGGTTTTTGAATAAATATGAATCAGCTGTTTAAAAAAACCCAAAAACCCAACCCTTTCTTAATGAAAATGTACAGTAAAATTTGACAGACAGTACAGCACACAAACCCTAACTTTACATGGAGTAAGAAGAAGTTGTACAAAACCCCCTCCATGGCATAGTGGTGTATTTCATAAAGCCATGTCAATTTGCACAGTCATTTATGAATTCAACATTGTTAGTATCCATATGTTTTCCATAGGACTGATTAAATGCATATTTGAAATAAATCTGTTATTTTAAAATTTGTTCTGTAAATGTATAAAGCCAGAGTCATTTTTGTGGTCACTATGGCACTTTCTGTGAATTGGCCAATAAATATAATTTTAGAATTTCACATAAAAGGTAATGTTCTGCAATCTTTATTTCACTGATTATTGGGATGTTCTCATTTCCTGAACCATAACCCTTCAACACTAACACACCTCTGGTGGCAAAGGTTAAATATCTGGCCCGTGTCTGTCATGTCTCCTGCTAATGCCCAGGGAGGGATAAGCCACATGCCAAAAGACTCAGTCCAGTTTTAGAGCATCTACACAACTTTTCATCCTGCTGCTGGGAAAGGGAAGCAAGGGAAAGGAAACTTTTTGAAGAGCTGTTGGTATTTACATTTAATAGCCATCTATTTTCCTCTTTCATTTTGGTGTGATAAAAGATGATAAAATATTAAAGAGAAGGATGAATATACCGCATATTACACACATAAAATGTGTAATAGTACAAGGGGAAAAACCTAATTCTGAGTCACCAGCCTATGAATTTCATTAGCACATGTAAGTGATGTATGTGATCTCATCACACATGGGCAGGTACCTGACTTCTTTTTGCCTTCTGCTCTGTCTGGAGCTCCCCTCCTTGTCAGCTCCTCAGGCTCAATCTCATTCTTTTCCAAGATGTCCCACTGATTACCTCAGGTCTGATCTGCACATCACAAACTCGCCATGCACACTTCTTTGGCCACACACAGTGAAGGACCCAACATCAGCGGTCTGAGACGCAATTCAGTCCCTTCCAGTTTTCAGAAGGGTTCATCTCCCACTTCACAAGTCTCAGTGACAAGCAAAAGCCAAACCTGAACATCCAGATCTCTGCCTCCAGCCCTTGCTGTGCCAGGCTGAACACAGCAAGTGCTGAAGGCAGCATCAGACTTCACACCCCTATTTCAGTGGCACAGCATCCCCTGGCTGGCTGGAGTTTGGGACAATCAGAGAAAATGCATATCCTACACAGGGACAATGAGCCCAGTCCTGTGTCATCATGGGTACAGACTGGGGTTAGAGTTCAAAGATTCCAAACAGAAGTCCTTGTTTCCTGCCTCTCACATCCAGAGTGGGGCAGCCTTAGCAATTCCCTTTGGTATAACGGGATTAAATATGGCCACTTCCACTTTTTATAATAAAACTTCCTGAGGGTCTGAAATATTAGTTAAGGGTAGCTGTGCTGAGTGTGCCCCAGCAAGGCTGGGCCCATCATCAGTCTGCATGGTTGCAAGGCCTGTTTTCTTAATAGAAAAAAAAGTTTCTAAATCTAATTATCCTTCCCTCCTTAGAGAGCAATTTCCTGACTCTTTCCTCTCCTCTCATCCCTCAATGCAATCTAGGTTTTTACTTCTTGTGTGTCATTAGTTAACAAAATAAAAGAGGAAAGAAAGAAAATTGTATCCCACATTAGTCCCAACCAGAGTAACCATTAAGTCCTGGCACTCTCTCTTAATAGAAAATACACATCTCCTATGCAGTGACCTGGAAGACACACAAGTCACTGCAGGCTTGGCCTGTGCATTTTCTTTCTGCCAATTTAAATAGCGTTTAGAACCTGTTCAGAATCTAAGATGGGCTTTTCACAAGTCCTGAGTCTAAACCTAGTGACTTAAAATGAAATTGCAGTGATTCAAAAAAATAAGTTACAGGTTCTCTAGGAAAAGAGTCTTAAGTTTTCCACCCTATGGCAGGGGTGGAACAAGGTGGTTTTTAAGGTCCTTTCCAACCCAAACCATTCCATGATTCAATGATATATTGATGGATCATGTACAGACAAATACTCATAGATACCAATGTTTTAAAAAGTTGTAGTTGATCTAATGATTACATATATGAGATGCAAAGACATAAGCAGGAACAGATTCAGCAACAACAGATTCATATCTGCCTTCCTTACGTGATGAAGATTTTTCTGCAGAATACAGGAGCCAGCAAATGGCTTACTGGTCTAGAAATTCTGATTTCCAGTTATTCCAGTTTGACTCTAGCAAATTCACTGACTGTAGCCTGGCAGCAGAGATTGGAGCCTGTGAGGGTTGCTGCCTTCACCACACACACACTCTGTAGCAGTGACCAAATGTTTCCTCCTGGCTTCAGCACTGCATCCTGACCACATCAGGAGCTCTCCCTCACAGCCCTCCTGCTTCTTCTCTCACTCTCCCTGAGTTAGAAGTTACAGTCTGATGTTTCTCTACAAAAATGGGGCAGACTAGTAAATAAGACCACAGGCAGTTTTAAATTTCCCTGGCTGCTTCTGCATGAAAGGGCTTAGAGGAAAGCTCACCAGGGGAACCAAAGTGTGCCTTCCAGCAGGGAAGCTCCTGAGACAGCGAATTTTTCAGTGTGACTTCTGCAAATCCCACTAACTACACAATCAGAAATGTCTGCTCAAATGAAAACACCACCGAAAAAGGATTCACAAACATATATGAATGAGAAAAATTGCTGCAGGGGCTCAGAGAGAAAAATAAATCTGTGTAAAATATTTTGGTAAAATAAAATTAACACACAGCTGTCTCCAGATTTCCCAAGACCTTGTAAGATGCCATGTGCTGTAGAGTTAATGGTGTTACAAAGAGATATTGACAGAGACATGTATTAGACACAAAAATCCTGAGAGACCTTGGAGTGAGGAAAAACAGGTGGGGTTTTTTCCTGTGTTTTAAATTAGAGGGTTTTAAATGTCTTTCTAGTCTGACCTTAAAAAAAAGAAAAATTGTAACTTCCCTGAACATAATCATAGATAAAGGGAGGAAGAAATTAATTAGGCATATAATTGCAAACATCACCCTTAAAACAGGGTTCACACAGAAATATAGGCAAAACCTTTAGAAATTTAGCATTTAGTGAAAGAGTTCAGCTGTGTCTCTGAGATCAGTAAAACTCTGTAAGAAGGGCTTTGTTTTTAACCCTTTCTAGCTCTGCCAGCTGCTTTTTCAAAGGAAAAGGAAGGATTCTGTCTGCTCTTGCTGTCTTTCAGTGCAGTGGTCAAGGCAGAGAGCAAAAACTGTGGATTTGTTTGTGAAGTTCATGTCTTCACAGAAGATAGGCAGGAGCGAGCTGTGAGTTTCAAAGTGGTGACTCAAGCTCAGTTATATCTTTAGAACAAGCCAAGTATTTCTGGCTTGAAGAGATGGTTGACTTAGTTTATGGAAAGGACTGTCTGTGCATCTTCATTTTACATCCCTTCTTGTATCTGAGAGCTTTCTACATTTAACTGCAGTACATTTCTGTCTCATCCCTTCAAGCAGATATTTATGACAGAAGGAATCGCCATCTAAATTAATTATACTATTAGCAACTCCAGCAAGAACCAAATAATTAATCTCTCTATAGATTAAACACTTGGAAGAGCCCTCAGTAGTGGCAAGCACAGTCTGCCTTCTCTGTGGGTAAAAGAACCCCTCCAATTTCTGAATTTTTCTTCTGTGCCAGTCATGAGTAAAAATATCATTCAGGATAGAAACAGCCATTCTTTAGAGAATAAGAGTTCCAAAAAGGCATTGCTTCTTATCAGGCTGCTCAGCTTTGTCTCATTGCTTTCACTCTCTGGGATTTAGCTGTTTGTTGTGGCCTGTTAAAACTTATCTTGTAAGGTTTTGGGAAGAGTCTTTTCTACTGCATGTTTTATAGAGTGTGGCATGGAGGACACTTGGGTTCATTCACATGAATGATACCATACAGAATGGGTCACAGTAATAAAAATATTCATGTAATACCTGCAATGTGAGAGGGCAGAACAGGTAGAGAGGAGCCTCAAATATGCCAACCTAGACCCCATTTCCTGCCCTTTTTGCCTGTCATCTTCATACGATTCTGCATCCTCCTTTGTATTGCAGTTTTTCCACCTATGAAGTGGATCTAAAACAACTTTCCTGGTTATCTTTTCTCATGTATGGTGTGACCTCTGCCTGAGCCCCATCTAACACAACACCTTATACAGCAAGATGACTAACCAAATACAATTACTGCAGATTATAAATATTGCCATTACAAGCAAATCTTCTCCTGCAGCTCCTTTACAGATTGAATCAAATGGTGACATCCAACTGCCTAAGAGTGAAAGGCTCTGCCCAGGGAAGGAAGATAATTGCAACAGTGGCAATCAAGTCCTAATGAAATTCATTATGTATACTGAATATCATTTTCTCCTTAAATAAATGACAAATGCATAAAGATATGGCCATATCTACTTATTAGGGAAAATGTAATATTAAAAAATATTGTTTATCTAAGGCTATAGATATCTCTGTTTTTATAAACATTAGGACCAGCTCTACAGTGGTCTAGGAGACCCTTAGAAATTCATTAGCATAAACAGTTACACAATTGTTGAATATTAACATGAGTATTAATAAAGTGATCCAGACACTGAAGATGTTTCTAATATTAAGTAGCACAACATAAAAAAAATACTTAAGGAACTAGAAATACCTTCTACCTTATTATCCATGAAATCTTATGGTCCAAAATTCCACAATATATACTGGGGATTGCAGTTTTGCACAAGCAAGGATTGGAAAGTACATAACACTGGTGGGGGATGTCTCCTGGTAGGACAGAATCAAGCCTACTGAGAAGCAGTGAGGTGCAGGCAGGACAGCAAGAGGAGTTCTGAAATTCACAGCTCTCAGGGCTTCTCCTTCTAGCCTATTATGTTTTAAAAAGTAAGATCTAAATGCTGATGCCTGCTTTGACTCTGACAGGTGATCCTCCTTCAAGGACAATCCGACAACGAGACAAGGCCTCATTCCAGGGATTACTAGAATGCAGCATTTTTATTTACTTTTTAAAACTTACAATACTTCTGAGGCAGTTAAAAGGTAAGAACTAGAGTTTATATCTAGGGATAAAACTGCCAGTCACCAGCACTGCATTCCCATAGTACATATGTTTGGCAGACAACAATAACTTAGAGCTGGTGAGAGACTTGAAATTGGGAAGGTAGCATAGAAATTCTGAAATTATCATGCCCAGAAGTTTGAGTTCAAAGCCTGTATCCCACATATTTCTTCAGTTTAATGGCAGCATTGTCATTTTTAGGTTGCCTTTTACAATAAATAAGTGCCATTTGTCCCAAAGTGCTGGTTTCAGTCCCATTTGGGATAGCTCAGAGAGCCTGTTCAGAGACTACAGTATTGTTGCAGAATACATTCCTCTGCTGTTTAAGTAAATACCAAGGCAAAGCTGAGGCATTTAGTCAAAATAATTGTTGAGGCAAAAAGCCTATTAAAGTGGGAAGCATCAATTTTATTTATGCTGTCTCAAAAGTCTAGAAACAAGTTGTTTTGCTTGCTGATTTTCATTGAAGACAGATTTTTTTTGTACTATTTTGTAAATACCTCCATTCTAAGTGGAATAATTATCACAGGGAAAATTAATCTTAACTACCATCTTCATTTAAGTGTGACAGAGCAAGAAATTAGCTAGGATTTTGTACCATGTCTACTCAGTCTGGAAGTGGTTGCATTTTGGGGCACTTCAGTGTGGGTTGATTCTCACATGATATTGAACAATCACCCTCTGAAAATATTTTGGCCATGACTGTCTCATCCAGAAACATTATCTTTATTCCCCAGCTGCTTCAGAGACCCTGTGTGATGAAAACCAATTCCCACTGGACAGGCACACACCCAGGCCCATGAACTGACAGAAAACCTCTTCTTGGAAAGCTCCCTAATACTAGAAGTGAAAAAAAAGAATAAACACTCAGCTTCACCACAGCACTGGCAGCAGTGTGAGTCGAAGGTTCAGGACCAGTGAACCCATGACTGCAATATAGAGATGGATAAGGGAGAACTAAAGGAAGAAACAAAAGATGAGTCAGTCAGAGTCTCGTGGGGAAAAGAGAAGGAATTACTCACTGGAGTGCTGCTGAACAAGATTCAGCCTTGCTGTGGACACTGGACATGACTATTAATAAAGGTTTTAAAACCAATGAAGGTTAAAGAGTAACTGTGCTAGTTGGCTTCTGTATTGAGAAATTCTGCAATTCTCTGGCCCTTGTGGAACCACAGAGAAAAAAAAAGCTCTTAAATACAGGGACTGCTGCATTCTTTTGTACTTATTTTTGTGGAGATCAGGTTACAATAACAAACAGTTTTCTACAATTTAAAATACAATTACTCAGCATTCAGTTGCAGCCCTCAGATGTAACGTTCAAGTAAACAGGTTTTTCTCATATGCACAGTCAAGGCAATTTTGTGTTCAATTACACTGGGAGAATTGGCACTTGCAGTGCAAATCTATACATGGAGCAAGAGATGTGGTTGGTTTTTGTTAGTGCAGCAACACTAAAGCCACAAGTGTGACAACTGACACCACTTTATGTGACATCTATATACAGAAAAGCATTATATTCATCACAGACTATTTTTAAACAACACTGGAATTTTCCTTTAAAAAATAAATGCCAGGGTGGTTTCTTTGGGAAAAACAGATTTTGTGATTTCTTAAAGGCAACATTTAATCTGCAATATTATATATGAGACATGTGGTATGGGCATCAGTGGAGATCAGGAATTATGTTGATCACTGTTTAAAATAGTTTATAATCCAAGGAAGCCTGAAAATCAGAGACCAAACTACACAAGGAGATTCATGGCATAGCTGGGAATTTGTATGAGACACAGAGATTCCTCTAGCCCCACAGAGATTACTACTTACTACCTCAGGTGAGACACTGCAGTTTGAAAGCTAAACCTTTTTACTGCTGGCCTGGTGCTGTGGAGGTGATGATGTGTCACAGAATCACAGAACCGCTGAGTCGGGAGGGGATCACTGGGGTCAGTTTGACCAACCCCCTGCTCAAGCAGGGTCCCTACACCTCGAGCAGGCTGCTCAGAGCCACATTCAGATGGTTTGGGAATGCCTCCAAGGATACAGACTCCACAACCTCTCTGGGTAGCCTTTCCACTGTTCAACACTCTCACAGTAAAAAAGTGTTCCCTGAAGTTCAGAGGGAACCTCCTGTGTTTCCCATCGTACTCCTTGCCTTTTGTCCTGCCACTGGGCATCACTGCGGAGATCCAGGACTCCTTTATACCATCTCCTGAGATATTTATACACTTTGATAAGATCCCTCGTGAACCTCGTGAATGACAGATCATGAGCTGTTTCCCTAGTGTCTAAATTTCACCTATTAAAACCTGGAGGATCCAAATTAGGCACTGTATCAGATTTACCTACCTTAGTAGAATTGCTATCTCTTTGTATACTATTCGTCCCTTCTTATCCCATAGTTCTCAGTAAATATCTAGTCAAACTAAGGCTCTCATTCAGTCAACAAGCAAAGATCAATAACTAGATGAAACAAAACACATGTTGCTTGTCTAATGCACTTCATATATTGATTAGTTAACTCTGTAAAGTGTCTTGGTTCTTCTGGAACAGAGGATGAAATGGGAATGTAAGGCACTCAACCTGTCTGATTGACTAGCACAATCAACTCAGATTAACACTTTAGCAGTTTATCTGTGAACAAACAGCAGCCCAGGTGAAGCAGCTCCCAAGATACAAAGGCAGATGGATGGGGAAGGGCTGAGCACCCCGGGTGTGCTGCCAAGGAAATGCAGGTGCACTGCCTCCCTGCTCCGCCAGGAAACCCAGCAGATGTGTTTGCAGAGCACAGAGCGGGCTGCTCAAGGCTGCTGAGCCTGAGCTGGTGCAGATGTAAAGTCAGGCTGGGCATCTCTGTCCAAGGCTCCACACACTCACCTTGTATTTCACACAGCTTATTAGCTCAGGCTCACCACTGCCTACTAAAAGCCCCTGGATATCCAAGATATCAAAACTCCCTCTAACAGCTTCACAAAGGAAGAGTTTACTATTAAAAATACCCTCCTAGCTTTCCAAAGCTGTCAGGCTGACTTTTAATACTGGATTTTTATTTTTTTCCAATTTTCTGTAGCATGCTTGTCTGAAAGTATTTGTGCATTGTGCCTCACTGACACTTGTTAAGACATCCTTTGGCTCATGTAAAGGGGTTTTCTTACCCAGAAACAGGCTTCTGTTTACGTGGGCAGTGATTCATGGGCAGTGTCATTAGGAAGTGAATTGAAATCTCTGGAGTGCATCACAACTGGACTTTGCCAGTCTTGTCTACTTGAGTCAGATTCTGTGTCCAGCTGAAATTTCTATTACACTACCTAGATTTCATAGCTGCTATTAATACAAGTTATGCTTCATTAAGCATGAATTCGAAGTAAACTGGGCTCTAAAGTTCAATAAAATGCTGAAGGACAAACAGAACAAATGTTTTTATTCCTAGAAGTGTCAGCAAGATGGAGAAGAACATTTGTTTCCACTGTATATCCACCTCAGAACCAGGTGGCTCTTTTAGAATGATAATTCCCTCTGAGATTTGATTTTTTTTTTTCCTTTTAAAGAAAACTTATCTTCCTTCAGGCTTAGACAAAAGCTGGGTGAATACTGCTCTGAAATACATTTATTCTCAGACTCATTTTTTTTTACAAGTCCATAACATACAACTTGCTGGTTAAAAGAAGTTCTTCCAACTTGCCCTGCACTGCCAGGTGCAGCTGAGGTGTCTTCACTACAGTGGGGCAGCTTTGCCCATTGCCAAATGCTCCATGTTCTCCTGCAATCTGTTAAGATTCCTAATGTCAGCTAGACACCCCAGAAGAGCTCTGTGTCCTGCCCAAGCAGCCCACACCTCCAAGCAGCTGTGCTGCCACATTCCCTGGCCACGTGGAGCACAGCCACGGGTCAGCGAGCAGGCTGCACGCTGGCCTGGCCCGCTCGCTCAAGGACACTACAGGTGTCACATCCTCTCACAAATACACTCATTGCAAAGGCTACAAATTGACAAGCAATTAAGTTACAGATGGGGAGGCAGCTCTGGTTCATCAGGCCCTTGACAGTGATTGCTTTTGTACAGCAAAGAGAAGGTTTGGCTGGAACTGAGAGCAGCCGTGTGCTTGTCACAGGGATAAGGTTCACAGGAAGACCCAGGACAAAGTGTGAGCCTCGATGTTGGCTTCACATCTCCCCCTACTCCAAAGAAAAACCAAATGGGGTCAGATCTAGATCTCTGTAAGGGTATGATATGTGCTCAAAAGGTGCCACTCTTTGGAAGTTACCAGAGAATGGCTCCTTGCCTTGGAGTGATTTGGTTCTGAGCTCACATGTCCAGTAGGACAAGGGGAACAATTCCCCCCAGCATTACCCTGCATCCAAAAGAGCATACAAAGAACGAGGTTTTAGTGAAAAGGTGGCAGTTTACAGAATGACAGAGATCTGAGCCAAAAGCAGCCTGGATACCAAGGGAGAAGAGGGAGAGAGAGAAGCTGGGTAAAAGGAGATTATGCAAGCAGAGTCTGTGAGGCCAGTGGCAAGGACTGGGTGTGTAACTACAGTAATTAGTGCAGTGTAAGACTCTGATCGATGGTGCTTGATTAGGGTCGGCAGGCACCAGAAACTGTTCAAGAGCATTCATTTTGTGCAACTCCAGTTCACAGGAGTTGTGATTGACTTTTAAGGAGTTACAAGAAGAGGCTATTCAAATGCCAGATCTGCTTCCAGTTACTCAGCTTTCACAAATGTGAGAAAACTGTGTCTCTGAGTCACACCTAGCTTTGTCCTTCTTGCAAGCCAAGAAAAGATTTATTTTCTATTTTAATAGGATACTTAGAGCATTCCTACTTTATTGTGTCTGTAAAGGGCTTGCTGGCCCTTAACAGCTCAAAGCCCAGTATCCCCTGACTCACTCTGTGGGTACTTTGCTTCCAAATAGCTCCATTGTCGTGTACCAGATCCTGACACCTGAGGCTAATTTTGCCTTCCTTCTATCACACATTTGTTATGATCGTGACTGGTTAAATTCTTTGTTTCTCATTAGACAAATGCCACCTGTATCTCCAGTCACGCTCCTTGGCTACATAAATACTTTAAGAAGAGGCAGCCTATTCTGCCCATTGTACAGCAGCAAGGCAGGTAGTCCAGAAATATTTCAAGTTTCAATTGTTTGAAGCTTGTAATGATAGTATTTTATTCATCCCAGAAGCTTCTTATTCTGTTAAGCCTTCCATTCAGCTACTCCTTTCTAGAGACCTCCAATGTTAAATCCACGGTTACCTAGGCTTTCCAAATAGGTAACCTGAAACAGAACATGACTATAAAGGTTGCTCAAAGTCCCAGTTACTCTGTGGCAAAGCCTGACTGAAGTCCCCTAATAGTGTACTTTATCCAAAACACATTATATCAAGAACAGATTTTACAAGAAACATGGAAATTATCATTAACAGACAGCAACTAGAACTCATGAGCTGCAAACATTAAAAGATCTATAGAATATAAAGAAATAGAATCAGTTGGGAAAATATGCAGGAACGGATGGTGGGAGAGACCCTGTCCTCCCTAAAGGACAGCTTGCCTCAGGAAATCCCCCTTTTTCCTCCCCAGGGAGCTGCTAGTACTTAAACTACTGCTTCCAACTGCTGAATTCCCAGATAAGAACTATTAACCTTCAGAAAAAACATCTAATCCTTTTGCCCTATAAAACCTTTTTTTTTCATGAGGAGCATAGAATCATTACACACAGCACAGGGACTTTTTCCTGTATAGTTTAAAGCCAAAATATTCTTTAAAATGTAGCCATTCATCTTACTGGGTCTGGCCTCCACTCTACCCTCTGACACTATTTTAGAAGAAGTAGGTGCCATTAGTTATCAGCCAAGTCCATGCTGCCCACATGTGATGGCCCATGGAAATCAATCCAGGACTCAGCTCCCTGGCTGTGTCTCCATGGCACAGCACGGTGGGGAGTGAGAGGAACAAAGCAGGTTACCTCCACAACACTTCCAGCACGGGGCTAATTAACACATCTTTCTTACTTGTGCACAGATTTGAACTGTACTGGGCAAAATTCTGATAAAAGAGGAGACTGAGAACACTGGTTATATGAGAAAACTAAGTAGGGCAGCTACAAACAACGTTTGGGATATTCTAGATACTCTTAGTAATTGAAGAAAAATTGTAACCCATCACCATCATGGCTATTAACCAGGAAATTCTTTGGGTACATTATAGTAGAGGGGATTTTTCAAGTGTAGACATGAAGGGGATTTCTGAAGGAACCAAAATATGGCTCTTCTACCTCAAGGTTTGGTGAGCCTCTGTGAAAACACTCAATCCTCAATAGTATCACAAAAGAAATGAGTAATTGTCCTAAAGAATATGATCATACTGAACAAAACAATTAATTCCTCTGGGAAATTCTTGCGGATTTTTAAAACCAGCCCCTGAGATTTGCTAGCAGAGGTATAATTATTCATGATCTTCTGAAGGATGATTAAAAAAAAGAAAACCCTACAAAAAGAGCAATTGCTCCTTATTACATACAGTATCTCTTTGAAACAAATTCAATAGAATCCTCTTGGGTTTATTCTTAATTGGTTTCATAGGATGCTCCCATAAGGGAAGCATTTTTGAACAGAATTCCACTGGGATCTTTTCATCATCTTTGCATAATTCTGATCATATATCATTACTGAAAGCCTGTTATATTTCTAGCCCCAAGTTTAATGTAAAGCATTTTTTTTCTTCTGACATTTCTTATGTTAAGCCTCCGATGCAGAAAAGACCACAAGCAGCTTGTGGGCACGTTATGTATGGTATTTGATAAGCTACTTGTTCTTGAATAAGAGTATATTTAACAAACATCCTGTGATTTATAAGTGAAAGAATGAAATCATGAGAGAAACAAATCTACAGGCAAAGTATATCCTTACTAATTCAGCAGTGCTCTCATCGCTTTCACAGCTCACACTCATATTTATTATGCATTACTTGGAGCTACTTATTTTGAGAGGGAAAATTGCACCTTGCAGACAACTTCACTGAATTAATAAGTACCATGATCATATTTTTCCTTCCTACTTATCTCTGGTATGAAAATGAATTTTTTTTTTTTATTTTTTTTATTTTATTTTCCCATGACAACCAAACATTAAGATTGGTCAGTAGTTCTCTGAAGACACTGCAGCTAATCCACACTATTTAATTCACATGACAGACAGTTTCAGTTAGCAGATCCCTGAAGCTTGGTATGGGTCCATAAAAGGACAGGATTCTCCTAAAAGGGCTCTAAAGTTCTGGATCTAAACAAAATGTCCAGATAGCCCAGCTGCCAGCTGGAATATTTCCTGGTAATAAGTCCTGGTACAGAAGCACATTAAGAAACAAACAGAGGTATGAACCTAATACAAATTCCAATTCCTCCTGCTTTCTTTAAGGTTCTAAAGCCTTCATAAACATGGTGATTAATACTCAGCTGTAAAAGTATTTTCTTAGGGTTAAGCCAGTGATCCAAAGTGACAGAACAAGCAGTAAATTGCCGCTTGTCACCTGCAGAATAAAATAATCAGAATGCTAGAGCTAAAATCATGCACATGGACACAGTGCCTTATAGAACATGTGAAGACTTTTTTAAGCCATGATGATTGAATTGCCTATTGCTGAGGTTAATATTTGCTTTGGATTGTGAGGAGAAGGAGTAAAAAACCAACCAAACAAAAACAAAAAATCAAGAATGCCCCTTCAGAGATGTTCTCATGAAGAGCTGGCAATTATTCTGTCCTCAAACTGATCAAAAACACAAATGCAGTGTGGAACAACTGGAACCAGTGGACAAAGTGGCTTGTTCAGGAACAGCCTTTCAAATCATATGACACCACTTGACATGACAGTGTCATCAGCAGGGCTAAAAAACTGAAAGAGCAGACATTAAAACAAAAGACCCTCCTCAATAATGGGAGCTTAATAGGGGTTCAAGCACATTGACCCAAAGGGACAGCAGCAGTGTGAGAGCATGACTCTTTAGCTGCCAACACAAAATTGGTACAAAGGGCAGAGAATCACGACCAGTACATCCAAACCATATCTGAAACGATCACTTCCCATGTAGAACACTAAAACTACACACCTTATGTGGGCATGATCACCCCCAGAAAAATCCAACCTATTCACTGTTTCTTAATTCAGGAGGAAGAGCAGAAGAAAAACAACCTGCTTGCAACTTACCACATTGTTTAAGGCACAATTTAAAAACCAAAAAGAATTAATGTATTACAAGATCACACAGTGTAAAGTGCAGAGAAGCACATGATCATCTTTATTCTGTATTTGAACTTCATTTTTCTAATCCCTAAGGCACTTCTAAAAGATTTTCTAATAGGAAAAGTTTTGCTCTCTGGGGTACAAGTTTTCAATTGCTATGATTTTTCTCTTACTACCTCAAGGATAATTATCTTCTCTAACCACTGATACATCGTCTGCTTTGAATCTTCCACTTCTTTGACCAAGGAGTTCAATTTAATAGAAAAAGTTTGATCTTCCCTTCCAGGGAGTTTCAGTAATGTTTTAATTTCATTTGTCTAGAAGGTGATCAAGTCTAGCACTTTGATAGAATCTGCTCTGAGTAGCTGCCACAAAGATCAGCCTGTGGAAGATTATCCCTGACCATGGTGTGGGACAGGGGGCTATGAAGGCTGACAGGAACAGCATAAACTTGTGGCAAGCCAAAAGAAAACATACTTGAAGAGTCATTAAGTGAAAAAGTATCGTCTCCAGTTCAAGAATTCCTACATTTGCACATTCTGCAGGGTGGAAGAGTATTCAGATGAACTGATACCTTTGCATTGTTCCCATTTTCCTCCCTAGGACTATGGTGCTGTCTAATGTCTGAGGCAGAAAACACCCAGCACGGGACCAGGCCTTCACGTCACACCACAACTCTTTATGAGCTTCCAAGAGCTTATTGGAACACTCATTTCTCACTAACTTCAGCAATGCCATTGAGCATTTAGCTCACGAGGGAAAGAAGGTTGCTGGAATCACCATCCCAGCCTCAGAGCTCAAAGTTAAGCCTCCCTTTGTCCCCCAGCCACTGCTTTGCCCACAGATGTGTGCTGCAGCCCGAAGCCTGCCTGGCATCCACAGGGGCTGCTGGAACTCTATGGATCAGGTCCATTCTAACTCAGTTTTTCACTACTATAGCTAAATAAACTTGAACAAGTTTAAAAGCAAAAAGAGACTCTGCAAAAGTCTCAGTACATATTGTCCAGGTGAACACCACAGCTGAACTGATGAAGCAGGACCCCTTGGGGATTTGGAGTCCCAGGGTGCTGTTATGGATTTTCCTTTTCTCCTTCTCACTCTCACTGTACTTTTTGTGCCATCTAAATTGCATATGTCTGTGCTTGATTCAAATCAGCCAGACCTTTCTTGGTTTCATCAAACTTTACAAATTTGGCATGTAAAAGGCTTGGCTGTTGACTTTAATGAACACAGACAGGTATCTTTAAAGATGATGAAGAAAACAAATTCACTGTATAGTATGAAGGTTAATAAAATATTACAATTGTAACCACATCTTAGTACCTGAACTGCTTGAAAATCCATGTTCCTTTTGTGCGCATTCATTTTGTTTTCTCCTGAGCTCCAATCTATTTTACTGCACCATTTCTAACTAGTTTTGAAAATTTCCAGCCTAAGGCAGTCAGACAGTCTCTGCAGGGACTCCTTGTACAAGGAGTCTTGATCATCTCTTGATGACATGTAGTCTAATTAGGAAATCAGGTAAGGGTAGGCAAGGCAGCAGGGGCAAAACCCATTAAAAGCAACCAGGACTTAATTAATTTTCTTGGGAAAATAAAAATTAATTTTATTATTATTTTTTCCTTTTCACAAAGAGTTTGCTTTATCAGAGGCCTTGTGCCCTGAACCGTTAATTAATTAAATGTATTATTTCAACCAGCTCTCAGAGTAACCTGCTTAATTTCATCCTGGCTGAGAGAAAACTCCCCAGCAATTTTGTACTTCCTTGACTTTCAGCTATGTAACTGTTTTAAAATTAGGAACTTTGGAATCTAATTGTGCAACAGCATGGTTGTTAGGATTATTGTTACTAACAGTATTCATGAGTTACGCACTAAGACAGACTATTTATCATATTTTATTTTAGAAATTAATTTTCTCACTCTCCTTTTGTATTCAAATAGAATTTCCCTGAAGTCAAACAGAATGAAATGTCAGTGGTATGAACCCAAAGTTTAGACTTGCACATGCATAGATTTGCTCTAGGAATGCTTTCATCCTATGAAGCAAAAGTGCATTCTCAAAGAAACACACAAGAAAAAAAAAGCTTTAGCATTGAGATTGCTTAAAACAACTCAGTAGTAAAGGAGAAGGGCAGAACTCTAAGCCCAGAAGACTAAAAGTATTTAACAAAATCATGGAGCAAACAGATTCAAGGGAATTGAGGCTACTGAAAGGTACTGCTTATGTGCAGTAAAATAGGCCCTGTGGACTTTGCAGATTCCTTCAGTGCTTTATTCCCTAAAGCTAAGTGACAACATGCTTGTGTGTTGTCTTGAATGGCCGCTCTGGATGAGCAGTGACCTCTCAGGAAGGTTTTAGCAAGGGTAGAATAATTACTCTTGATATTTTGCATCATGTTGTCATGAATGAAGACAAACCTCTACTAGAAAACAAGAAACCCCCATTAATGTAATTCTATGTAAGTGTATTCAAAAAAGCTGTCAAAGCAATTTAGCTCAGTAGTGAGTCCATCTCCAGGCATCATGGTCCTAATTTTTGTACACACTCAAGAACAAAAATTTGACAACATAAAGTAACACAAATTAAGTATGATCAGTATTTCTCACCCAAGAAATTTTGGATGAACACAAGGAAGTTTAGCAAAAGCTGTATTGCAATGGATGGCTGAACAAGATCCACGTTAAAAACCAGGAAATACTGATATTACCTGTCTCTAAGAGGAGAAAACCCTAAACTTTATGTAAGATGAGACCCTGCAGAGTACATGGGCCAGATAAGAACAGAAACAATAAAGTCCTTCCCTGTAGAGCAGCATTTTCACCCCACTTCTCTCTGCTTGGGCCTGGGAAAGCGGTGTGGTGCAGCCAGGGACACAGGCCTGTTTCAAAGCCATTAGAATTGTTAATTGTGATTAATCAGATTCCTGAGAAGGTGTGAGGGATGCCTGTTTGTAGAGTCACACGCTCCTTAGAGCAAGGATGTGGCTCCCATCCTTCTACCCTGGAGCACAGGCAGAGCTGGACCATCCCAAGCTGTGCCCTGGCGAGTACTGAGGAGGCCCAGGCTGTGCCCCTTGATGCCAGAGGTTTTGAGCACTGTGCTCTGAAGAAAGAGCAGGAGAACTTGCACAAGCAGAGAGTGTTGAATACCAACAGAGCTGCCAGGTGAAGCAGGTAAGAAGACAGGACATGGGGCAAAGCTGGAATGATGAGGTCACAGGGGGAAATTCAGAAGGCCCATGTCCAAAGGGGAAGCTGCAGCTGAGCTCAGCTGCCCTAACTCCTTGTGCAGCCGTGGAACCAGGGAGCTGCTGCCCCTCATGGAGAGGGAACAGACACCCCTCAACACTGCAGTGCTGTGCTCTGTGTGTGTTCCGTGCCTGAAAGCTTTAGGAACAACAGTTCAACAGACATCTTTAAAAGAATTAAAAATTTTTAAAAATTACTGAAAGAATTAGATGTGGTCAGCTCAGCCAGCAGAAGCAATACTGCATTTCCCTCTCTTCTCCCAGTCTTCAGCTTCTAAAAAGCAAAGACAATGTTCTGCTGATTTATTTCCCCAGAGACAGGGAGCCAAAATTGTCAGAGAGAAAAGGAAATAAAAGTTATGCCTGCATATGACAACTATTGCTGGAAAAAGCAATAATAAAGAAATGAATGTTTCTTGTATATACTTGTTCAATTGAATTAGAACACAAGATGTTTGTTTCTTGTAAAGTTAAATTCTGCTCCATATAACAGACACATAAAGGTACCATAACCCTGTCTGCATCAGACCAAAACCAACAATAATGTTCTATAAAATTAATTTCCAACTTCTTATGAAAACAAGTCACTTTTTAATAATATGTCATGGCATTATTTATTTGCTATCATTTTAATAAAAAATGAATTTTGAAAATAAGGTGTATATTTGAAGACAGGGTAGAGTCTAATTTTTTGAATGACATTTGCAAGAATAACTTCGTGTAGCTCTTTATGTGACACACTTTTCAGTTACTATGCAGATTTTTTACCTTTTATTGCTATGATTCTGACAGGCGCCTTCCAACTCAGCACATTCTATGAAAAGATTAAAAAACATGGCAGAGAATGCTTTCCTTTGGCTGAAGGGGAGAGAAATTTTGAAAATTTTATTTGCATTGTGTGTATGCTACTCATCACATCTGATCAAGAGGCATCTCAGCATTTTCACTGACAGTGGAACTCTGTTAAAGGCAGTCCCTGCCACAGGGACTGATTCAAAATCTGGGTTAAAAAAACCGTCATTAACCTCATCAGACAGAGTTAAAGCCCAAAGGATTATAGGGCCAAACTTGGAGGAGTTCTGCACTCACAAAGCAGCTCTAAATTTAGGGGTCCTACATTTTCAGTGGTAAGCCTGGCTGCATGGCACACTGAGGCTGGGCCGTGCCAGTGGATTGTGCCAGTGGATTCTGCCGATGGATGGTTGTGGCAGTGGATGATTGTGGCAGTGGGTTGTGGCAGTGGATGGTTGTGGCAGTGGATGGTTGTGGCAATGGGTTGTGGCAGTGGATGGTTGTGGCAGTGGGTTGTGGCAGTGGATGGTTGTG